>JAJHIY020001522.1:5000-160124 GCA_022114975.2 Lampris megalopsis | reverse complement strand
CACACACAGGTTTGATTTCTGCCAGTCTCGCCGCAGGAGCCAACGTTACCCCTAAAGCCTCGCCTCTGCACCGAGCTCCGTCCAGTTCCAGCAACAAAATCACAGGGACACACACTCACACACACATATACATACTGTTATTCACACACACACACACACACACACACACATGCTGTGTCACACATTCTAACAGACACACACATGCACACAGATGTACAATTTCACACAATCCAGCACACACATACGGTCTCTCTTTCACCCATAAAACACACACACACACACACAATCTCATACACACAGTCACACAATCCCACACATATGCACACTGTCATTCACACACACAATCTAATACACACTCAGTCACACAATCCCACACACACATGCTTTCTCACATACAACCTAATACACACACACACACACTCAGTCACACAATCACACACATATACACATTCACACACACACACACACCTAAACACACCGTTTCAGACAATCTAACACACATATGCTTTCTCACATACAATCTAATACACACACACCCAGTCACACAATCTCACACACACATGCTTTCTCACATACAATCTAATATACACACACCCAGTCACACAATCACACACATATACACATTCACACACCCAAACACACTGTTTCACACAATCCCACACACACATGCTTTCTCACATACAACCTAATACACACACACACACTCAGTCACACAATCACACACATATACACATTCACACACACACACCTAAACACACCGTTTCAGACAATCTAACACACATATGCTTTCTCACATACAATCTAATACACACACACCCAGTCACACAATCACACACATATACACATTCACACACACACACACACACACACACCGTTTCACACAATCTAACACACATATGTGCACAGATGTACACACTCACACACAATCTAACACACACACACACACACATACGGTCTCTTTCCCTCTCACACACACACACACACACACACACACACACACACACAATGTGTGGGCAGGACACTGACATTAGTGCTGTCATGAAGTGATGTCCACTCACAGTCCATGGAAACCCGGGCCACAAAAAAATGACGGCACGTTTGGGAGGAAAATAAACGGCTCAAACGGACACACAATTGTGTGAGTGGACAAAACGGACACACGTTTGTGTGAGTGGACAAACCGGACACACGTTTGTGTGAGTGGACAAACCGGACACACGTTTGTGTGAGTGGACAAACCGGACACACGTTTGTGTGAGTGGACAAACCGTATCACTTTAGAAACGTCACAACGTTGCTGTTGTGTTCCATCCCATGTCCACAGTAAACCTGTGTCGTTTGGGAAAGGAGCTCTGCAGATACATGTACACATTTACATTTCCAGCACCAATTACCCCGGACATGCCCAACACACACACACAGATACAGATAAACTGGCACAGGACACACACACACACACACACACACACACACACACCCAGTCATTTGCTCCCTCTCCCACACCACTTGGCTATGGGCAATTAATCAGCAGAAATGTACTTTTTCATCTATTATGAAGCCAAAACAATACAAAACTTTTTCTTTTCTTTCTTTTTCCCTCCCTCCCTCCCCCCTCCCTCCCAACCGCTCTCTTTCTGTTACCCCCCCCCCCCACCACCACCACCACCCCCATTTCAGTCTGCGTTAGCATGAAGAACCGCTCCGCCAGACCTGGACGAAAACACCGCCTGGTAACTTTACCCTCAACCGTTTGAGCAGTTTTGTGGTGAGTTTGACCCTTTTCTGACAGTCCCTTAACCCTTCACAACTCACTCTGTGTGTGTCTGTGTGTGTGTGTGTGTGTGTGTGTGTGTGTGTGTGTGTGGGGAGGCAAGCCACCAACCAGAGGCCAGGGTTCCCCTCCAGCCGTCAGCCCCGATACCTTTAGCGTTACCGACGGTGCAACACAAATGGCGGCTCATCATATATTTCTGGGTTGGGATGACGGGTCGGAGTCGTCTTACATACCACTCAAACAGCCGGACATTTTCCACCGGGGGGCGGGGGGGGGGGGGGGGGGGGGGGCAAGTAAGCCCCACGTTGGCGTGCGGGGGGATTATGGGTATATTCTAGTTTTCTGTGGGAGCTCGGTTTTTCTCGCACGGTTGTTTCGGTTTTTGGCAACAAAAAAAAAAACCCCTTGTGATGTGCACGGATAGACGTGTGTGTGTTCAGAACCAACCCCCGCCCCCCGTAACCCCCCCCCAACACACACACACACACATTAAATCCTCTACAAACTCCCACCGAGCTGCACAGAGGAGGTGTCTATGCTCCTCTGGCGTCTCTGGGGAGAAGCTAATAGCGGCGGAAGCTCGCTACTGAGCGCCAGCCGTCCATTTGGTCGATAGGGATCAGTGGGCCAAGCAGCGGAGTCTGCATGGTCCAAAACCAGACCGAAACCAGACCTCACCACAACCTAAAACCCCTTCGCCTGCAAAACGGGAGGTGAAATAAAAAGAAAAGGAGCTGTTCCTCTGTTTCACCCCGGCTCCTATAACAGCTTATTTAAAGGCAGGCAGAAAGGGGGACGACAGAGGCCGCGGGTACCGTCCTCGCACCTCCAACCATCGGCCGTTTGAGCATTGTGTTGACAATGTAGGACATTAAAGTCACAATCCTGAAGACGCACATCACAACAACTGCTCTTGTCTTCCAACCGCTGCAGTATGAGACAAACAGCTGATACTGAAGACGAGGAAGAGGAAGGAGGAAAGATCAGAAGGCAGATATTACAAGAGACAGACAGACTGGTTTTCGATACCAGTCCGGCATCCTAAGTTAGAGAGACAGACAGACAGACAGAGAGAAACAGACAGATAGACAGAGAGAAACGGATAGATAGATAGATAGAGAGCTAGAGAGACAGACAGAGACCGATAGAGAGAGACAGACAGCTAGGCAGAGAGAGACAGATAGACAGAGAGCAAGACAGATAGAGTGAGAAAGACAGACAGAGAAAGAGACAGATGGTGAGACAGACAAAGAGAGAGAGAGCGATAGACAGAGACAGAGAGAGAGAGAGAGAGAGAGAGATAGACAGAGAGAGAGAGGGCGAGAGAGAGAGAGAGAGAGAGAGAGAGAGAGAGCGATAGACAGAGAGCAATAGACAGAGAGAGCGATAGACAGAGAGAGAGAGCGATAGACAGAGAGAGAGAGAGAGAGCGATAGACAGAGAGCGATAGACAGAGAGAGAGAGAGCGATAGACAGAGAGAGAGAGAGAGTGACAGAGAGCGATAGACAGAGAGAGAAAGAGAGAGAGCGATAGACAGAGAGAGCGATAGACAGAGAGAGAGAGAGACAGAGAGCGAGACAGATAGAGAGAGAGAGAGAGAGAGAGAGAGAGAGAGAGAGCGATAGACAGAGAGAGAGCGAGACAGAGAGAGCGATAGACAGAGAGACAGAGAGACAGAGAGCGAGACAGATAGAGAGAGAGAGAGAGAGAGAGAGAGCGATAGACAGAGAGAGAGCGCGCGATAGACAGAGAGAGAGAGAGACAGAGAGCGAGACAGAGAGAGAGAGAGCGATAGACAGAGAGAGAGAGAGAGATAGACAGAGAGAGAGCGATAGACAGAGAGAGAGACAGATAGAGAGAGAGAGAGAGAGAGAGAGAGAGAGAGATAGAGAGAGAGAGATAGACAGAGAGAGAGAGAGCGATAGACAGAGAGAGAGAGAGAGAGAGATAGACAGAGAGAGAGAGATAGACAGAGAGAGAGATAGACAGAGAGAGAGATAGACAGAGAGAGAGCGATAGACAGAGAGAGAGAGAGAGAGAGAGAGAGAGAGAGAGCGATAGACAGAGAGAGATAGACAGAGAGAGAGAGAGCGATAGACAGAGAGAGAGAGAGGTAGACAGAGAGAGAGAGAGCGATAGACAGAGAGAGACAGAGAGAGAGAGACAGAGAGCGAGACAGATAGAGAGAGAGAGAGAGAGAGAGAGAGAGCGATAGACAGAGAGAGAGAGAGAGAGAGCGATAGACAGAGAGAGAGACAGATAGAGAGAGAGAGAGCGATAGACAGAGAGAGAGAGAGAGAGAGATGATGAATGTTATTTACCTCCTGAGAGAAACTTTCAGAATCTCATGACAACTGACTCACCAAGTCTTTCTTTTTACTGTTCTGGTATCGTAGGGAATTTCTGTGTGTGTGTGTGTGTGTGTGTGTGTGTGTGTGTGTGTGTGTGTGTGTGTGTGTGTGTGTGTGTGTGTGTGTGTGTGTGTGTGTGGGTGTGTGTGTGTTCTACAGGTATTTTCCAACGAGTCTTTGGCAAGAGGACCTTCTTTTGGTGAGTAAGCTGAAACACAGAGGCAGTTATGCTAATATCAGCCCGGCCTTCATCTATCCAACACAGCCTGCATGCATTCCTCCTCTCAGCCACCACACAGCTCTAATAGAACACAGTCTCATCTGCCAACTGACCAGAATGAGCACATCCGCTCATCATCATCCATCATTCACACAGCTGACTATTGTCCACTGTGCTCTGATGTAAATGGGTTAATGCCTTGCTCAAGACACGTGCGGTTATTTGTGGGAAACTAATTTGTACATTTCATTTGTTTTGCTCCAAACTGGAGCACTGCTGACCTGAAGCCCAGCTGGAGAACAGAGAGGGAATCGATGGTGGGGCTGGTTGGATGTCCCCCCATATAATCCTCAACCCTGTCGCAGAACAACATTTTGGCATTTTATGTTTCTGCAAACCGTGAATACGTTAAAATCTTAAAAACGTGTTTCAGGGGGGCCTCCAGGTGGCGTAGCGGTCTATTCCGTTGCCTACCGAAACAGGGATCGCCGGTTCGAATCCCCATGTTGCCTCCGGCTTGGTCGGGCGTATCTACAGACACAATTAGCCGTGTCTGCGGGTGGAAAGCCGGATGTGGGTATGTGTCCTGGTCGCTGCACTAGCCCCTCCTCTGGCCGGTCAGGGCGCCTGTTTGGGGGGGGACTGGGGGAATAGTGTGATCCTCCCACGCGCTACGTCCCCCTGGTGAAACTCCTCACTGTCAGGTGAAAAGAAGAGGCTGGCGACTCCACATGTATCACAGGAGGCATGTGGTAGTCTGCAGCCCTCCCCGGATCAGCAGAGGGGGTGGAGCAGCAACCGGGACGGCTCGGAAGAGTGGGGTAATTGGCTGGGTACAATTGGGGAGAAAAACATGCAAAAAATAATAAGTTTCATATCAACGTTTCAACTTATAGCCAAGGTTGGTGGAACCTGCGTCCACGTCACGACTGTCAAGTTTCTGTCTGCAAAAAGACAAGAAAAAGGCTGACATTCCTTTTAGTCTCAGTGGAAAATGCGATATTTTAAAGATAGTTTCGCCATTAAACAGCATTGAGAAATGTGCACTTTATTTTCATAATCTTCTTTCACTGGATGTATATGAGCTTTAGTTTGTTAGTAATTACGAAGATTTATTCAGGTCTCGCCAGAAGATTGTTGCAATTCGACGTTTCCGACATTGAACACAACCTCAAAACGTGTTTCTACAAAACTTGCTGAAATATCCTAAATATATCAATATTTGGATGCTTCCTTTTCCCGAAACAAACTGCCTAAATGCAGTGTAATTTATTTTTTGGCTGCCGTAAATATTTGAAGAAGGATTACACAAGCCACTGGAACACATGAAGACTTGCTGACAATCGTCAAGAAGAGAAAACTGAAATGGTGTGGTCACATCTCGACAAGTTCTGGCCTTGCCAAGACCACCCTGCAAGGCGCAGTGAGGGGTGGGCGAAGATAAGGAAGACAGAAGAAGCGACGGCTATGTAACATCAGAGAGAGGACAGGCCTCGACTTTGCCAGCTTACAGAGGGCAGTTGAGGACAGAGAGATGAGGAGGACTGGCTGTGGATTCAACAGCGGTGCCCAAACGACCTCTCAAGAGGTTATGGGGTAGGTGAGGCGAGGTGAAATATTTGATCTATTTTGTAATATATTTTTACAACCCTATTTACAACGTTACAACGTTTGACATTACTTAGCAACATGAATACTTATGAGCCCCTGAAATGACATCCAGCCAGCGGTTACAAGAAAAAGGTGATAGATTGTCTGAAGCTGTTAAAACAGGACAATGCTACTGACAGGGTTTTGTAGCACAGATTATACCCAGGGAAGCTACACCTAGTCTGTATGGGTTACCTAAGATACATAAACAGGATGTGCCATTACGGCTTATTGTTAGTATGATTAACTCAGTGACCTGTAACATCCCTAAGGTTCTGGCATCTATTCTTAACCCGTTGGTAGGCAGTAATGAACATCACATTCAGAACACTATGGATTTTGTGGATAAGGTGAGGGACATCATTATGGAGGTGGATGAAACAATGGTCTCTTATGGTGTTAAGCCTCTCTTCACGCGCGTTGCTGTTGATGAAGCAGTGGAGGTAGTGCATATGAAATTACAAGATGACTCCACCCTTAGCAATAGGACCACCCTTAACACTGACCAAGTGTGTCTGCTCCTGAAGCTGTGTCTTCAGTCCATGTACTTCACATACAGGGGGCAGTACTATAGGCAGAGGCATGGGTGTGCTATGGGTTCCCCAGTCCCACCTGTAGTGGCCAACTTGTATATGGAGGAAGTGGAAAGGAGGGCTCTCATGTCCTATCCAGGAACACCAGCTAGCCATTGGTTCAGATTTGTGGACGACACCTGGGTTAAAATTAAATCCCGGGATGTAGCACATTTCACCAACCACATTAACTCTGGACAACCACATCAGGTTCACCAGGGAGGATGTGAAAAACAACAGTTTAGCCTTCTTAGACTGTGAAATTTAAATTGGTGATGAGGGACATTTGATTATTGATGTTTACCGTAAACCAACACATACTGATCAGTACTTAAGGTTTGACTCTCATCATCCAATGGAGCACAAACTAGGAGTCATCAGGACGCCGTACCACCGAGCTGACAACGTCCCCATGACACAGCAGCCGGGGAGAGGGAGAAATCCCACATTAAACAGGCCCTGGTTAAGTGTTGTTATCCTAACTGGGCGTCTGTCAAAGCCAGGAAGACGCCCAAACAGTGCACCAGCCAATCGAAGAGAGGAGGACAACAGCTGTCTAAGCATAAACCAGTGGTGATTCCGTATGTGGCGGGAGTGTCGGAACAGTTGAGACATGTACTTTCCAAACACTGCGTCTCAGTTGCTTTCAAATCCCAAAACACGCTGTGCCAGAAGTTGGTCCACCCCAAGGATCGGGTCCCCCGGTACAAACAGAGCAATATAGTGTACGCTGCCAAGTGACAGGAAGATTGCCGTGACTTTTACGTTGGGGAAACTAAAAAGACGCTGGCCAAGAGGATGGCACAACGCAGGAGAGGTAATGCATCAGGCCAGGACTCCACAGTCTACACCCATCTACAGGCCAGTGGCCACTCTTTCAAGGATGAGTATGTGCACATCCTTGATAGGGAGGAACGCTTGTTTGAACGGGGAGTCAAAGAGGCCATCTATGTTAAGAGGGAACGACCATTCCTGAACCAAGCACGGGGGCTAAGAGTACATCTGTCGCCATCTTACAGTGCTGTGATTGCAGACATTCCCAAATCCTCTGTGAATAGTACACATGGCCATTGAAACTGTAGTTAATGGTCACGCCCAATTTGCATTTGAAACTGGTCGTTGGTTTCGGTCGTTATGCAACTGTATTGTTTATAAGGGTGGGATACCTGCAGTCAGGTGAGACTGAAGAAGTCACTCGAGTGATGAAACGTATTTGTCAATAAACGTTGTGTCCAGATGAACTTATTCAACCCTCTTTGACTATTTACAACGTTATTTTGCAAATTGGAAGAACTACAAATATGGTGCTTATTTGTATCAAGCTGCAGAGCATGGCTCAAGGGAATTGTAGTTTTTAAAAGTATTAGTGTATTTCCTAAAGTTGGAAGTTGTAAACCCTGAATTGAGAGTACACTGAGGGATTTAAAGGGATGGGAAAAATTTGTGTGATCATATTTTAAATATCTAATTGTTAAATGGGTGAAAATTTATGTTGACCATATTTGACAGCACCCCTACATAGCCCAAGTCAAGAGCTCTCCATTACCCCCTTTCCACCAATGACAAGCCTCCAAGATGCACTGAGGTCAAGGTTCAGAGGTCAATATTTCAAAGCAGGAGCCACTTACAATCTTCAGACTGATGTAATGTTGCTCTACATGTCGAGATCTTTCCAACGATGTACTTGATTAAGTCCTACGACAAAGTTTTAATTTTAGCATTTCATGGACACAGCCTTGGCTTACTTTCAGAGAGCCCTTTGGAGGCCCAACACATGAAATGAAAGGTCTTCAGTTTTTTGTTTTGGTCTGTTTTTGTGGAAATACCTTGACCTCAGTGCATCTTGGAAAGCTTGTCATTCAGGAACAGAAGGGGCTACAGACACTGGACAAAATGTTATTTACCCCCATTCCGCCAAGGGAGTGTGAGGGCTGATTCAGAGCTGGTACCTTATCTTGAACAAGTTCTTTATGTTTCGACAGCCAAAGAATGGGCTCTTGGCCAGAAAAATTGGTCCCAGAGCGGCACCAACTCTTTGCTGGGCTAGAAGAAAGAGCTGCTTACGTCACGGGCTGGAGGTGGGATTATCATGTCCAACAAGACCAATAAGGGGTACACAGACCCATTACTCGGTAGCAACAATACGTTCTGCCGAATAATGCAGGCACACGGCACTTCAAATCAAAGTTGATCGTTTGAAACCCCTCATTCATTTTTCTGCATTTAAAATGTCGGAAATGTTGAATTGCAACACTTTTCTGGTGAGACCTGAAAGAATCTCTATAGCAACTAACAAACTAAACATCATATACATTCATTGAACGAAGATTATGAAAATAAAATGCACATTTCTTGCTAGAAATGTTATCAAAATGCATTTTAATGCCAAAACTATCTTAAAATATTGCATTTTCCACTGAGAATAAAAGGAATGTCAGCCGTGTTTGTTCCTTTTCAGACAGAAACTTGACAGCCATGTGACATGGACGCAGACTCCACCAACAGTGTCTACAAGTTGAAAGGTTGATATGAAACGTGTTTTTGGTTCAGAAACAGATTTTTACGTAATGCTAACGCTAAACGAATGACGGTTATTGGGGGGGCCACCACACTGTAATTTGGCTCTATATGATTTTGCGCAAAGGTTGAAATATGTTAAGATTGTTAATTTGTTCTTTGGGGGAGGGGGATTCCCCCCCCTTTTCTCCCTAATTGTACTTGGCCAATTACCCCACTCTTCCGAGCCGTCCCGGTCGCTGCTCCACCCCCTCTGCTGATCCAGGGAGGGCTGCAGACTACCACATGCCGCCTCCCATACATGTGGAGTCGCCAGCCGCTTCTTTTCACCTGACAGCGAGGAGTTTCGCCAGGGGGCCGTAGCGCGTGGGAGGATCACGCTATTCCCCCCACCCCCCGCAGGCACCCCGACCGACCAGAGGAGGCGCTAGTGCAGCAACCAGAACACATACCCACATTCGGCTTCCCACCCGCAGACACAGCCATTTGTGTCTGTAGGGACGCCCCACCAAGCCGGAGGTAACACGGGAATTCGAACCGGGGTAGAGTTTTGATTTTCATCCAAAGCACTTAAGTTACAATCCTGAAGAATATGCGTTTTTATTAACTTACTGACACTTAGGATAACATGTGGGAATTACAGTTTTGTTTGAGATCCATTCACACCGAATGAGAGTCAGGAGTGCTGTTGCGCCAGCACCTTCCCCGCCTCCAAGCAAAAAAACCTGCTCGAACCCAAGTCTGGCTTGTTGATGTTGCACTACCTGCTGGTAAAGGTCTTCTACTAGTTTGTCGTCACATCTGCTTGTTAGACACAAAAACGTCACTTCTTCAAACTCAACACTACCTGACTTCTTCTCCCTCATTTGGATGCTATGATGAAGACGTAAAACATTATGCACCCTGTCATTTTTCCGGTGAAAGTCCTACCAGACATTGGCCTACAACCATTAAAATGAGCAATTCTGAAAAGTGTTCAGACTCTGGATATTTGTGGATGTGTTATTGGTATCACGCTAGTCAGTACGAGTAAGGACATTTGTTTGCGTGTAGATCTTCAGGATTGTAACTTTTAGCACGACTGATCTCCGTATCTTCCGTCGTTGAGTGTGACGACTGGGTGGTGTTGGAAGGTGTGTTGTAAACAACCTTGCAGGGAAATTTAAATTGATTTGATCTGATGCACTCGCAGTGGGAGGACGGGGGGACGGGTGCAGACAGCCTGTTATGAGTTCAGAACTCAAATTGAAGAGAGAGCTAGATGAATTTACAATAGACCAAAAACAGACACTAACATTTAGACAGGGAAACCCACATAGAATCACACACACACACACACACACACACACACACACACACACACTCATATTATAAAGTGGTGTGTATTTACAGCAAAAGAAAGACCCTAACATTTACACTGGCTTAGCAAACCACACTAGCACACACACACAACCACACACACACACACATACTGTATACAGAGGCTAGCATTTTCACAGACCCACACATATACACAACGTGACACACACATTCACACACCCAGACACACATACGTGCAGATAGGCTCACAGATGGTGGCAGTGGGGGCGACCCCCTGGTCTGGCCTCATATGGCTGCAATTGACCGGCAGGGTGGGTGGATAGATGGCAGTCTACCAACCACTGGTATAATTATCTGACCGGCTTTTCCGCGTAGCCTTTAATAGAGCCTTGTTTGCACTAAAAATAAACTGTTGCTCCTCAATTTGGTGAACTTTGACCTCCGACACTCGACCTCAGAAAAAAAGCACAAAGGTCTGACATCTCGGACCCTGCCGCTAAAAATAGACAAGAGAGCTACTTCACCCTTGAACCTGGCACTTTTTTTTTCTTTTTTTTTTGGTTAAAAAACAAAATACTGAAAAGCGTGGCACCTATTCTCACAAAGCGATTGAAAATACAATGTTATTTCTTTTGGAAAGAGGTATTTGATGCTCTTAAAGAAGTGTTCCAGCAGAATATCCCACAAGATCCTACGGTGGCACTACTGGGATTAATACCTGATGGCTTAGAGGGGAGATCTAAGACCCCGTTTACACTCAGTTTTAAATGCGTTCTTTTTGCGATCAGATCACAAGTGGACAGCGCTAAATACAAGTGTAAACGACCACCAGAACGTTTTGCGAACCGGTTTCTCAAACCACTTGCCGAGGTGGTCTGGGACGCATTCGACCACATATCTGTTGTAGTGTGAACGCTAATGCGTCCTGATGTGTCCCCGACAAGACGGTTGTAGACAGACAGTAACGAAATCTTCTTCTTCGGGGTAGCGAAATCTGATCACAAGTGGCCAGCAGGATGCATTTGGAAACGCATGAGAGACACATTTGTGATCCGACGCCCAAAACACATTTTAAAACCAAGTGTAAACAGGGTCTAAGAAATATCACCTAGGAATACTACTTAGAGCAGCCCTGAAGTGTGTTACGAGTAAATGGATGAAACCAGACCCCCCCCTCCTCCCCCCACATATAACTTATTGCTACAAAAGGGTGCGGGATGTATACCATATGGAGCAAATAACATATTTATTAAGGCTCCAAAAATGTATATTTACTAAGCGGTGGAGCCCTGTCATGGATCTACTAATACACTGAGTTTTTTTTTTCCTTTCTTTTTTATTCTCTTCTCTCACTTTCCACTTTCATTTGTGGTTTCTCTGGTTTGTAACATATCCCTCGTTTACGTGGCTATTACTTAACTTTGGAGTGGATCTTTTTCGTTCTACTTGATATTTGAAAGTCAGTGTGAAGAATGTATAGATACAGCTGGAAAAGGAAAAGTGTCGTATGAAAATATGTTGTAATATTGTTTAAAACTAAATAAAAATTAAGTTTAAAAAAAAAAGAAGAAACTACAGTTTTTGAAAAAAGTATTTTTAAGTCAGCTGGTCGTCCAATGGGAAGGTTGCCTCATTAAGAGTTGTGCTCCCGTGCTATGCCGCTTTACTGAATGATGAAAATAACATCACACTCCTTTAAAGATGGTATTCAACACAGCTGTCTGAATGAATGATGCTTTTATTTTGAAAATATGAGAAAACGCAGAAGCTTCCCGATTCATCAGAACAACTGAAACTGTGCTCGTCGACTTTTTGAGGGTTTTTGCGATGGGGACCAAAAAAAAAAACCTAAATGAATGTCGACTCGCTCAAATCTTTAAAAACCCTTTACTTCGACCCCTCCTTTCCTTTTTTTCCAATCATCCATCCATCCATTATCCAAACCGCTTATCCTGCACAAGACTTTAATTTATACCGCCATAACAACTAACACTTCAAGCTGAAATAAAGGTTTTTTTTAATTTATTTTGTTAATTTCCTTTTCTTAAATTATCTGTTAATTTACAGCTGTGAAATAAAATACAACAAATACAGCTGAAAATAAAATACAACAAATAAAATACAGCTGAAAATAAAATAAATAAGACAAAAATAAAATACAGCTGAAAAAAATGGGGGGGGAAACAGCAGGCAAAATTGTGAATCTGGTTGCATAAGTTGTTGAAACTGAAATTAAAAACTAAGTTCAGAAAAAGAAACTTTACTTTGAAAGACAAAGGCAATGGGATTTAAACTCTCCTATCACTCTCTATATTCCTTTCTTTTTTACTTTGAACCCCACACCACCACCTGTTCACTTTCAAAAAGTCTCACAAAACACACACACACACACACGCACGCACAGGAGAGAGTTAATGACCCTGACCTCTTAATTATGGTGGCCCTCGGCGTTCACCTGCAGCTCTGCTCCAGACGCTCACAAGCGGGTCACACTGAGGAGGCCCCCGAGACCCGGACCCGACAGTAACACAAAGGGCCAGATGTGTTGGCAGTAATGACACACACACACACACACACACACCAAAAAGCTTTCCACCACTTGGCAAAATAGAATCTAGAGTGAAATAAAATAAAATCTGAATGATAATAGATGGTTATTTGAGGTCTAAGGTGAGAAAATTGATACTTTTACCCTCGAATTACACATTATTATTACCCCCAAATGTGAATATCAATCGTTTTGAAAATAAATCTTTTATACGTATCTGGTAGGCACACGCCGTGAAAGAGAACCGAGTCTAATTGAATTTTTGAGTTCGAGTCTTTTACTTATTAAAAAAAAAAAAAAAAAAAAAAAACTTTCCTTGATGAAATTCAGAATTCAAAATAAAAAGTCAGCTTTTTACAGCTCACGTAAATCTTTTAAAATCGTATTAAACATCGGGTTTATTGCGAATTCGACTGTGTAACTCTGTCATTTTGGCACCGAATTTCTTGTAAAGTTTTACACATCTGGCTCGCGGGCCTTGAAACAATTTTCCTTCGCTGATAAAACGCTTTCTTGTTTTTTGTTTTTTTTTTTTCTCAATTTGATATGTTTGATATTTCATCTGTGTATTTTATTCTGTTTGTATAATTGAAAAAACGGAGGGGGGGAAAAAAAAATCTCCCTCTATTGGGAGCCACACTAAAGCTAACACGTATATACTATACATGTACTATAAACTGAAGCCAGAGGCCGGGAAAACGGAGAGGACGGGGAGGAGTGAAGCTCTCATTTGACGGTGTCGATTTGGATGAAAAATGACGTGTTGCCACAAAAAAAAGAGAAAAAAATTGTGTGGCTGGCAAACATTACAATATAGCTCTTTATCCATCCATCCATCCATTATCCGAACCACTTATCCTGCTCCCAGGGTGGCGGGGGATGCTGCAGCCTATCCCAGCAGTCATTGGGCGGCAGGCGGGGAGACACCCTGGACAGGCCGTCAGGCCATCACAGGACACACACACACACACACACACACACAAACACACACCTATGGACAATTTAGTACGGCCGAGTCACCTGACGGTGGGAGGAAACTGGAGCAGCCGGAGGAAATCCACACAGACACGGGCAGAACATGCCAACGCCACACAGAGAACGACCCCCAAGGTTGGACAACCCGGGGCTCGAACCCAGAACCTTGTTGCTGTGAGGCGACCGCGCTAACCGCTGCGCCACCGTGCTGCCATACCTCTTTATAGCCAACTTAAATACTTCTTTTAGTCCTGGACTTGCTCTTCAGCACAGAATCAGTTCCGGTCTGGATACTGAAAGACAGTAGAGACTGTATCACACACACACACACACACACACACACACACACACACACACACACACACACACACACATATTTGCATTCCTTCCCCCTCTTGTATTTTACTTCGTTGCGATGCCTCCCCTCTTTCCCTCCCTCCCGACTCGCCCCATTCCATCTCCACCTCCTCCTCCTCCTCTTCCTCCCCTCTTATCTGAGAAGATATCCGCCCTCCGCGCAGACTCTCAAATGAGTGCATCTCCTAAACAATTTCCAGATTTTTCTTCGTTCGGCCCTCGTCGACCAGTCACCCTCGCGACTTTTAATACCCAGCGGCGTGTGGAGACCCGTCAGGGAGACAGACTCCAGAGTTTGGGGGTCAGACAGCCAAACACACACAAACACACACACACACTGATGTAGGGATGTGTATGGACACAAACACACTGTAGAAGTAGGAGGACACACACCACAGGGGCAAAAGGCAGACTGGATCAGGCCAGATGTGTACTCTGGCCAGACAGACAGACACACACACACACCGCTGAGCAGAGGAAGCTGGGGAAACTATAGGAAGCTATAGTGACAATCCATTTCCCCTTTTAATAATTACCAACCACTCAACTTTGCACAGAACTCCATTATGCCGTCCGGCCCCTGAACGACATTTGGAAGCGCTTTAAGGGCCTGTTCAGGACGGGACTCTGTTGTTGTTACTGTCGTTTATATTGCTGTCATTTACCTCATTCTCCATCCTCTCTCTCTCCAGCTCTCTCTCCAGCTCTGTGCATGCTGGGAGCTGGTGTGTGAGTGAGTGGGTTTGGGTGAGAGCGACCTGCCGTTAGTAAGTTTAATTTATTCGTCCGTTATTATTATACGTTTTTTTTGTCTTTAGGGCTGATGGTGTTGGATTGAGTTTGTTTATTGTTTGTGGGCAACTTGTGTGTTTGTCGTAGTTTGTTTTTCATTGTGAGAGGGATGGTGTCTTCCGAGACGCCTTCCCTCTCGATCCGACATGGAGTGTGGGTTCAGCCCGATCCATCTGTTCTGGTAGAGGCCGTTTCTCCTGGCTGTGGGAGACCATGTGGGACACACCAACCTGTCCTATGCCTCCAGGATAAACCGAGGTGTGGTTGTTTTCCTGAAAGAGGAGGGTTTTGTGGCTGAGCCAATAGCGAGTGGCGTCTGTCTGAACGGCGTCTATCTGCAGGTTTCCCCGCTCACCCTGCCCTCCATCCAGGGCATCGTCTCCGGCGTTCCCCTGTTCATTCCCAATGAGTAGTTTTAGAATTGTGTGGTCAGGCTGTAAAAGCGATAAACTGAAACATGTCTAATCCCTCCAGGGACAGGTGTTCATGTTTCTGAATTGTCCATCACAGATACTGGAGGCTCTCTTCAGAGTGAAACATGGGGAGGGACATTACATGGCAGCATTACACGCCAGCATAGGCAGCATTAAATGCTTTGAGTGTGGGGATGTGGGGCACAAGCGGATCGCTTGTCCTAACAGGCTGGTCGAGGGGTGTCCCAAGCCAGGAGCCGGTCCGGCTGAGCAGTGTACTAACACTGGTGCTTCGCTGGATGCAGGGATGTGGCGCCCCACCGACTGAGCCCGAGACAGGAGAGGGATACAGCAGCCAGGCACACAGTCAGACAGGGGAACAGTGAGCCGATTCAAGCAGCGAGAATGTAATTGATGACAGCTCGGCTGTCCCGAGTGTCCCAACAGAAGAAAGGAAAGGAGCAGAGGAAGCACCGGCAGCAGGAAAAAACAGCGGAAAAGGATCAGCAGCTAAACCTGACCAAAATCAAGCTCTAGGTGCAAAAGTGAGAGAGGGAGAGCCGTGTGTTATGGAGAATATTGCTGGTGAGGATAAGGTGGAGGAAATAGAGTACGACACTGACTCTGTCTGTATCTCTGTTACTGACTCACAGTCACACAGTGGAGATCTGTACATTAATGGTTACCGAGATGAAAACTTTGAAAAATCTGTGAAAGCATCTGAGTATTTTCCAGGTAAAGGAAAATGTATTAAAAGCATGTTCACTTGGGGCATCTGGATAGTGTAGCAGTCTATTCAGTTGCATACCAACACTGGGATTGACGGTTCCATTTCCTGTGTTACCTCCGGCTTGGTCAGGCGTCCCTACAGATACAATCAGCTGTCTGTGGGTGGGAAGCCGGATGTGGGTATGTGTCCTGGTCACTGTACTAGCGCCTCCTCTGGTTGGTCAGGGCGCCTGTTGGGGGAGAGGGGGAACTGGGGGGAATAGCGTGATCCTCCCTCGCGCTACGTCCCCCTGGTGAAACTCTTCACTGTCAGGTGAAAAGAAGCAGCTGGTGACTTCATATGTATCGGAGGAGGGATGTGGCAGTCTGCAGCCCTCCCCGGATTGGCAGAGGGGGTGGAGCAGTGACCGGGATGGCTCGGAAGAGTGGGGCAATCATCCAGCTACAATTGGGGAGAAAAAGAGGGAAAAATCCAAAAAAACAAAAAAAAACCAAAAAAAAAAAAAAAGCGTGTTGACTTTGCAGAAAGTAGCTGGTGTTGATTTGTTAGATGAAAAAAAAACGTTTCTATTTGAAAAGACGCATAACAGATCAGATAAATGTTTAAGACTAATAAAGGAAAAGGTTCAGAAAGATTAAAGACTTCATAAGTAAGGTCATGAGTGTGTTGCACTGGGTGATCTTCCTCTTACTGTTTTCTCTAACTGTTTATGGACAATATTTTTCTCATGAGAGATTTATTTAACATTTGTAAATTTTGGATTTATATCATTAGATCAGGAGAAAGCATTTGATGGGGTTGACCGTGGTTTTATTTTTCCATTTTAAGAGCTTCTGGATTTTGGAGATGGTTTTGTGTCACTGCTGGGTTTGTTGTATAAGGAAGCTTTCTGTTTGGTGAAACTGGGGGGTGGGCTGAGCTGTCCAGTACAGCACAGGTTCAGAGAGGCATTAGACAGGGATGTCCTATCACTGGACAGCTATACTCTTTAGCAATTGAACCTCTTCTGAATAGATAAAGATCCAGGCTATCCGGACTTATGCTACCAGGTTTGCCTCAGCTCCCCTTGCTGGTGGTGTCAGCATATGCTGATTACATTACTGTATTTGTCAGAAACCAGAGAGATGTGGGGGTTCCTGGGTAGTAGTTTAGACATGTATGAAATGGCATCTTCAGCAAATTAACTGGGAAAAAAGTGAAGCTCTGCAGGTTGGGCAGTGGGCAGACAAGGACAGGCCAAAGTTACCAGGACACCTCAGATGGGGAAGGCAGGGCATGAACATTTGGGGTGTTTTTCTGGGAACAGAGCAGTTTCAGAGGAAGAACTGGGGGGGGTGCTATGGACAGAGTGCGTGCCAGACTGTCTACATGAAAATGGCTGCTACCTCAGCTTTCTGGCAGGGGAAGGGTGCTGATCATGAATAACTTGGTTTCTTCGACCCTTTCGCACAAACTGATAGTCTTACCTCCACCAAGGGGCATGACTGAAGAATTCAGAGGGTAGTTGTGGATTTCTTCTGGTCAGGGCAGCACTGGCTGAGATCAATAATACTGTACCTGCTGGTACAGGAGGGAGGACAGGGCCTGGTAGACATCAAATCATGGATCAAAGCTTTCAGGCTGCACACAGCTCAGAGACTGCTTTACAGCTTTGGCCTGCAATTGACAAATACTGCCTATTTGCTACCAAGGAGGGTTGGATGCCTAGGATACGACAACATTTGTGCCTGCTTCAGCCCCAGTCCATGGATTTAACTGGTCTGACACCTTTTCACCAGTCTGTCTTACAGGTGTGGCAGGTTTTAACATTCCATCGGGAAGCTGTGATGACACCAAGGATGTGGTTCTTTGAGGAGCCCTGGTTTGGAAACAATCTCATCTCTTGTTTTGCCTGAGATCCAGACTGAGAGAGGCCGGCTGTGTTAAGCTGGGTCATCTCAGGAAGACATCCATCACCCATCTAGCTAAACTGCTCAACATCAGATCCAACAGACTGCTGCTCAGGCTGGTGGAGGAGGTCTGTGCCTCCCTGCCAGAAGCCCTTAGACCGTTTGCTGAAGATCGTACTCCATCTGACCAATGGGATAATGAATGAGTAAGTCTTTCCTTCCCTGATTGCCCATCCTGCCGTGAGACAGTGGCAAGCTAAGGAGGACATCCTGCTGTCTCTAAAGGCCCTAGAGTTGGGAGACTTTGAGACTCTAGAGAAAAAGGCAGCCAATTAACCTTGTTTTAGAAAAGTGGTAGATAAATAGTTATTAATTATTATTATTATTATTATCATATCAGTGTGGAGGTTTCAAACCTGCACTCCGTGGCAGGGGTGAAGGTGTCGAGGTAGAGATTTTTTGGTGTGGGATCGTCCCCAAGGGGCTATTGGTGGTCCCTGTACAAACCTTCCGTTAACAAACGGACAGGTGACCTCCAGTGGAGGATTATACATGGGGCCGTAGCTACAAACAGGTGTCTGGTGTGCCTCAATCCTGGCACAGGGGACGGCTGTCCTTTCTACTTGCAGACAGAAACAATATACCATCTGTTTATTCAGTGTTCTAGACTAACTAGACTATTCAGCCTACTACAGACATGGTTTAGGAGAAAATTTTTCTTTTTGTCTTTTTATCTATGGTCCACACTACTCTGCAAAGAAAAAAATCTGTACACACATTAATGAATTTCACTTCAGAACTGGCCAAATTAGCTATTTGGAAAACAAGGAAAAACTGTGTGAGGGGCAGGAGGTCATAAGACATGGTTCTGATGATGACAGGGCTGCTGGCAGCTCGGCTCAGAGTGGAGTTTGAGTTTTACAGACTGACAAAAAAAGACAGAAGTTTCTGTGAACATTTGGGGTTTGCAGGATGTGCTGTGTTCAGTCAGAAAGAATTCTTTGGTTCTAAATATCTGAGATTTTTTCTTTGGTATTTTGTTGTGGGTTTTTGAATGAATTTGATTTGTTGTAATTTTTGATATTGGATAACTTGTGTAAATGGAACCAGATAGAAATAAAGGTCTGTTTTTAAAAAAATCTCTCTCTCTTCCTACTCTTGCACCTTTCTAAAGGAACAGATACAAAATAAAGTCCTGGCCAAATCTGGTATTTGTTTCTGACCGGTGTTACATCTGTATGAGAAATCAGAAACCCTGTTGACAGCACTTTTCCCCTTTTCACAAAGAGCTGTCTGTCATGATGAACTCCCCAGTTAACAAATATAAAAGTCAAAGAATGAGTGTAACGTATGCATGTCTCTTCTTTCAGCTTATTCCCTGTTTCCCAGGGGTCGCCACAGTGGATTTTACAGTTTCCATCGCTACACTGTGAGGGCACGGCACCAATGGCGGCTGTTGTTAACCAGGGCCTTGACCAATCTGGTATGTAGCCTCGGCCGATCCGGTATGGTCTTGTCAAGCTGCATACTGATTTGGCAAAATTTTACATCGGATGCCCTTCCTGACACAACCACTAACCTTATGGCCGGGGGCACAGGTAAAGCGCTGGATGCCATCCCAGTATTCATGGACTTGTGCCCATGTCTGTCGCTACCTAATGTATGTATGTCTAAAGCATACAAAACCTTGTCAGACAATTAGTCCTTAGGTAGGGAAAACAAGGCAAAATATTTGCCTGTAAGACAAGCCTCTTAATATGTTTCAAAAAAAGTTAACATGTATTTACAAGACAAGAACAAGAGTTGCTATACATTGAAAATGATTACTCGCTATTCAGAATTCTCTTTGAACCGAATCCATTACAGACAGTCCTAAGAAAACAGAAATACGTGAGACAGAAAAGATATATGAGGTATCATAGATAGAATAGAAATGGATGTAGCGTTTATCTGTGAAACACTACAGTTAACAGGAAGGAACAGGAACACTCTATTTGTCATTTCACTTCATGCACTTGTGTACATGAAAAGAAATAAAATACCATTTCCCCCAGCCTACAGCAGTACAACACTGACAAAAACGCATCCAAAAACTACAAGAACACACATATCCAAACTAACACATATATCAAAAGGGAATGAACGCCAGCCAGGATGACTGTCGGAACTGCCGGTCTGCATGGGCTAGCAGTTAGCTTAGCCTGCCCCGCTTCCGTGCCCTGTCAGACCACCCTCGGCGTTTCCTCCTCGGGCGCAGCTCAAGGCAAGGGCCGTGGTCTCCAGGCCCGCCAGATGAAGCAGACCAAGCCCTCCCAGCCAATCCAGCACTAGCTCTCCCAGCCAGACAACATCGACACACCTCCCCGCACTCCTCACGACAACATCAAAAACACCACAGGTAAGGCTAGGTAAGGCCATCGCCAGACCGCCTTCGGTTTTATCCGAACTGCTGGTCTGCATGGGCTAGCAGTTAGCTTAGCCTGCCCTGCTCTCCCAGCTGATCCAGCGCCAGCTCTCCCAGCCATCAAATGAAGACAAAACTTTAGATGCAGATGTGGATGAAGACACTGCATGGATGGTACTGGGTGAGGCCGCCACAAATGGGAATTTGCGCCGCCATCTTCCGACACCAGAAGCGGAAAAGTAGAACAGCATAACTATCTGCCCTGACAAGTCCTTGGGACTACTTTGGAGATAAACATTGATGAAAAAGGACATTTAGAGGGCTTTACTAGTCCTGATGCCACCACAAATCTAATATGTGGATAATATGTGGAAAAGGGATAGATGGATTACAAAAACTGTTTCATGATGAATATGGACACATATAAGTGGTGAAAAGGGGGTAGCTATATTTTCCACTATATGATAATATTAAAGAAGGGACCCATCAAGAAGAAGCCCAGTGTCACATCTTGCCCCCAGACCAATATTTGCCAGCAGCAACCCTGTCGATGAAATATCCGTTTAAGTATGTATGTACTTATTTTGTTTGTTGGTTGTTCCTGATTTTGGCAGTTGTTTTATCTTTTGTGTCACTACAAGTTGCTTGGCTTCATATTCTGAATGTAAAAGCTGAATAAACAGCTAGCCAGCCCTACAGGCATCCAGCTGTAACCTGGTGTGATGGGGAATGTCTAGTAATGGTTTCTAACGAGCAGCTCAGCTGTGCGTGTGCACTTCTGTCTAATGGTGATGACGGATGTAAGCGGACATCTTTTTGGAGAGTCTGGTTAACAAATGGAAAATAAGCTTTTGCAGACTGGTGAAATGTCATTACATATTTCACTACAGTGTTTGCAAATATCCCAAATTTATGTAAGCCCCTTGCAGTCCAAATACATATCAGCCCTTTAATAAAAGCTCAGGAAATACATTTCAGATTGAAGGTTGTTTTTTTTTTTCAAATAAATTATAACTACATAAGCAAAATCTATAATTTGACAAAGAGTATTTCAGCCGGGGTTAACATATTATAGTTATGGATTGGGCCTAAAAACATGTAGGTCCGGTGAATCGGCTGTACTAAATTGTCCCTAGGTGTGGATGTGTGTGTGGGCCCTGTGATGGCCTGGCCACCAGTCCAGGGTGTCCCCCCCACCTGCCACCCAATGACTGCTGGGATAGGCTCCAGCATCCCACAACCCTGAGAGCAACATAAGCGGTTTAGATAATGGATGGATTGGGCCTATTCTTTTTTAAACTGAAATCCGCAATTTTTCCTCCATTAATTAATAGCTAATTCCTCCATGTGTATGATGGAGTCAGGTTCCATTATACCAGCAGTCATCTTTACCATGGTTGGAGACATTCTCCAGTCTCTGTATACTGCTGCTGAAATGTTTTGACTGGGTAGGACGAACACTGGTTCAACGGTAAAAACGTTCCTACTGAAACAGAAAAAAAGACTGAAACGTGATGCTGATGTGGTCATGACAATTAATATGACTGTACAACAGTGTTCCTATATAGTCTGATGTAGTTTGTAATACATTAGACTGTCTATGTTAGCTTTGGTTCCAGGATCCATTTTTTTACAAGGGTGGGAACTGTTTACTGCTGAGCTGATGGCACACCAGCCGCAATGGCTGCTACACCTGGTTTGTAGTCCCAGAAAATCAGAGTCCATCCATCCATCCATTATCCAAACCACTTATCCTACTCAGGGTCGCAGGATGCTGGAATCTATCCCAGCAGTCATTTGGCGGCAGGAGGGGAGACACCGACAACAGGCCGCCAGTCCGTCACAGGGCCAACACATTCACACCGAGGGACAATTTAGTACGGCCGATTCACCTGACCTTCATGTCTTTGGACTGTGGGAGAAAACCATGGCACCTGAAGGAAACCCAATAATAATAATAATTAGTAGTAGTTGTAGTAGTTGTTAACCCAACAACCGAGGATGCACAAGCCAGTGCATTCTTAGTGCCAGTCCCAAGCCCTGGTAAATGGGGAGGGTTGCGTCAGGATGGGCATCCGGCATAAAATCTTTGCCAAATCAAATATGTGGACCGTAAATCAGATTTCCATACCGGATCGGTCGAGGCCCGGGTTACCAACGACCGCCACTGGTACTGTTGGCCAGCGCGGTACCGGTGGAAACTCTACTACTGCTGGGCGAAGGAGATGGAGAGAGGGAAGGCATGTCCAGAGGCAGCGGGAGAGGAGGAAGGGTAGGAGTGTGGAGGTGAGAGTCGGAACTTTGAATGTCGGCGCTATGACTAATAAAGGGAGAGAGCTGACTGATACCCCCCCCAAAAAAAAAAAATCAATGATGATGAAAATCAGTGAACGGGTCTGTTTCTCTCTGCCTCCTACATCCAACTATATCACAACACCGTTCTACTGGAATACTGACTGTCTGTCCAGCAGAACAGACACATCGTCATCGTCACGATTATGGATAAAATAACCACTTATTAACGCAGAAAAGTTGCATATTTCAGTTTTAACACTGTTCATTGCTTTCTCTCTGTCAAGATAGAAAATGTGAAAATGGCATCTTTACTCACTCAGAAAAGGTCTACTCCACATGTATTCTGACTGACTGAAGTCCCTCCTCATATTCTCACTGGTCGGAAGAAGTTTGGTTCTTTCAGTTGAATATGTCAGGGTGTCTCAGGGAATCCAACTTTTGAGCCTTTTTGCGTTCGAACCTTTCACTGCCCACAGTTTTTCAGTTGGCCCAGGACATGTGCATAGATGCATGGATTTTTTTTGGGGGGGGGGGTTCTCCGAATTGTACTTGGCCAAACACCCCACTCTTCCGAGCCGTCCCGGTCGCTGCGCCACGCCCTCTGCCGATCCGGGGAGGGCTGCAGACTACCACACGCCTCCTCCGATACATGTGGAGTCACCAGCCGCTTCTTTCCACCTGACAGTGAGGAGTTTCACCAGGGGGACGTAGCGCTGGGGAGGATCACGCTTTCCCCCCCAGTTCCCCCTACCCCACGAACAGGCACCCCGACCGACCAGAGGAGGTGCTAGTGCAGCGATCAGGACACACACCCACATCTGGCTTCCCACCCGCAGACACGGCCAAATGTGTCTGTAGGGACACCTGACCAAGCCGGAGGTAACACGGGGACTCGAACCACCAATCCCCGTGTTGGTAGGCAACGGAATAGACCGCTGCTCTACCCAGATGCCCGTATAGACGCATGTTTAACACCGATGTAAAAAGACATTGAACTAAATTTTGATCCAATATTTTCTGCTGAAAACAAGGGTGAAAAGGGAAGCATAGATTTGTGTTAACGAGCAAAATTACACTTGTTACTGCCAACAGGAAGCTTTACCAAAGTGTTATTATGCCACTGACTTCCAATCCCTCTCTCTCCTTCTCTTTCTCTTGCTCTCTCTCCCACACAAACACACACACACTGGCACAGGTCAACGACACCTCGGGAAAAAAAAAAAAGGTGAAGCCCGCCAACCTTTTGTGTCTCGGGCACTCTTTCTTTCTCTCCCTCCCTCGCTCTCTCTCTCCCCTCCATTAACCAGATAAGTGGAGGCCGGCGTGGGGAAGGGAGGCTGTGGCTTCCAGCACTCACTGCCTCTTTTATGGGAGGAAAAGTGTCAGAGATTCCCCCCAGCTCTTTCCACTGGTCGCAAAAACACGGGGCCGATGCAAACCGCAAACGAGCAGCACGTACGCACACACACACACACACACACACACACACATGCACAAAGCACAACACAGAAAAAAACACAAACATGTACGTATACACATAAAGTACAAAGACACATGCATAGTATATGCAAACCTACACACACACGACACACAAGCATATTTATAATTCCATTATAATTGTGTTATCCTCTTTCAATGTTGCATTGTGTAAATTGTGTAAACACAACATCCACTGCACGTTGTCCGTCTTGGGAGAGAGAGCCCTCCTGTGTTGCTCTCCCTGAGCTTTCTTCCTATTGTTGGTCCTTGTTAAAAGGCTGTTTTTTTTTAGGGAGTTGTTCCTTATCCGATGCGAGGGTCTAAGGACAGGATGTTGTTTTTTTGTTTCGTTTTATTTTTTCCGCCTTTTTCCCCCCGGTTGTACTCAGCCAATTACCCCTCTGAGCTGCTCCCGGTCTCTGCCCCACCCCCTCTGCCGATCTGGGGAGGGCTGCAGACTACCACATGCCTCGTTCCGATACGTGTGGAGTCGCCAGCCGCTTCGATTTCACCTGACAGTGAGGAGTTTCACCAGGGGGATGTAGCGCGTGGGAGAATCACACTATTCCCCCCCAGCGGGATTTGAACCGGCGATCTCCGTGTTGCTAGGCTACGGAATACACCGCTACACTACTCTGATGCCCCGGACAGAATGTTGTCTTGCTATAAAGCTCACTGAGGCAAATTTGTAAATTTGTGATAACGGGCTATACAAATAAAATTGACTTGAAATATACACATGCAAACAAATACTCTCTCTCTCACTCAGACACACACACACACACACACACACACACACACACACACACACACACACAAGACACAAAAAGCATGCACACAACACCCAAAATAACACATAAACACACACAGAGTGCTGAAAAGCAGCTATAGGAGAAGTATCAGGGTGCCACATCAGGAGTAAAATGAGGTCAGAGTCAGATTTCATCTGGGTTCTCCGATGCAGTTCCGGTCTGTTGGCTGCATGGCCAGAGGGACGTGGTGTCTCTGTGCGAGTTTATTTATTTGATGTGTGTTTTTTGTGTGACTCCAATCTGGACAGTGGCTCCTTGTGTTTGCACGCGTTTCTATATACATGCCTGTGCATATGTGTGCATGTCTATATGTCTGTGTGTGAGATTCTATCTATGAAAGTCTCTATCTGATTTTCGATGTGTGTGTGTGTGTGTGTGTGTGCGCGCATGCGCACGTGTGTGTGTGCGTGTGTGTTTGCTGTCTGGGTGGTCAGGCAATACATTAGCCAGACCAGATGTATACCGCAGCCAGCTAATGAGGCACAGTAGCCAAAAAAATGCTGTTTGTTTGTATGCTGATACATCACAATCAAGTCTTCAGACGCACTACCGTAAAGTCTCGTTCTAATGTCAATCCAAAGTACACATCCTCTGTTGCCAGCCAGCTCATTGTTGAAAGGTTGCCAGTACGAGTCCCAAGATCCCTGCGAAGATCTGGGACCTGGAGGAGGAATTGCTCTCGCTTCCTTCGTCATTTCATCACTGTCACGCCAATAAGACTCAAACAGAAACATGAGGTCTGCAGATCAAGAGTGTTTAGTCATTCCTTGGGCTCACCTAAAATCCAAAGTAGGTTGTGCTTTCCCTCTGGTTGCCCCTTAAATTATGGAATAGTCCTTCCCTTGTTGTTAGACCACCTGTACCAATGGCAAACTTGAAAAATTTCCTGTTTAGGGTGTCCCCTTGCCTTACACCCAATGCCTGCTGGGAACCCCCATGTGATCCCAAACTAGATTAAGCGGGAATTTATGACTAAGGCTGGGCATCGTTTGGATTTTAACGATTCCGATGCCAATTCTGCTTTTCGATTCCGGTCCTTAACGTTTCTCGATTCCGGTTCTTTGAGAGGCGGGGTCAAAACAGGTCACGTGCTTATTTCCCAGAAGAAAAATGTATTTAAAAAAAAACTTTATACGAGCCATTCTGTTTTAACAACGGATCATTCATGTGTGTCTCGTTCTTATATTTACAACAACTGTCTTCATACATGAAGATGAAGAAATAAAGACACAGTCACACCCTGGTCCGGACTACCAGGTATTCAAATCCTTAAATTAGAAACAGTTCTTGTTTTGAAAAATGAGCATATCTGCCTTCTTCTCAGGCTGTATACGCGAGCGTTCAGTGTTGTGTCCTTTAATGTTTATCTTGTAACGCCGCTAGGAGGCGCTGCTGGAAAATGAAAGGTGTGTTCTACGTTAATACAGTGAGAAGAAGAGAATTTACTGCCGCGAATGCGGGGGGGCACACACAGGAACTGCCGCGGCCGGGACGCGAACCCGTATCTCCCGCACCGCAGGAGACATTGCTAACCGCTCGACTAAAGGGTCAGACCCGTCCATTAGCGGCCAACATATCCATGCACCTTACACTACCCTCCGCCTTCGGGAAGCGCATCCCCCACCAATGTAGCGAATTCGGGGGGCAGTCTGGGAGACCGTCGCCACAGCCGGGGCGCGAACCCGTGTCTCCCACTCCGCAAGCGACAACGTTAACCAGTCGACTAAAGCGTCAGATCCCCTAGCCAGCGTGTCTACTTATCCATGCACGTTACAATAAGATGGTGGCTACGCACGTAACGTTGAACGTGTATCGCTCTCAGCAAACCTTGTCTTAACATTCCCGGCTGTCCTCACTGAGATCTACTGCAAGACCACAAACTGGCGACGAGGACCCCCCCAGCGTGTCACCGCTGACTGGCCGGCAAAACGTCACATTTCAGTATTTGCATACAGTTTACAGCAGTTCGCTCGTGTACAAGTTGTTCGCTGTTGCGAAGAAGACAAACGTTATTGTTCACCTACCCAGTCGCGACGAGTTGCTGCTTGCTCAGGGCGGCTGCAGAGGACGCCGAGGCGGCACATGGAGACCGGCGCAGCGTGTCCAGCATGGCACACCGGTTCATCTGTACACCGTGTGGGCCAAGGTGTTTGGCCATATTTGTTGTGCCTCCTCCCATGCACGACATGATTTTGCCACAGGCGTCGCACTGTGCCGCCCCTTCACTTTTCAAGGCAAACGAGGCCACACTTCCGACCGCCGCTTGCTCTGGTCCACGATGGCGCACATTCAACTTGCGGAGGCAGAAACTACGGAAGCTGCACGCCGCCACCGCGGAAACTAACTTTAGCGCTAGTGAAATTTATAGGGACCAATAGGGCAGGATCGAATTCCCCTTTGGAATCGGAATGTTGGACGCCCAACCCTGTTTATGACCAATAATTGAATTAGGAAATTAATTATTTAATTGATTAGTGTGTATAACTGCTCATCAGAATGCTGTATTCTTTCTTTGTAAGTTTATTATCCACGGGGTCAAGATACAGGCAGACAAGTCTAGCAGCGTGTTTATTCAAAGGGATAGTAAATGCAATGTAAATACATGCATGGGTTGGTAAATTATAATACTGAGATCCTGCAACAAAAGTGAGTCCTGTTTGTCCGTTAGCGATATAGTGAGTGTTTTTGTATGTTTGTTTTAAGGCCACTAGGAGGCGCCATGCAGTCTGCTGGAAGAGCGATGCGAGTCGTCACATACTTAAATATGGCCCTCTCTAGTCTCCTTGATTCAATTGCACCTCTCACTACCGGAACTAGGCGAGTAAAGGGGCCTACACTCTGGTTTAACGACTAGACATGTGCTCTTAAGCAGGCCTGCAGGAGCCTGGAACGTAAATGGCGAAAATATAAAGAGGAAGATTTTTTACCGATCTTGGCGTGAGTGATTATTGACATACAAGCGTGCTTTAGCTGCTGCAAAAGCAGCATATCTCCCACTTAGTCAATATTAACAAATATAATCTCAGATTTCTTGACGCTGTAGCTAAATTTACTAAAAAGTGGAGCATCCGGGTATTGTAGCTGTCTATTCCCTTGCCTACCAACATGGGGCTCGCCAGTTCGAATCCCCGTGTTGCCTCCGGCTTGGTCAGGCGTCCCTGCAAGACACAATTGCCTGTGTCTGCGGGTGGGAAGCCGGATGTGGGTATGTGTCCTGGTCGCTGCACTAGCGCCTCCTCTGGTTGGTCGGGGCGCCTGTTTGGGGGGGGAGGGTAGCGTGATCTTCCCATGCCCTACGTCCCCCTGTTGAAACTCCTCATTGTCAGGTGAAAAGAAGCGGCTGGCGACTCCACATGTATTGGAGTGGTAGTCTGCAGCCCTTCCTGGATCGGCAGAGGGGATGGAGCAGCTCGGAAGAATGGGGTAATTGGCCGGATACAATTGTGGAGAAAAAGGGGGGGGAAATCAAAACGAAAAAAAATACTAAGAAGCAGCCGTCTATTAGCCGCTCGCCCTTCACGGCCCACGAGTTTCAAGAATTTCAATGAGGTTGATGAGATCATAAACAAAGTTAGTTCTTCAACTTCAGCTACTCCTGCAGATCTTGTCTTACCAAATTCATATTTGTACAATGAGTCACTGATAGTCCCTGTTAATACAGTTCTTGATACTTGGACTAAGCTCGTATCAGCTTCTAAACCAACTACTTGCCGCATCGGATACGGAACAACTCCCTAAAAAGAAAAAAGAAAAAAAAATTCCCACCAATTGACCTTTCGCAAAGCCCCCCTTAGTTACTGTTGCTATGCCCGTCAAGCATTCAGAACTATCCAGGAAGTGGCCGGAAAACACCAAAACATGAAGGAAGAAATCAGCGCATTGTGTGGGTAAAAGTAACAGTAATAATACGTTAGCTGTATTAGCTATCAATAATAGCCAGTAGCTAGCTTAGCTTGGAGCAGACAGGTATTTCTGTTGATTTTGGATGGGTTAAGCTGGCCATGGGGTCTGCTATACTGCCAAATCTATTGCTGACACTGCGCTTCTTGCCTTCTGGGTTTCGGGAAGGGAAAGAAAATGACACCCCCTCCAAACTTTTCACATATCTAGTATCCGGTCTGCAGATCCCATAGGCACACCGTTTCAGCATTTTGCTGTGTGTTTGAAAGCTTGACGGACCGTTGCTAAGGTAGGGTTGGACAAGCACCGTTCTGGGGCGGTACTTTGCGAAAGGTCAATTGTATCTGGCCAATTACCCCGAGCCGTCCCGGTCGCTGCTCCACCCCCTCTCTGCTGATCCGGTGAGCGCCCCGACCGACCAGAGGAGGCGCTAGTGCAGCAACCAGGACATATACCCACATCCGACTTCCCACCCGGAGACATGGCCAATTGTGTCTGTAAGGACGCCTGATTAAAAAAAAAAAACCCTTTTAACGGGGCGAAAAAAGTAGGAAGAAACCTCAGGGAGAGCAACAGAGGAGGGATCTCTCTCCCAAGACGGACAACGTTCAATGGATGTTGTGTTTACACAATTTACAGAATACAACATTGAAAGAGGATAACACAATTATAATGGAATTATAGAATTTATGAAGAATATGATGCACAGGATGCCAAGCAGTATCCAGATGCCACCAGAACAGCCCAGAACCCGAGCCACACGACCAGTATTACCATGTATATATAAATAAAAAAAGAGATCAAGAAGAGAAGAGATCAAGAAAGCGATTTGCCTCGTGAACAATGGCAAAACACTTTGCCCAGATGGGATCTCTACGGAGGTGATCAAAGTACACCGGAACACTTCCACCAACATACCGTTTGGCCTATTCAGGAAGCTCTGGCAGGAGGAAAGAAAGAACCCCAGAAGCCTGGAAAACTGGAATTATCATCAAAATTCCAAAGAAAGGGGACATACGGGAATGCAGCAACTACAGGGCGATAACACTTCTCCGAAGACGGAAAGGTCTTCAATAAGGTCATCCTTGGGAGACTCAAAACAGCAGTGAAATCCAAGTTGAGAGACCAACATGCAGGCTTCTGCCAGAACCTATCCTGCACTGACCAAATCGCCACCCTCCGCATATTAGTTGAACAATCTTTTGAATGAAACTCACCCCTCTATGTCAACTTTGTGGACTACGAGAAGGTGTTCGATAGCCTGGACAGAGAAACCCTGTGTATGCTCCTCCAGCACTACAAGATACCTGACAAGCATGTGAAAACGATGAGAACCAGCTGTAAGAAACCAAGATGCAGAAAGGTACATGCTTACAGGCTCTCCACATCTTTCAAAGTGCTGATGGGGGTTAAGTAAGGCTGTCTTCTGTCACCACTCCTCTTCCTGATTGCCATCTACTTAGTAATGAGGGAGACCACCAAAAACAAAAACAACAGCATCCAGTGGTCCTTGTGGACTCAACTGGAGACCTCGACTATGCAGACAACCTGGCCCCTCTGTCACATTACCATCAATAGATGCAAGACAGGACAACCAATCTAAACGACATATCATCATACCTAGGACTGAACATACACAGAAACAAAATCAAAATCATGCAGCCAAACTCCAAGTCCAACAACCCAATGACCAACCACTGGAGGATGTCAGCTCCTTCGCCTACCTTGGGAGCATCGTCACAAAGCATGGTAGATCTGAGGAATACGTCAAGGCTAGCATCCAAAAAGGATGAATAGCTTTCATCTCACTCAGAAACATCTGGTGTTCAAGGAAAACCAAAACGCAAACAAAAATCACACTATTCAACTCCAATGTAGAATCAGTGTACATCTATGGCTCTGAAACATGGTGGTCAACAAGAGCAACAACCACAGCAACACAAACCTTCATCAATAAGTGCCTGAGACAGATCCTCCAGATATGGTGGTCAGACCAAGTTAGCAGCATGGACCCATGGGATAAAACCAGCCAGGTTCTTGCTGAAAAGAGATTCGGAAGAAATGGTGGTGGATTGGTCATACACTCCAGAAACCTCCAAAAAACATAACAAGATAAAGCTTGACCTTGAACCCACAAGGGAAAAGGAAAAGAGGTTGTCCACGGAACACCTAGAGAAGAGGAATAGAAGCAGAGGCACAAAGAACTGGAATGACCTGGAGAGGGCCACTCAGGACCGGCTGTGATGGGGAGAAGCTGTCAATAGCCTATGCTCCCCCAGAAGCAACGGGCAAAATAAGTGAATGATTAGCTAGCACTTCATTTTCAGTCTTAAAAATCATTCATTTATAACGAAATCTAGTGTAATCCAGCATAACTGTATCTTTACCATGGCTTTACTTTTCCTTTCAGCTATTTAGACTGCTGTGTGTGTGTGTGTGTGTGTGTGTGTGTGTGTGTGTGTGTGTGTGTGTGTGTGTGTGTGTGTGTGTGTGTGTGTGTGTGTGTGTGTTTGGACTGTTAGGGACAGCTATAAAAGCCTTAGAAATAAGATGTTCTGAAAAAAAGATTAAGACATCCAGTAACAATACTGAATGCCAACAACAAACGTTTTGTACAAGCCATGAATAGAAGCAGTTAAAGTTGAGCTTACATGAGAAATTACCTTTCAGTCTTGTGGAGATTGGGAGAGAGGCAGAGGGCGAGAGGGATTCAGGGATTCTCTCTCTCTTTGATAAACTTTGCTAACCACTTGATTAAGAGATTAGAGGAGGAGAGGTGGGATTAGAGGTGATATGGAGGATTAACGTGTGTAAAGATGAGTGTTAACTAAGGTAAAGATTTAATGAAGATAAAACAGCTTTGCTGTCCAACTTCTTTACTGGAGGTGAGGTGCATCAAATGGGCTTTAACTCCTCTAGATGGGGAAAATATTTTACATACATTTGATCGTCTGTAAACCCTTCGGAACGAAAACAACCAACAAACCATACATTTTAGTTAACCATATTCACGGTACTCAATACAGTACAATAAACGGCAAATATTGCTTCCGTTCACAGTACATCAACTTAATAAACTGAGTACACCTGAGTATAAATAATGACAGAGCAATGGAATCAGGAACACTTTGTCATGAAATGAAACGAAATATTATTTCCCCCAGCCCACAGCAGTGCAACACAAAGACAAAAACACATATCCAAAAACTACAAGAACTTCAAGAACACAAATATCCAAACTAACACATATATCCAAACTAAACTTGGGCCCACCGGACGCAGCACACCAAGCTCTCCCAGCCGATCCAACACCAGCTCTCCCAGTCAGACACCCTCGACACACCTCCTCACACTCCACATGACGACACCAAAAACACCACAGTCAATGCCAGGCGAGGCCGCCGCTAGACCACCCTGGGTGTTATCGGAACTGCCGGTCTGCATGGGCTAGCAGTTAGCTTAGCCTGCCCCGCTTCCACGTCCTGTCAGACTGCCCTCTGTGTTACCTCCTCGGTCACAGCACCAGGCAGGGCCGTGGTCCCTGGGCCCACAGGACGCAGCAGACCAAGCTCTCCCAGCCGATCCAGCGCCAGCTCTCCCCGCCATCAAACAAAGACAAAACTTAAACACAAACGTGGACAGACATTGCATGGACAGTACTGAGTGAGGCCTCAGCAAACGGGAACTCGCGCCACCATCTTCCTACACCGGTACTGAGTGAGACCGCTGCAAATGTGAATTCGCACCGCCATCTTCCCATACCGGAAGCAGGTTAATGGACGCCATTTGTCATACTGGAACATTAAATAATCCATCCATCCAGCTTCTTATGTGTCTGGAGCAACTTCAAACTTCAATCTTGACACGGATGAAATGTATTCATTCAAAATAGTGAACATGTTTCTAGTATCTAGTATGTCACGTTTGGCCCATAGAATGGTAAATGCTGAATCAACTGTATATTTTAGGTTATTATAAATGGATTGTGTAATTATGAGTGTAGTCTACTCTCCATGTCATATCTTGACACTGTCTTCTTTCAATCTCCAACGACATGGACAGTTCTACGTGACATTTATAAATCATCGGATACTGGATGTCGAGTTACGTGTACATGTGTTATCTTGTCCGTGGCATGTCTTGCACCGTCTCTTTCCTGTTTTTCTTGTGTCAGCGTATACTGTAAAAAGTATGTCAGAAGTCAGTGTCTCTGCAGTGGTACCAACAAGACAAACTGCTGTACATTCCTTTTTACCTGACAGGCAAAGTGATTCCGATTCAGATGAATGTTTCGTCAAAGTCTGTCTGTCTTTCCCTGTGTTTGAAAAGGGTTTTGGTTATATTTTGGATTGGAATCTCCTTGATGACGCACCGTCGTGTAAAACAAAACAAAACAAAAATGTTGAGAAAGGGAAATATTTGAAACTGTGTTGAGCTATTGTATATTTTCCCCCTGGTGTGAAGGCTATTCTCACCCCCAGACAGCAGACAGGCCGGGTCTTGCCTCCTCTTCTTCCCAACCCTTTACTTTAGGATTTAAAAGGTGACTGCGCCCATAAATTTTCCCACAGATAGACATAAGAATACACGCACAAAGACACACACACATGCACACGCATACATGCAAGCACACACGCCACACGCACACAGATATTCAAAAACAGGTACCTGCATACATGATGCATGAAAACACATGTAAAATACACATGTCAACATTTATGCAGCCCTGACCTTCTGACTTTAGACACATGACATTATTACAATAACAGACACACACACAGACTTTAAATGGTGACAACTAGTGGAAAAAAAGCATGTAGACATTACAGTCAAGATGCATCGATTAATGTGGACAAACAATGCACCTATTGGGGATTTCTTTAGAATCATGTTATATCTTTTTCATCCATTTTGCCAATTATCCATGTCCCAACGTCTCTCTAACAATTTATGTCACCAAAAAAAAAAGAGAAAAAAGCTCAGGCCCGCATTTTACATCAATTCACAATTCTTCTCCTTCCTGAGCTGTCCCTCTAATACACTTGTTCCTAATCCTGTTCTTCATCACTTCCAATGAAAATCTTAGCATCTTCAACTCTGCCACCTCCAGCTCCGCCTCCTGTCTTTTCATCAGTGCCACTGTCGCCAAACCATACAACATAGCTGGTCTCACTTATAAACCTTCCCTTGGTCTTGCTGGTACCCTTCTGTCACAAATAACTCCTCACACTCTTCTCCACCCACTCCACCTTGTCTAAACCCTCTTCTGAACTCCCTGTTACCTCGAACAGTTGACCCCAAGTATTTAAACTCATGTGCCTTCGCCACCTCTACTCCTTGCATCCTCACCATTCCACTGTCCTCCCTCTCATTCATGCATATGTATTCCATCTTGCTCCTACTGACTTTCATTCCTCTTCTCTCCAGTGCATACCTCCACCTCTCCAGGCTCTCCTAAATCTGCACCCTACTCTCACTACAGATCACAATGTCATCTGCGAACATCATAGTCCACGGACACTCCTGCATGATCTCGTCCGTCAACCTTTCCAACACCATTGCAAACAAGAAAGGGCTCAGAGCCGATCCTTGATGTAACCCCCCCTCCAACTTGAACCCATCTGTCACTCCTGCATACCTCATCATTGTAACACTGGCCTCATACATATCTGGCTCCACTCTTACATACCTCTCTGCCCCTCCCAACTTCCTCATACAATACCACACCTCCTCTCTTGGCACCCTGTTCTGTTCTTCTGTATATGTGAATGGTGTGATGCGAGTCTCCCCTGTGTGCACGTGTAGTCTGCCCTCCTCCCAGGTCTCCATGGTAACGGTGGTCACCACCTGGATGCCTCTTGGCATCCCTCTCATCACATTTGTTTTTTATATAGCTTATAGTAAATCGATATAATTTTGTTAGCCTGTTTCAATGTTATATCCTTCTCTCACTCTGACGTGTGACTAATGCTTTTTTCTTGTCTTTTCTCCCGCATATGTGAATGGTGTGACATGAGTCTCTTGTGTGCATGTGCACTCTGTCCTTCTGTCAGGTCTACATGGTGACGGTGGTCACGTGGCTCAGGTCCTCCTAGGCTGTTCCGGTGGCATCTGGACACTGCTTGGCATCCTCCTCATTATATTCTTCATATATCTTATAATTCCATTATAATTTTGTTATCCTTTTTCAATGCAGTATTCTGTAAATTGTGTACACGCAACATCCATTGCACGTCTGAGGTCGCTCCCTATTTTTTCTCCCTGTTAAATGGTTTTTTGAGGGAGTTGTTCCTTATCTGATGCAATAAGGAACAACTCCCTAAAATTCCCTGTGTGCACTTTCTTACAAGAGTGGAGGAAAGTGCACACAGGTGGACTATATCTTGTGTAGAAGACGCGATCTAAAATGGTGGTCTGTAGGATGACTTTGGAGACCAAGAAGAGGAAGTGAGTGAAGGCAGAGCAGAAGATCAAATGGTGGAAGTTGAAGAAGGAAGACTGTTGTGTGGAGTTCAAGGAGGAGTTAAGACAGGCACTGGGTGGTAGTGAAGAGTTGCCGAATGGCTGGGCAACCACTGCAGAAATAGTGAGGAAACAGCTAGGAAGGTACTGGGTGTGTCATTTGGCCAGAGGAAGGAAGACAAGGACATTTGGTTGTGGAATGAGGAAGTGCAACAAATTATACAGAGGAAGAGGTTGGCAAAGAAGAAGTGGGATAGTCACAGAGATGAAGAAAGTAGACAGGAGTACAAGGAGCCACAGCGTAAAGCGAAGAGAAAGGTGGCAAAGGCAAAGGAAAAGGCGTATGGTTGTATGAAAGGTTAGACACTAAGGAAGGAGAAAAGGACTTGTGCCGATTAGCTAGACAGAGAGACCAAGCTGCAAAGGATGTGCAACAAGTTAGGGCAATCAAAGATAAGAGATGGAAATGTGCTGACAAGTGAGGAGAGTGTGTTGAGAAGGTGGAAGGAGTAATAGAAGCTAGGTTAAGAGGAGAGGTGACGATTAGCGAGCAGCAGTATGGTTTCATGCCACGAGAGAGCACCACAGATGCGATGTTTGCTTTGAGAATGTTGATCAAGAAGTATACAGAAGGCCAGAAGGACTTACATTGTATCTTTGTAGATTTAGAGAAAGCATGTGACAGGGTGCCCAGAGAGGAGGTGTGGAATTGTATGAGGAATTCGGGAGCTGCAGAGACGTATGTAGGAGTGGCACAGGATATGTACGAGGGAAGTGTGACAATGGTGAGGTGTGCGGTTGAAATGACAGATGGGTTCAAGGTGGAGGGGGGATTACATCAAGGATCGGCTATGAGCCCTTTCTTGTTTGCAATGGTGATGGACAGGTTGACGGACAAGATCAGACAGGAGTCTCCATGGACGATGATGTTCGTGGATGACATTGTGATCTGTAGCAAGAGTAGGGTGCAGGTTGAGGAGAGCCTGGAGAGGTGGAGGTATGCACTGGAGAGAAGAGGAATGAAAGTCAGTAGGAGCTAGATGGAATACCTATGCATGAATGAGAGGGAGGACAGTGGAATGTCAGGATGCAAGGAGTGGAGTTGACGAAGGCATATGAGTTTTAATACTTGGGGTCAACTGTTCAAAGTAACGGGGAGCGCAGGAGAGAGGTGAAGAAGAGAGTGCAGGCAGGGTGGAGTGGGTGGAGAAGAGTGTCAGTAGTGATTTGCGACAGAAGGGTACCAGCAAGAGTTAAAGGGAAAGTTTACAAGATGGTTGTGAGACCATCTATGTTGTATGGTTTGGAGACAGTGGTACTGACGAAAAGACAGGAGGCGGAGCTGGAGGTGGCAGAGTTGAAGATGCTAAGATTTTCACTGGGAGTGACGAAGAAGTACAGGATTAGGAATGATTATATTAGAGGGACCGTTCAGGTGGGACGGTCTGAAGACAAAGCAAGAGAGGCAAGATTGAGATGGCTTGGATATGTGTGGAGGAGAGATGCTGGGTATATTGGGAGAAGGATGCTGAATATGGAGCTGCCAGGGAAGAGGAGAAGAGGAAGGCCAAAGAGGTTTATGGATGTGGTGAGGGAAGACATGCAGGTGGCTGGTGTGACAGAGGAAGATGCAGAAGACAGGAAGAAATGGAAATGGATGATCTGCTGTGGCGACCCCTAATGGGAGCAGCTGAAAGTAGTAGTAGTAGTAGTAGTAGTTCCTTATCTGATGCGAGGGTCTAAAGACTGGATGTTGTTTTGCTGAAAAGCCCACTGAGGCAAATTTCTAATTTGTGATAATAGGCTATACAAATAAAATTGTCTTGACTTGCCTCCCTTTCATATGCCTTCTCCAAATCCACAAAGACACAATGTAACTCCTTCTGACCTTCTCTATACTTCTCCATCAACACTCTCAAAGCAAATATCGCAACTGTAGTGCTCTTTCATTGCATGGAACCATACTGCTGCTCACTAATCGTCACCTCTCCTCTTAACCAAGCTTCCACTACTCTATCCCATATCTTCATGCTGTGGCCTATATACCTCTCTAGTTACTACAGTTCTGCACATCGCCCTTATTCTTGAAAATTGGTACCAGTATGCTTCATCTCCACTCCTCAGGCATCCTCTCACTTTCCAAGACTGTGTTAAACAATCTAGTTAAAAACTCCACTGCCATCTCTCCTAAACATCTCCATGCCTCCACAGGTATGTCAGTCACCTGGACCAACCGCCTTTCCACTCTTCATCCTCTTCATAGCTGCCCTCACTTCCTCCTTGCTAATCCACTGCACTTCTTGATTCACTATCACCACATCATCCAACCTTCTCTCTCTATTTTTCATTCATCAGCCCCTAAAAGTACATCTTCTAACTTCTCAACATACTCTCCTGCCCTAACAGCACATTTCTATCTCTACCCTTCACCCTAACCTGCTGCATATCCTTCCCAGCTAAGTTCCTCTGTCTAGCCAATCGGGACAAGTCCTTTTCTCTTTCATTAGTGTCCAACCTATCATACAACTTGCCATTGTCCTTTTCCTTCATCACCTATTTCTTCACTTTACACTGCATCTCCTTGTACTCCCGTCTACTTTCTTCATCTCTCTGACTATCCCACTTCTTCGCCAACCTCTTTCTCCATATACTTTCCTGTACTTACTCATTCACCACCAAGTCTTCTTGTCTTCCTTCCTCTGTCCTGATGACACACTCAGTACCTTCCTAGCTGTCCCCCTCACCACTTCTGCAGTAGTTGCCCATCCATCCGGCAACTCTTCACTAACATCCAGTGCCCATCTTAACTCCTCCCTGAATGCCACACAAAAATCTTCCTTCTTCAACTTCCACCATTTGATCCTTGGCTCTACCTTCACTCTCTTCCTCTTCTTGAGCTCCAAAGTCATCCTGCAGATCATCATCCAATGCTGCCTAGCTATGTTCTCCCCTGTCACCACCTTGCAGTCTCTAATCTCTCTCAGATTGCACCTTCTGTATAAGATATAGTCCACCTACCTGTCTGTAGCTCCCTCCACTCTTGTATGTCACCCTGTGCTCCTCCCTCTTCTTGAAATACGTATTCGCCGCAGCCATTTTCATCCTTCTTGCAAAATCCACCACCATCTGTTCCTCTACATTTCTGTCCCTGACAACACACATACCCATCACCTCGTCATTGCCTCTGTTCCCTTCACCAACATGCCCATTGAAGTCCGCTCCAATCACCACTCTCTCCTCCTTGGGTATCCTCTCCACCACTTCATCCAACACACTCCATAATTTTTCTTTCTCTTCCATCTCACACCCAACTTGCAGGGAATATGCGCTGACAATATTCATCATCACACCTTCAATTTCCAGCTTCATACTCATCACTCTGTCCCAACCTCTCTTCACCTCCAACACGCTCCTGACATACTCTCCCTTCCGAATCATGCGTACCCCATTTCTCCTCCCATCCACATCACTGTAGAAAAGTTTGAACCCGTCTTCGACATTCCTGGCCTTACTCCCCTTCCACCAGGTCTCTTGCATACACAGTATGCCTACCTTTCTTCTCTCCATCATATCAGCCAGCTCTCTTCCTTTACCAGTCATAGTGCCAACATTCAAAGTTCCGACTTTCACCTCCACACTCTTACCCTTCCTCCTCTCCTGCTGCCTCTGGACATGCCTTCCCCCTCTCCTTCTCCTTTGCCCATCAGTAGCATAGTTCCCACCGGCACCCTGCTGGCCAACAGTACTGGTGGCGACCATTGGTAACCCGGGCCTTGACCGATCTGGTATGGAAATCTGATTTATGATCTGCATATTTGAGTTGGCAAAGATTTTATGCCGGAAGCCCTCCCTGGCGCAAACCTCCCCATTTATCCGGGCTTGGGACCAGCACAGGAATGCATTGGCTTGTGCATCCACAGTGGCTGGGTTTACTGTGAGCTAACAATTCGAGTGGCAAAGTGAAACGGTCAACAGTCTGTTATCACGTTCACACACACACAGACAATTGACTACAAATACACACGGCGTTCGTTCTCAGTCACTTTCTCAATACGTACCAAAATATCTCATCCATTAACTCACTCGCTAATCAACTCTGTTTTCTCAGCTATGCCATTCATTCGGTCACCGTTTAAATCACCTTCACATCTCCTCAAATATTCTCTCACTAAGCCATCTACCAACTGACCTACATACTCCCTCATTCACCTGCTAGCTAACTCACTGACCAGCTAGTAAATACCAAACTTACCAAATCACTATTGACTCCCTAACTTTAAAGTACAATGTGTGTGTGTATATCTATATATATATATATATAAAACTTTGTTAAAAGAAACACTCAACGGTAAGGACAGTGCTCAACAAATAAGGAGCAAAATAATCCAGTGAGTCAAGTAAATTCTTTATGAAGAATTTATAACAAATTTACTTGACTCACTGGATTATATATCCATCCATCCTTTATCCAAACCGCTTATCCTGTTCTCAGGGTCACGGGGATGCTGGAGCCTATCTCAGCAGTCACTGGGCGGCAGGTGGGGAGACACCATGGACAGGCCGCCAAGCCATCACACAGGGCTGACACACACACACACACACCTAGGGACAATTTAGTACGGTCGCTTCACTTGACCAACACGTCTTTGGACTGCGGGAGGAAACCGGAGCACCCGGCGGAAACCCACGCAGACACGGGGAGAACATGCAAACTCCACACAGAGGAAGACCCCCAAGGTTGGACTACCCCGGGGCTCAAACCCAGGACCTTCTTGTTGTGAGGCCACCGCACTAACCACTGCGCCACCGTGCCGCCCCATATAGTATATATATATATATTCTACCTGAGTGCTGGCCTCTACTGTCCAGTGGTACAAATCACAATTACAAATTGAAATAGAAATGCAACTTGGTGCCTCCTCAAAAAAAACATTTATTCTGGGGTTTGGTTTTTTTTTTATATATAGAAATGAGGAATTGTGTGTGTATGTGTATGTGTCTGCCACTTAACAACCTTGATATTCACGAGTCATATTATGTTCAAGTACAGCAGATATTTTACACGTTGCACCTTTAACTCGGCTGTCCCGGTCCTGCTGACAGTATTTGAGACAGCCTTGTTTGTATAAGATCTGTGAGACTCCGGGTTCAACTCCTGACAGGCTGACGAATGATGGCAATTAAAGCTTTCTCATTAATGTTATTTTTAATTCAGTCCATCCACGTAAGACATTCATCAACTCCTGTGTGTGTGTGTGTCTGCATGCATTTGAGCAAGTGTGTTTTCATAGTAGCAAAAAAGACAGGAGGAAAAGAAACAAAAAGAGGGAGAACGAGTGTGAGAGAAAATCTACGAAAGAGCGGCGGTATCCGTCTGACTCCACAGCCTTGTTTCTTTTGGCCTCACGTCTGTTACATGAGTTGAGTGGGAGAGGGAAAGTGTGAGGAAATTGCTCAACTTCAACGGACGCACATATGGTCACATGTGTGCAAAAACACACACACACACACATGAACACAAACACACACACATGTATGTTCACACATGCACTTATACATATTAACAGATGATCATGTCCACACAAACACTGACACACACTGATACACACCAAGCACACAGACACACACCTGTTAATGTTGTGTCTATGTTATGGTTGCAAAAAGAAGGCCATGTTTTCTTTTCCTCTCCTCTTCACGGGTTTTCAGTCATCTGTTATTTTGTGAAGGTGATTCATCGATGAGTCACAAATGATGATGATGGTGATGATGATGACGGCAATCTTTAAATTTCAACGAGAAAGATTGATATGCAAATAGAAATGAGTTTTCAGTACTTTCTATCGCTGACATATTTATGACATAAGCTAATCTATAAATTATGAAAACCTGAACACTTTTGTACTTGCTCATTTGAATGGGGACTGTTGGGTAGAACATTTCCAGTAAAAATGATACGGTGCAGGGGCGTCCGGGTAGCATGGAAGTCTATTCCGTAGCTTAGCCAACACGTGGATCGTCGGTTCGAATCCCCGTGTTACCTCTGGCTTGGTCAGACGTCCCTACAGACACAATTGGCCATGTCTGCAGGTGGGAAAATGGATGTCGGTATTTGTCCTGGTCGCTGCACTAGCGCCTCCTCTGCTCAGTCGGGGTGCCTGTTCGGGGGGGGAACTGGAGGGAACAGTCAGGTGAAAAGAAGCGGCCGGGAAGTCCACATGTATCGGAGGAGGCATGTGGTAGTCTGCAGCCCTCCCTGGATCGGCAGAGGGGGTGGAGCAGCAACCGGGACGGCTTGGAGGAGTGGAGTAATTGGCTGGATACAACTGGGGAGAAAAAGGGGGAAAAATCAACAACAAAAAAAAGGAACATACAGAGCATTCTGTCTTACATCATCACCACAGCAGCCAAATGAGGACGAAGAAGAAGAAGGAGAAGAAGAAGAAGAAGACAATCTAACCAGGTTTCTGTGACTGAGGTCATATTTGAAGTATTAATACTGTAATTATGTGAAAGTTTGCAGACCAAGCCTGTAGGTTATGATGAGATGGCCTGTTTGCTTTAAACATTTCAGACTTTTAGACGAAGCCCTCATCCAGACCGAGTTACTGTACCCTTTCACATGTTGTCCAACTTGAGTGGAATACCTTGAGCAGTCAATCATTACAGCCGGTTCTGTTTGCGTGCAGCCGTACCGCCAGATGGGCGTTTCTTGCGGCACATTAGCAATGCACATAATCATCATAATCATAATATCAAAGAAGGACAAGCAAAGGCAACGGGTTGCCTATCTACACCCATTATGTCAAGCCCTTTCCCCTTTTGTGAAATGTCTCTTTATCCTGTCCTCGGAGTCATCGTCGGCTTAATCCTCTCCACCGGGCGGACGCGCCCTGACAGCCACCATGGTGCATTGTTGTGAACGTGCTCACCATCGATGATCACACACACACGTGCACGGGTGTAAACGGGAAGGAGCAAGTGTGTGTGCTCGGCCTATGGTGTGTGCACACACCTTGACCTGTGACGATGTTAGAGACGTAAATAAACAGCAAGAGCAGGAAAACCACACACACGTGAACACACAAACGGGCAAATACGAACAACTCAGTGCAGAGATTTGACTTTTGGCTGTGTCTGATATGAAACGGAGACCTTAGGGGAAATGCTGTTTGTTTAACGTTACATTTGGTACACTCATATAACCTGGGAAAGTAAATATCATGACTGAACACACAAGTGAGAATAACGGCCATCATGCACAGAACAACTATTTGATCTATTCTGTCCGAAGACATGTAGGCCAGGTGAATCGGCCGTACTAAATTGTCCCTAGGTGTGAATGTGTGTGTGTATGTCAGCCCTGTGATGGTCTGGCGGCCTGTCCAGAGTGTCTCCCCACCTGCTGCCCAATGACTGCTGGGAGAGGCTCCAGCATCCCCGCGACCCTGAGAGCAGGATAAGCGGTTCGGATAAATGATGAATCAAGGTTATAAAGACGAGCACACGTGACGATACGTTGAATTTGGGAATCACTCTTGACACTTGTTCAAACATTTGGCTTGATATGGGGCAGAGATGAAGATAGATATCTAATGGAATGTAAGCCCTCCGCAAAACAGTCTCTCAGAGCCACAGACTACATGCAGGTCTATAGGAGAAAATCTGTTACTAGTATTTTGAAGTTGACCTCTTCGTGCTTCTCTCATTTTGGTTAATCTCTACTGCCTAACCTGCGGATGTTTGACCCGCCACACATCTACTGCACCTGATTCTGAAATCACCTGTGATAAAGTGGTGGATGCCTCTAAGTGGGGTTCTTCTCCTGTTCTGTCTAATGTAAAATTTGTAGTACAATTCCAATCTCCCCCCATCACTACACATTTGCCCTGATCACGCTGTTTTAAGAAAACCTTTATTTTCTAAAGGATGTCTAGTCTGTCTGAGCCCTGATTTGGAGCATACAGTGCATCCAGAAAGTATTCACAGCCCTTCACTTTCCCCACATGTTGTTGTGTTACAGCCTTATTCCAAAATGGATTAAATTCCTTTTTTTTCTCATCAATCTACACACAATACCCCATAATGACAAAGCGAAAAAGGTTTTGTAGAAATTTTTGCAAATTTATTAAAAATAAAAAACGGAAATATTGCATGTACATAAGTATTCACACCCTTTACTCAGTACTTGGTTGAGGCACCCTTGGCAGAGATTACAGCCTCAAGTCTTCTTGGGTATGAAGCTACAAGCTTGGCACACCTATATTTGGGGTATTTCTCCCATTCTTCTCTGCAGATCCTCTCGAGCTCTGTAAGGTTAGATGGGGAGCGTCGCTGCACAGCTATTTTCAGGTCTTTCCAGAGATGTTCAATGGGGTTCAAGTCTGGGCTCTGGCTGGGCCACTCAAGAACATTCACTGACTTGTCCCGAAGCCACTCCTTCATTGTCTTGGCTGTGTGCTTAGGGTCGTTGTCGTGTTGAAAGGTAACCCTTCGCCCCAGTCTGAGGTCCTGAGCGCTCTGGAGCAGGTTTTCATCAAGGATCTCTCTGTACTTTGCTCCATTCATCTTTCCCTCGATCCTGACTAGTCTCCCAGTTCCTGCCGCTGAAAAACATCCCCACAGCATGATGCTGCCACCACCATGCTTCACTGTAGGGATGGTATTAGCAAGGTGATGAGAGGCGCCTGGTTTCCTCCAGACGTGACGTTTGGCATTCAGGCCAAAGAGTTCAACCTTGGTTTCATCAGACCAGAGAATCTTGTTTCTCATGGTCTGAGAGTCCTTTAGGGGCTTTCTGGCAAACTCCAAGCGGGCTGTCATGTGCCTTTTACTGATCAGAGGCTTCCGTCTGGCCACTCTATCATAAAGGCCTGATTGGTGGAGTGCTGCAGAGATGGTTGTCCTTCTGGAAGGTTCTCCCATCTCCACAGAGCAACGCTGGAGCTCTGTCAGAGTGACCATCGGGTTCTTGGTCACCTCCCTGACCAAGGCCCTTCTCCCCCGATTGCTCAGTTTGGCTGGGCGGCCAGCTCTAGGAAGAGTCCTGGTGGATCCAAACTTCTTCCATTTACGAATGATGGAGACCACTGTGCTCTTCGGGACCTTCAAAGCTGTAGAAATTTTTTTGTACCCTTCCCCAGATCTGTGCCTCGATACAATCCTGTCTCGGAGGTCCACAGACAATTCCTTTGACCTCATGGCTTGGTTTCTGCTCTGACATGCACTGTCAACAGTGGGACCTTCTATAGACAGGTGTGTGCCTTTCCAAATCATGTCCAATCAATTGAATTTACTACAGATGGACTCCAGTCAAGATGTAGAAACATCTCAAGGATGATCAGTGGAAACAGGATGAACCTGAGCTCAATTTTGAGTGTCATAGCAAAGGGTGTGAATACTTATGTACATGCAATATTTCAGTTTTTTATTTTTAGTAAATTTGCAAAAATTTCTACAAAACTTTTTTCACTTTGTCATTATGGGGTATTGTATGTAGATTGATGAGGGAAAAAAAAGGAATTTAATCCATTTTGGAATAAGGCTGTAACATAACAAAATGTGGGGAAAGTGAAGGGGTGTGAATACTTTGCGGATGCACTGTATATGTTAAAGAAACAGAAAGACATGTCCTGGATTTTTGCTCTGACCACTAAAGCCCTATCTGTGACTATCTCTTGGTAGAGATATCAACATCAAGCCCTGGAGAAACTAGAGTGGCTACACCAGCAGAGAAAATACCAGCCCTTCAGCGTCTGGGTAGCATGGCGGTCTATTCCGTTGCCTACCAACACAGGGATCGCCGGTTCAAATCCCCGTGTTACCTCCAGCTTGGTCGGGCGTCCCTACAGACACAATTTGCCGTGTCTGAAAAGCCGGATGTGGGTGTGTCCTGGTCGCTGCACTAACACCTCCTCTGGTCGGTCGGGGCACCTGTTCGGGGGTGGGGGGACTGGGGGGAATAGCGTGATCCTCCCACGCGTTACATCCCGCTGGTGAAACTCCTCACTGTCAGGTGAAAAGAAGATGCTGGTGACTCCACATGTATCGGAGGAGACATGTGGAAGTCTGCAGCCCTCCCCGGATTGGCAGAGGGGGTGGAACAGCGACCGGGAGGCTTGGAGGAGTGGGGTAATTGGCCAGATATAATTGGGGAGAAAAAGGGGGGGAAATCCAAAAAAAGAAAAAATGTTTGGTATGGATGATAGTGGTCGGGACTCAAGTAGAGCCACACATGGAAGCTTAAAGAGAGACAGAAGCAGGAGAGAGAATGAGAGGAGATGACATGGAAACTTTGAATTATAAAGGACATTGGGATGTCTGAGACCCCCCCACCCCCGAGAAAAACCCTTAATCCAAAGCTGATGTTCATAATGTGATTTGTATGTGATTCATTCTGGTTGAGGCAATAATAAATAAATAAATAAATAAGTACAAAATGCCCCCCCAATCCTCTTTATGTTGCAATGAACTCATGAAAAATGACAGATGTGTAGACGGAAGCCACAGTTTGTTGAGTTTTGACAATTGCTTCCATGTTCTTGCACATCTTAAGCAGTGATGGATTTTGTAGAAAATATTGCAACAGCAGTATATAAGAAACAAAACACTGTAGGTATTTTTATTGATTTACGTAAAGCATTTGACGCAACTGATCATTCCTTACTCTTGCAGAACTTGGAATACCATGGTATAAGAGGTGTCACACAATGCTGGTTAAGAAGTTATTTGAATAATAGGTTTAAATATGTGGAAACTGAAAACACTAAATCACATCTAAGAAGTGTAACTTGTGGTGTTCCACAAGGTTCACTATTGGGACCTAAGTTTTTTATACTTTATTTAAATGATATTTCTATGGTATCTAATCTGTTGAAATTTGTTACGTTTGCTGATGATACAAATTTACTTTGTTCTGGAAAGGACATGAAAGAATTGTTGGAAACAGTAGAAAGGAAATGGAGAACGTTAAAAAATTTGTTTGATATTAATAAGTTATCACTAAATGAAAATAAACCAAAATGTATGGTGTACGGTGGTTTTAGGGTTAATTGTAAAATAAAACTGAAGTTAAATGGAGTTGAAATTGAAAGAGTATTTGAAACAAAATTCTTGGGATTGATTATAGATCATAAACTCTGTTGGAAGCCACATATAGAATATATTAAATGGAAATTATCTAAATCTATTGCTATTCTTTACAAAACAAGGGATCTGCTGAATAGGAAATGTTTGCATATATTGTATTGTTCATTGATAATGTCGTATCTGTCATACTGTGTCAAGTTTTGGGGAAATGTTTATAAAACAAAAATAGACCCTATAATTAAACATCAGAAAAGAGCTCTTAGAATAATAAGTAACGCTTGTTACCATGAATCTACTAATCCATTATCTATATGGCCCTGCACCTTAAAATTATTAGATATTGTGTATTTAAAAACATTAGAAATACTTTTTCGAGCTAGAAGTAAAAGCCTTCCTGTTTGTATCCAACAATTTCTTAAATTAAGAGGAGGAAACTATACCTTAACACGGTTGTGTATTTTTGAAACGTGTAACGTGAGAACCAAAGTAAGATACAGATGTGTTTCAGTTTTGGGAGTCAAGCTATGGAATGGTCTTAATGATGAGTTGAAATTGTGTAGCTCGCTGTTGAGTTTCAGAAAATCTTTAAAATGTAAAATAATTAAGGATTCCAATTTAGTATAAATTCTTCCTTTTGTAATTCTGATATTCTAGGTTAATTTAAGGACTGTATACGATAGGCGACAATAAGCCTTGGGCTTCAGCCTATTCCTTTTTTGGTCATTGATTGATTGAGTTTTGTTGTGTGAAATGGATTGATAAAAATATGTACGACGTTGCATATGAACACAAATGTATGACCGAAATAAATCATTCATTCATTCATTCATTTTATAGACTATAGAGATATTGCCAGTGAATATGTATTGATTCTCACTACTCTTAACAACATTTACTAAAGAGTAGCTGGCACAGGAACACAAGTTAAATGACAACGGCTAGAATAGAGCAAGATTGTGGAGAACAAACAACTCAACAGTCACAAACATACAATCAGAGATAGATATACTCTAGGTTTAGATGGAAAAAAGAACCTTGCCTATAACAAGCACTAAGAGAGATGTTTAGGGAAAGCAGGGTGGCCTACAAACTGTCCCACAACCAGACAACCTCTGGATAAACATAAGCAATGTTTACTAAAATGCACTTGACAACACAGTGAAAATCTGCCCACTCACCCAGTACAGTTTGTTTTGGACAAGAGTGTTCCCTGGATTGTTAAAATTATGTACTGTTAAATAGTGTCATTACCAACCCAGTCCAGGGCCGCTCATAAAATGTGTGTGTGGGGAGGAATACCAGCCACTGGGGGGAGGGGGGCATGGAGGCCAGTAATAATCAAGTTCATCCTAAATACGATGATGATGCCAATACTTACCACTGGCAGTGAACTAGCTAAACAGATTGACTTGAAAGACATTACAAAGGACTTTACATCCAGTAAGACAAGAGAGAAGGCAGTATAAGAGGCAACGATGAAGCCTTAAGCTAAGAAATTGCATTTTCTACTAAGAAATGTGTAGTGCAAGTGTAGCAGAACTTTGTGGATCTTGGTATGTTTAAGTATGTCGAAGAGTTCTATTATGGTGTGCGTGTCTGTGTGTGTGTGTGTGTGTGTGTGTGTGTGTGTGTGTGTGTGTGTGTGTGTGTGTGTGTGTGTATATGTGTGCAGCTCCTGTTACTAAGTCTGTCTCAGTTTACATGTGTGTGTTTAGTAGTAGAGAGACAGCATGCACATGTGTTGTTGATATGAGTAAAGCAGGTTGGGGGGGGCTTCACTGGACCTTTTCAGGGGCCCAGCTATTACTGTGAGCGGGCCTGCCCCAGTCTCACAGACAGTCAGCATACAACCTATTTGCAATTCCTGAAACTACATGTATATACTTATATAAAACTAGCCTCAACATAACAAATCAAATTCTGACACAGAGCATTTCAATTCGTCGATGAATGAGGACATCTGCTGAGATCATCTACTTTAGTACTATTAGACTAAAGATGGGTAAATTTAGGTATAAGGGTAGAAATAGTTATGTTGGGCGTCCGGGTAGTGTAGCGGTCTATTCCATTGCCTACCAACACGGGGATCACACATTTGAATCCCTGTGTTACCTCCAGTTCGGTCGAGCATCCCTACAGACACAATTGGCCATGTCTGCGGGTGGGAAGCCGGATGTGGGTGAAACGCCTCACTGTCAGGTGAAAAGAAGCTGCTGGTGACTCCACATGTATCGGAGGAGGCATGTGGTAGTCTGCAGCCCTCCTCGGATAGGCGGAGGGGGTGGAGCAGCGACCGGGATGGCTTGGAAGAGTGGGGTAACTGGCCACATACAACTGGGGGAGAAAAAGGGGGAACATTTTTTTTTAAAAAGAAGAAAGAAAGAAAGAAATGGTTATGTTTAGGTGGTTAAGGTCAGGGTAAGGATCTGGGAGGCCGGTCTAGCAACACAATCTGGGTTGAGTGTAAATCCAGATTAAAGTCGATCTCTGCTGATGTCCTTTATTACTTCTCCATTCGTTGAATGGTTGGCAGTCAACATATTTTGGGACCTGCAAATAAGTTGTACACATAAAGGTTTGGCTGGTAAGACTGGGCTGATCATTACCAGTGGGTCGGTGCCCTGTTGGTGTGTATGCATCTCCATAGTCACAAGTGTGGAACAGAAGGCTGGGGCCCAACCGGAGCGCTAACACAACAACCAATAAACCCTTCATCAGAGGCTCTCTCACGTTTGGAGTCACATCGCAACGATAAAAGGCGGTGACAGAAACTTTCTGTTATTGGGGGTCCCATTAACAACAGCTGGCATTCCACGGCTGTGGAGGTGCTGCATCTGCACGGCCTCCTCTGTCAGCCGTGCACAGTGACAATTAAGACATACATTAAATTTCCCCCCGAGAACCCCATGAGTAGATGAGTTTAAATGGGATGATAAATGCTCACAGGTCAACCGGAGGGTAAGACTTAGATCTGAGAGCGCAGCTGGGAGACGGAATAGTCTGGGTTTTCTTTTTTTTTACTCTCTTTCTAGGGCTGCTTTTTTTGAACTGTTAAGTTCAGCTGCTGGTCATCGTGAAAGGTCAGTGAAGAGACATGAAGAGGAGAGAAAAACAACAAATGCAACGTCACAATATGTTTTAAAAAAACAGGGAGATAGTGTAAGGGATCAGATCCCTTGGTCTCTACACAACTCTGATACTGAGTTTTGACTGTCAAGTCATCTGGGGCTCTTTTTGCAATGAGGAATTGTGTCCAACACAATAATCAAAAAGTGAAATGCCTGGCGTCTGGGTAGTGTAGTGGTCTATTCCGTTGCCTACCAACACGGGGATCGCCGGGTCGAATCCCCGTGTTATCTCGGGCTTGGTCGGGCATCCCTACAGACACAATTGGCCATGTCTGTGGGTGGGAAGCCGGCTGTGGGGTATGTGTCCTGCTCGCCGCACTAGCGCCTCCTCTGGTTGGTCGGGGCGCCTGTTCGGGGGGGAGGGGGAACTGAGGGGTATAGCGTGATCCTCCCATGCGCTATGTCCTCCTGGTGAAACTCCTCACTGTCAGGTGAAAAGAAGCGGCTGGTGACTCCACATGTATGGGAGGAGGCATGTGGTAGTCTGCAGCCCTCCCCGGATCGGCAGAGGGGGTGGAGCAGCAACCAGGACGGCTTGGAAGAGTGGGGTAATTGGGTGGATACAATTGGGGAGAAAAATGGGGGGGAAATCCCCCCCCAAAAAAAGTGAAATGCCAATATAGGCTTCAGTTTAACTTTAGAGGCCCCCACCCACCCACCCACCCACTCTTTGTTAATTTTTTTGCTTATTTAGGGGAGTAAAAAGGTCTTTCTGGGGTGCGTAGTGCCCCCAGACCCCCATAATTCCCACCCTGGACAGATCTGATAATGAAGCCTACGGCCTTTGAAACAAGTACTGACTTTAGTTAGTGCGTTTGTCAGATGACGAACCCTTTGGCAAGGTTCACTTTTACCACCCACTGCATGTCTATCCATCCTGGAAGAGGACTCCCTCCTCTTGTTGCTTTTCATGATGGTGCTACCATTTTGGTTTGTTTTGGAAAGTTTTTCTTCTGTGGAGTCTTTACTCATCTGAATCGATGGTCTAAGGATTTTTTTTGGGGGGGGGGTCGTACACTGCACTTACCGTAACTGTGATTGTAAAGCCCTCTGCGACTAAATAGTAATTTAGGGCTTTATAAATAGAACTGACTTCACTTGACTGTCGGACATCAGCAGGGTCGTCACGGGGGGTGGGGGTGGGGGGTGGAGGCCCTGCTCATTGACATGCATGCAATGGAATCACAGTCACATAGCTATTTTAGTTCTACTGCACATGAAATATGGGTGCAATACATTTTTAACAAGTAGAATAATACAGCATCATCATGCACACTGTCTGAGCTATGAGGTTTTGCTATTCTAGTCTTTCAAAGGAAAATAATCAACTGTAAATCTATTGACTTTACCTCATCAAGTCAGCTCAGCTGTCACTTTAGTTTGGCATGTTGAGGTATGACGGTATGTTACAACTCAATATTTCTGGTCTATAGCCTCCATGTAATTTAGATTTTACATCATTTTTCATCATACAAGCGGCTGAAATGAGTTTCCTCCGTAGGGTGTCTGGGTTCAGCCTTAGAGATAGGGTGAGGAGCTCGGACATCCGGAGGGAGCTCGGAGTAGAGCCGCTGCTCCTTCGCATCAAAAGGAACCAGCTGAGGTGGTTCAGGCATCTGATCAGGATGCCTCCTGGGCGCCTTCCTTTGGAGGTTTTCCGGGCATGACCTACTGGGGGGAGACCCCAGGGTAGACCCAGAACTTGCTGGAGGGACTTACATGTCCAATCTGGATTGGGAATGCCTTGGGATCCCCCCCCCCCAGGAGGAGCTGGAGGGCGTTGCTGGGGAGAGGGGATATCTGGAGTGCCCTACTTAGCTTCCTGCCACCGCGACCCGACCCCGGAGAAGCGGCTGAAGATGGATGAATGAATGAATGATTTTCATCCACCCATTCCATCCATTATCCGAACTGCTTATCCTGCTTTGAGGATCGCGGGGATGCTGAAGCCTATCCCAGCAGTCCATGGGCGGCATACATGGAGACACCCTGGACAGGCCGCCAGGCCATCACACAGGGCGGACACACACACACACACACACACACACACACACACACACACACACACACACACACACACACACACACACACACACACACACACACATTCATACCTAGGGACAATTTAGTACGGCCGATTCACCTCACCTACATGTCTTTGGACTGTGGGAGGAAACCGGAGCACCAGGAGGAAACCCACGCAGACACGGGGAGAACATGCAAACTTCACACAGAGGACGACCCGGGACAACCCCCAAGGTTGGACTACCCAAGGACTCAAACCCAGGACTTTCTTGCTATGAGGAGACCGCACTAACCATTGCGCTACCATGCTGCCACAATGATTTTCATTATTTTATTTTTTTACATGGTGATGGTGGTCACATGGCTCGGGTTCTGGGCTGTTCTGGTGGCGTCTGGACACTGCTTGGCATCCTGCTCATCATATTCTTCATAGATTTTATAATTCCGTTATAATTCTGTTATCCTCTTTCAATGTTGCATTGTGTAAATTGTGTAAACACAACATCCACTGCACGTTGTCTGTCTTAGGAGAGAGATCCCTCCTCTGTTGCTCTCCCTGAGGATCCTTCCTATTTTTTCTCCCTAATAAAGGGTTTTTTTAGGGGGTTGTTCCTTATCCGATGCGAGGGTCTAAGGACAGGATGTTGTGTTGCTGTAAAGCCCCTTGAGGCAAATTTGTAGTTTGTGATATTGGGCTACACAACTAAAATTGACTTGACTTTTCAAAGGGGTCATTACACGTAGCCTACGGTCACAGTCACGTGCAGCCGTGAGCTTTGGACACCTGCTCAGCCACCACATCTCTGAAAGTGTTGACAAATTTATCCAGCCATCCTCACACTGACTTACGAAATTCTTCCTTCTTTTTCATTTCTTTTGCTTTTCTCAGCACCCAACTAGTGTTTACGAAATTGGTCGCGATCTCGTTCAGCCGATGTTGTTCCCCCTTCTTCTTCTTCTTCTTCCTAGCAGTGAGCAGCGAGATGGAGCATGCACTACGTAATCACACAACACTGAAAATGGAAAAACCTGAATAATTTGTCAAGATTTTTTCATGTGACCTTGGCTATGCATAATGGAATTGACAAATAGGAATTTCATTTTAGAAGTATGTTTGATCAAGAACAGTCATGGGGCGTCCGGGTAGCATGGCGGTCTATTCCATTGCCCATCAACACGGAGATCACCGGATCGAATCCCTGTGTTACCTCCGGCTTGGTCAGGCGTCCCTACAGACATAATTAGCCGTGTCTGTGGGTGGAAAGCCAGATGTGGGTATGTGTTCTGGTCGCTGCACTAGCGCCTCCTCTGGTCAGTCGGGGCGCCTGTTCAGGGGGGAGGGGGAACTGGGGGGAATAGCGTGATCCTCCCACGTGCTACGTCGCCCTGGTGAAACTCCTCACTGTCAGGTAAAAAGAAGCGGCTGGCGACTCCACATGTATCGGAGGAGGCATGTGGTAGCCTGCAGCCCTCCCCGGATCGGCAGAGGGGGTGGAGCAGCGACCGGGATGGCTCGCAAGAGTGGGGTAACCGGCCGGGTGTAATTGGGGAGAAAAGGGGGGGGGGCAGTCATAAAAATATTATACTTTTTTTTTTAAAAACCCTGCAGGATTGCGGGCCAGGCGCGAGGCCTTGTGCAGTCACACACATGCTCAGCCCGTGTGACACTTCTGGACATCAGCAAACCACTCATCTCTCACACGTATGCAACACTTCCAACGGTTTCCACCATGCTAGCTATCAGAAAATGAATCAAGTTATTATTGAGTTTTCGGTCCACGGTGGTGTAGCGGTCTAAGCATCGGCTTTGTGTCAATGAAATTGCCCACTGGGGACCGGGGTTCGCGCCCCGGTCTCGTCAGATCCGACTATGGCCGGACTCGACGAAGCAGCAATAATTGGCAACGCCGTCTTGGGGAGGGCGGCGGAGTCGGCTTGTGTTCGTCACATGAATGCGTCTCTGTGTGTGTGTTTGGGGGGGAAAAGCAGTGGTTCGGCCCGGATTCACCTTGTCACGAAAGTGGGGAGGCGTCTCCTTCCAGACTGCCGGCCGGAGTGATGCAGTTGGCGAACGCATGCAGTACGAGGGTGGGTGTTTGAATTAAAACAGGTAGCTATTGGCCAATAAATTGGGGGATAAAAAGGGGAAAATCAGAAATAAATTTATATACATAAAAAAGTTATTATTGAGTTTTGACCACTCAAAAATTAAATTAGAAATTTGAGCAGAAATTCAATTCTTGGTGTTAGAAATTCCATTTTGGATATCCAGAATTATAATTCAAGTTGTGATATCAAATGCGAATTTTATGCAATCAACAATTGGCTATTTAACTTGCCTTGAAATTAAATTTCTGGTCAACAATTTGCAATTTACCTAGTCTCGTTAAAAAGCGAATTTCTAATTAACAATTGGCATTTTACTAGCCTAGTTAAAAAATAACTTCTAATTACAACAATTGGTATATTCTAGTTAGTTAAAATAAGGAGTTGTAAGTAGTATCAGTAGGATCTGTAGTATAGGTAGTATCAGTAGTATAAGTAGTAAGTAGTATCAGTATCAGTAGTATCAGTAGTATAAGTAGTATCAGTAGCATAAGTAGATGTAATTGGGAATGGGGGGCTATGGTGTTTGGTTTTGTTTCAATCCCTACCACTCAACAACCCATGTATAGTTTCTATAGTCACGTTATGCAGGTCAGCTGACGTGTTACACATAAAAAGAAACTTATTCAACCCTAAAACCAATCTAAAGTGCACCTCAACCTTGACGTTTTTGCCAACTGAGCTGTACAGTACAGCCGATATAAAGGCCATGGACCTGGACTGGGCCCATAGCCTTTCTCGACTCCCGACTCCTATAGCCTCATGCCTTCAAATCCACGTGAGATCAAACAACCTTAAAACACAATTGTATTATTACCATACAATGACACGCTATTGCTCGCTCTCTCACTCACACGCACACATACACATACATGCATGCATACACACCCATCCCAGTCTCGCTCTCTCACAAACACTCACACACACCCTGTCACTCCGTCACTCCCTCCTTCACACACACACACACACACACGCGCGCAGCAGGGTTGACGCCACGGTGTCTGCATTGCGTTGAGGAGTATTGTCATTAACAGTGAAGTGAATAGAGGCGGCGGCAGCGCCGGGGCACATCCCCTTCTTCTCTGGCTGCTCCAGGGCTGCAGGGCTCGGCTTTGTTCTGCGCTCCATAATGGCACGCCATAATTACAGACTTAGAGGAGAGTCACAGGCAGCGTCCGCCTCATCCCTCTCCTCTCCTCACCTCACCTCGCACAGCAGCAAGGGAGGGAGCACACGAAAAGCAACAGACCTCTCCGCCGTGCATGCCCCCCACCCCCACCCCCAACCCGTGCACGTGCTCACGGTACTGTGTCATCTGTCCAAATAGGTGCAACCTCGGAGAGACCGTGCTTCTTGTCCGCTTGTTGTGCCCTGTGATTCCAGTCAGGCCCGCCTCCGCACATCTTCTGCACCCCCCCCCCGCCCCCCGCATCCTCTCGTGTTCTTCATCTTTCATCACTTGTCCTCCGTCAGTTTAGTAGTCCCTATTTGTGTTCAGCCCTGATTGGCCACCTCGGCGGTTCCTCTCTCTCTCTGAAACACTCCAGTGTCCAAACAGCCTCAGCTGCTGGAATCTGTTTTTTTTTTTTTGTGCAGCCCAGTTAACAGAGTTTAGTCTCGGTACACAAAACTTCACAGTGACGACACCAACTATGGACACAGATTAACAACAAACAGCCACTGCAGCACAATGTCACATAGGACAGGACTGAGGCACCTTCTGTCGACGAGACACAAAACAGAATGTAGGCTAAAATCCAGAGATGACGGCCTTCTCCTTCATCTAAAGTCATCCTCTAAGTCGGCACTCTTCCTCCAGTGTAACCACAGTGACACTTCTCCACTAAGTATTTACATACATACAAACACAATCAAACAAGATTTAATGTCAGACATCTGAATGATTAACGGAGTGATACGTCTTCATTTTCTCGTTTTCTTGTCAAAAAATTAATACAAAAATGATGAAATTTGCTCAGGATCCCAGTTTTTTCAATGTCCTGACTGCATGTCATCTCCTCACGTCATCTCCTACCTGTCTCCATGCCTTCTGCGTTCTTTTGGCCTACAGACGCCGGGTATCTGGAACAGAGGTAGGCCTCCATCTTGTTTGGAACGAGTCTCGGAGCTTTCGCTGCAGCGTTTAGACTGGTCAGAAACGTCGGCGCAGGACGATGAGAGAGTTCTCCGGGGTCAGCGTTCTGAAATCTGTCGAGAGAGGGAAGAGAAGTGAAAAATGATGAAAGCAGAAAAGGAACGGGGTGATATCAGGTTGTGTAACATTTTTTTGTCTGTTTAATTTCCAAACATCTTGGCAGAGATAACAGATAAAAAGCAATTTGTCAAATTCAATGAGTCAATTAATCACTCGCAAACGTAAAAAAAAAGGTTTAAAATCCAGTGAAATGTAGGATGAATATTCTCCAAGGCTCTTTTTATCCTTTCTCACAACTCAAGACTGCTCTCTCTCTCTCTCCGCCAAGTTGACCCGCATGCCTGCTGAGGTCAGATGTATGTTTTGCCCTGTGCTCATCTGCCCCGTCATGTGTTGACTAGTTGACTGACCACATTTCAACTGCTGCAGGTTGTTAAGCTGTGCAACAGTTCAACCTTGCCGCTTTTTACATGCCGTATGCAGCAACCTTGGTAAGGGAGCGATGTAGCCACTGAAGAATCCCAGAACGTTTTGCACCGCTCTCCACCCTCGAGTGGAGCCGTTTGTAAAATCCCCGCTGTAATAACGCAGAAAATCAGCATCGCCGTGCGCTGCGAGCTGTCGGAGCTCTGCAGATATGATTGGCCTTGACAACGCTCGGCGAGGCGGTTAGTTACCCATTGTGTAAAATTCCACAAGTAGAGGCTTTAATTCAAAATTAATGATTCATAATCGGCACCACATTTAGTCAAGGCCGGCCATTTCTGCTGAGACAAAGCTTCTATGAGGTGAAGGCATGGAGAAGTGATTGGTTCACTGCAAAGAGTCATATTTACAGTCAAGCGTCGCAGTCTGAGGTTGTTTGGTGTCTGAGCAAGAGTTGTACATAATTTCCATCTGTATATATAATCATTTATTTATGTTAAATTTCATCTTGCATTGCTCAGTACAATTTGCACTTGTTGCCGTCAGTGTTCTTATGGTGCAATAGCTGTTCATATCACGTGGTGCATAATTCATTCATACTTCACAGTAACCACTGTGGTTTGTGTGAACGCCTCCCTGACTGCGGCTATAGGTAAGTATGCACGTACAGCTATGTATGTATGTACAGTATGTGTGGATTTACAGAATGTATGTATGCATGTATGTACAGTACAACCTGGACACATCGTTCATTACTAACGATGTGTCCAGGTTGCAACACATTGTGTATCAAAGAACTAACCTGTACATATGTATGTATGTAGGGAAGTCTGCATGCATGGATATATGTAGGTATGCATGTACATACAGTATGTCTGCATGTCTGTAGATATGCATGTACATACAGTATGTCTGCATGTCTGTATGTAGGTATGTGTACGTACATTACAAGAGTTGTAACAGCCAAAGGCAAATTCCTTGTATATGCAAAAGCACATGGCCAGTAAAGCCTGATTCTGAGTGTATTTTGCTGAAGAAAGAAAGAAAGCAAGAAAGAAATGCTATCAGCAATGCCACATTGAGCCATCAATTTTCTGACTTGCACAATTAACGTTTCGACAACAACGAATTATTCCTGTCTATGTGCCCGTCTCTCAGCCCTGCTAGTCGCCCGTCGTTACCGTTTGGGTTTGTGTTTGAAAAAGTGACGACTTGGCAAAAAAAAAAAGAAAAAGAAAAAACTGTCGTTAATAACACGATTCATACAACGGGAGGAGGGCGTACCCGATGGTGAGAGAGGTGAAACGAGGGAGTGGAAGAATGTTGGCTGCAGATTAAAGCGTGCACGCAGGCTGGGATGTGTAATAACTCTCTGACACATCAGCCCCGTCGGTAGAATAACGCAGATCCACAAGATCTGTAGTCCCTCAGCAAGAGACGTGCCAAAACATCTCTCTCTCTCTCTCTCCCTCTGTCTGTCTGTCTGTCTGTCTGTCTATCTGTCTATCGGTCTATCGGTCTATCTGTCTATCTATCTATACGTATCTATCTGTCTATGTGTCTGTCTATCTGTCTATCAGTCTATCTATTTATCCGTCTATATATCTATCTGTCTATCTATCTATCTATCTATCTATCTATCTATCTATCTATCTATCTATCTATCTATCTATCTATCTATCTATCTATCTATCTATCTATCTATCTATCTATCTATCTATCTATCTATCTACCTGTCTGTCTATCTATCTATCTACCTGTCTGTCTGTCTATCTATCTATCTATCTATCTATCTATCTATCTATCTATCTATCTATCTATCTATCTATCTATCTATCTATCTATCTATCTATCTCTCTGTCTGCTTATCTATCTATCTGTCTATCTATCTGTGTATTTATGTTTTCCATTTATGTTTTCATCCGCTTCCTCTTCTTTCCTTTTCTGTCTCTTTCTCACCTTCCCTCTCTCTCCCTCATGTCAGACAGATCAGACAGATCATTCAAAAAAAAAAAGACCCAATCCTTTTTCGTCACTTTTTTGTGCAAGAATTTTCAATGACGTTCTTTTTTTAAGCGAGGCCTTTTGATTTATTCGTTCACCTCAAAGCATGAAGGCCTGAACATGGTCGTGACAGCAGTTGTGTCTAATTACACAGAACTATTAATTATTTGTAATCAGGACCTACCTCGTATTATTATTGATTCCCATTTTCTCTGCAGCATTCCTGTGGAGCATGCAGGGCCGCTTGGCGCCGGGCGCGTGACAGGCCCCTCACAGCAGTTGTCACGTCAGAAGATAAGTTGACTGACTTCAAGGTGAACCCAGGAGGCCTGAGGGATCACGTGTAATCCTGGCTTTGTCCTCTCCGTCCATTATCGCTCCCCTAAAACTGACACCAGAGAACCCGTTTAAAACACACACAACACCCGTAAATCAGAAAACAAAAAGGTCCCAATATCAGTGGTTACATTGTGGCCGGTGAGCCTTTTGAGGAACAAAAAAGACTGGCATCAAAACCACCAAGGCGATTTATGATTTCAAATGTTGATTATCTATCTATCAATCAATCAATCAATCAATCAATCAATCAATCAATCAAATCTTATTTTATTCAGTGACATAGGTAGGTCCATATCAAATGTATAATTAATAATTAATGTAATAATTAATTAATTAGAATCCAAACTTAAGCTTCAAAACTAATAGCCATCCTTCCACACACTCTGGGTCTAAGGTTGATGTATGATGATGATGATTATTATCATTATCAATCAATCAATCAAGTTGCATTTTATACAGCGCTTTTCTAGCTGCAACAGCCTGTCATCATTATTATTATTATTGTTGACGATGATAATAATAATAATTATTATTATTACCACATCATAATCATTTTATTGTTATTATTATTATTTTAATATGGACCTACCAATGTGTCTGAATAAAGAAAGATTTGATTGATTGATTGATTGATTGATTATTATTGCTATTATTATCGTTATTATTTCTATTATATCTGTTGCTTTTCTTATTTGTTATATGTTATTGTTGTCTTATATGTTGTTGTTGTTGTTGTTCATGATGATTTTCATCTGCCTTTTCTTCTTCTTCTTGATGCTCATCTGCACCAATGGTGTAGCCTAGTTTTGTAATATATTCTTATAATAATTATAATGGACCGGACATAAAATTGTGGCTCATTATTTTTTTTTAATCACGTCCCAAACTGCGTTCAAAACTTGATGGAAATTAAGGTTGCGGTCGCGTCGTTCACGTGCGCGCGCCCCCGCTATCGTACACGCGCCTGACCTCTTCCCCTCGAACCCTCGCGCCGTTTGGCGTTCCTTGAAAGCATCCAGGGATTAAGTGTCGGCCTTCCCTTGCAACTCACTTCAGATGTCATATCTGATGATGACTTGAAAACCTACCCGGGCCGCGTTACCCGGACCGAGTCCCGCCCGACCGATTCTCCCCCAAAAAAATCACAAGTTCGAAATTAATTTCCAGGGACGGCGTTTCAGATCACGTGCGGCGGACGATCACGTGCGCCCGCGCGCGTGAGTCGTTCTAATACTTCTATACGGCTTTTTTTTTTTTAATGGTGTCCAAAAGTGAAAGTCGGTCTCGTCCAATTGATGCCATTAAATCCAATTGGTCATAACAAGTTTATGTAAAACTCCGCTTAACGGGGCCGCGTCTGGGAACGCGGAGGCGATCTCGGCCTCGAGTCATGAAGCTAATTCCAGCCGACCGGCCTAATTTCACACCGGGCGAGCGGGGAGACATTGATTCTGAGTTGCATGCGGTCGGCGGCGCAATGTGCGCGTAATTGTGCTTTCCGCTGCCTATGCGATCAATACGCGGCACAATTACGCGCACGTTGGCGCCGCCGACCGCGTCGGGCCGCGGCCTCGCCAAATCTGCACGTTGCGTGCAACGCGTGCGCCAAAATCCAATTTGGCGCGCGGACGACACGCCAATTTCGTTTGAAACGACACGTGTGGGCGTCACAAAGAGCACTTTTATTCCCTCTTCTCGAGTGGATCGCACTGGAGTGACAGTTTGCTCCCCTCGCTCTCACAACGTGTCGCCCTCCCGTTTATTATTTATGGCCTGAAACAGCTCCGGTTATAGGATCGTCGGGCTGGTAGGTTTTCTTGGCCAAAGCCAAGTGGGGCTGAGCGCGGCGTGGTGGGGCTGGGTATGGGTTTGCGCCCCGGGCCACGGTGACACGGTAAACCGCGGCAGCCAATAGGAGGCCGCGCGCGCCCTGCGCCAAGTTGGAGGCAGCGCGAGGTGCGCTCCCCATATGCGCAGTGCGCTGCTGGACGACGGGAATACACTCCTCTGCGCTCGCCCGTCGCCATCGACACGCTGAGCACCTCCGACCCTGTTGAGCTCGGCTGTTCTGGGGGGGCTATTCCGGCCGTTGTTTCGGGACGGGGAGGATTCGCAGGATTCGTAGGATTCGCAGGATATCTGGTGTCGCCTTTCCCCCCCCCTGTTTTTCCCGCGGAGCTTAAACCTTTTGTTTCGCCATGCGCCGTCTCCGTCTCTAGGTGGGCTCCCATGAGTTCGGGGATTTATGGACCCTTCATTCGATGATGACTATGAGTTCAATGTCGGACAGTCTGGTCGCCCCCGATCCTTCCAAATCGGCGTTTCTGGAGTTCAGCGGACACGGCTACCCGGGCCACCCCGGCCACCAGCAGCCCTCCCCCGGTTTGTCCCACGGCCACTACCCGGTGCACGGCTTGCACGCCATCGGCCCCTCGCAGCACGACAGCCCCTTCTCCGCCGGCACCCCGTCGTACGGACGCCCGCTGGGGTACCCCTACCACGGCCCCGTGAACGCGCACCACCCCGGCGCGTATCTGCCCTACCAGCAGGGCGGCCACGGCGGAGCGCTCGGACACAGCAGATTAGACAATGCGGGTAGGTTTTGTTTGCGCACTAGACGTGGCGGTAGAAGCTCAGGTAAGAATGTAGAAATGGACAGAAAAGGAGAAGAAGTGATGACCTCTTGCATCCTGGTGCCCCCCCTCCCCCCGCGATAAAGGCTCCATGTATGAACACACACGCAAAAAAATAGAATAACCCCCTCCAGCACAAACTGGCCTCCTTTTCAGAGATCGTTGTAGGGCAACTATTTCCTTTGCCTTATTTTCTGGTATAGTGTTGATCAGTTTTCTTATTTTCTGGTATAGTGTTGATCAGTTTTCTTATTTTCTGGCATAGCGTTGATCAGTTTTCTTATTTTCTGGCATAGTGTTGATCTATTTTCTGGTATAGTGTTGATCAGTTTTCTTATTTTCTGGTATAGTGTTGATCTATTTTCTGGTATAGTGTTGATCAGTTTTCTTATTTTCTGGCATAGTGTTGATCAGTTTTCTTATTTTCTGGCATAGTGTTGATCTATTTTCTGGTATAGTGTTGATCAGTTTTCTTATTTTCTGGCATAGTGTTGATCTATTTTCTGGTATAGTGTTGATCAGTTTTCTTATTTTCTGGTATAGTGTTGATCTATTTTCTGGTATAGCGTTGATCAATTTTCTTATTTTCTGGCATAGTGTTGATCTATTTTCTGGTATAGTGTTGATCAGTTTTCTTATTTTCTGGCATAGTGTTGATCAGTTTTCTTATTTTCTGGTATAGTGTTGATCAGTTTTCTTATTTTCTGGTATAGTGTTGATCAGTTTTCTTATTTTCTGGTATAGTGTTGATCAGTTTTCTTATTTTCTGGTATAGTGTTGATCAGTTTTCTTATTTTCTGGTATAGTGTTGATCAATTCTCTTATTTTCTGGCATAGAGTTGATCAGTTTTGTTATTTTCTGGTATAGTGTTGATCAGTTTTTTTATTTTCTGGTATAGTGTTGATCAGTTTTCTTATTTTCTGGTATAGTGTTGATCCTTTTTCTTATTTTCTGGTATAGTGTTGATCAGTTTTCTTATTTTCTGGTATAGTGTTGATCAGTTTTCTTATTTTCTTGCATAGTGTTGATCAGTTTTCTTATTTTCTGGCATAGTGTTGATTAATTTTCTTATTTTCTGGCATAGTGTTGATCAATTTTCTTATTTTCTGGTATAGTGTTGATCAGTTTTCTTATTTTCTGGTATAGTGTTGATCAGTTTTCTTATTTTCTGGTATAGTGTTGATCAGTTTTCTTATTTTCTGGCATAGTGTTGATCAGTTTTCTTATTTTCTGGTATAGTGTTGATCCTTTTTCTTATTTTCTGGTATAGTGTTGATCCTTTTTCTTATTTTCTGGCATAGTGTTGATCTATTTTCTGGTATAGTGTTGATCAGTTTTCTTATTTTCTGGTATAGTGTTGATCCTTTTTCTTATTTTCTGGCATAGTGTTGATCTATTTTCTGGTATAGTGTTGATCAGTTTTCTTATTTTCTGGTATAGTGTTGATCAATTTTCTTATTTTCTGGCATAGTGTTGATCAGTTTTCTTATTTTCTGGTATAGTGTTGATCAATTTTCTTATTTTCTGGCATAGTGTTGATCAGTTTTCTTATTTTCTGGTATAGTGTTGATCAATTTTCTTATTTTCTGGCATAGTGTTGATCAGTTTTCTTATTTTCTGGTATAGTGTTGATCCTTTTTCTCATTTTCTGGCATAGTGTTGATCAGTTTTCTTATTTTCTGGTATAGTGTTGATTCTTTTTCTTATTTTCTGGCATAGTGTTGATTAATTTTCTTATTTCCTGGCATAGTGTTGATCAATTTTCTTATTTTCTGGCATAGTGTTGATCTTTTTCTGGAATCAAGAACCTCAAGTACGTAACGTAAAAAAATGCTATAGAAAATAAACATAGCATAAACTTAGCATTTTCTTAATATTTTGCTATTAAATAAATCTCACCTGAATTACCATAAATTTTTAATTGGCAGTCATAAATAGTCGTCTGATGCTTTGATTATATGCTCTGGCTACTCGGGTAATTACCTTTTTTTAATTGTAACTGGACTCAGTAAATACTGTTGAACAATTGAATTAAGAATCCACTGACTTCAACTGAATTCTTAATGAACAGTTTGTTTGCAGTACACGGGGCTCAATACCCAAACCCCCCCAGAGTCGTCTTTACCGCATTTCGGAGGACGCTACGCCGCAATAAGAGCGTCCTCGTCCACCCTGAAGTGCAGATTCCGGAGAAACCGCCACACGTCAAGCCTCCGGTTCAGCAGCGGGTTCTTCCATCAGCGCGTCCACGTGTGCCGCATTTTACAGGAAACGGGCGAACACGAGGCCAGGACAGAGTGTTAATCGCCGGGTTCGAGTATGTTAAAATCCAAACAAAACGGCGCCAATCTGCAGAGGGGGGGGAACGTATTTCCGGGGAAATTCAAAGATGGTCAATTGTAAAGCGTGAACCACGTGTACGATAAAGTGGTCGATGGCGGGAAACTGACCCGGGACGAGTCATAGATGCCTGCTTCAAACGAAACCCCACTAAATACAGAGAACAGTTCTGTGTATTTGGCTCAGTAGGCCTCGGCCCTGCTGGGCAGCCCGTCTGCCCTAAAGCCGCAACATTTAACCGCCATGTTTTGATCCCACAAACCGTTTATTTATTAAATCAGGTGAGGGAAAGGTCGAATGGTTCCCATCTCTTCTGGCTGGCGCCTAAATGGAACATGAAATATGTAAATATGTCACACGTCACAGACGGCTCTTCCGTCACTTAGCAACCACACACGTTATCTAGGGCCCCGAGGATAGCGTGTGTGTGTGTGTGTGTGTGTGCATACATAAATACACACACACACACACACACATATATATATATATATATATATATATATATATATATATACATACATATATATACATATGTGTATATATCTATATATATATATATACATATGTGTATATATCTATACATATGTGTGTGTGTGTGTGTGTGTGTGTGTGTGTGTGTACATACACACACACACATAATGTTGACCGTCATGCTTTATAGTCGTCGCAAGTGAAAACGAAAGCAGGTCCAGCTTTAACAAAGATAATGTAACAAAAACAGCAGTAATAATAATAATAACAACAATAATAATAATAATAACAATAATAATAATAATCGAGTATGAGTGATTCGAACTTTTCTCTTTGGCGTGAAGGCCGCGAGCTCCTCTCGAGGATCGATTTAATTTCTCTTATTTGTTTTTAGCCGTCTTTTGTTTGCCTGCTCCTTTTTCTTTCTCACCCTCCTTATTAATGTTGGCTAGCACACATGTCACAAGGACGGTACATCACCGGCCCCTTGTTTACCCAGCAGCTGTGAGGTCCTGTTAGGGGGGGGGGTAGTGGTGGTGGTCTTCTTGGGGGGCCTCGACTCGTCCAGCTGTTCTGTCATGGACGACAGCTTATGGAGCGAATGTCACAACACAGATCAGACTGCAGACCAGACACAGTTGTTCTAATGGGCCTTCAACAAAACAACAAAAAGAGCTGCCGGTCCGGACGTGTTTGTTTAGGAGAAATCACGTTTTACGTAGGCCGGATCTAATTGTTCAGACGCTGACCCGACGAACCGGCATCGCTTTCAACGCAGATTGCTAAATAGAAATGATTACTCCCATGTTTATAGGACGACGATATATCTGCTTATATGCGCCATTCATTCCCTCATAGACACACGACGCCACATGCACGCTTGGCTATGACCATGCTTACTTGCATCGTGCATTTGAATGCAAAAATTGTAAGAGTAAATATATATATATATATACAAAACGATTGCTGGGATAGGCTCCTGGGAGCAGGATAGGGTGTGGATAAGGGAGCGGATGTGCATGCAATGCCCTTTTTCAGGAGTTACTATACCAAGTCTATATTATAAGGACTTTTACCCCCCCCCTCCTCTCTCCCTTCTGCCTGCAGACCAGGAGAAGCCCACGGCGGTAATAGAGAACGGGGAGGTTCGGCTCAACGGGAAGGGGAAGAAGATCCGGAAGCCGCGGACCATTTACTCCAGTCTGCAGCTGCAGGCCCTGAACCAGCGCTTCCAGCAAACCCAGTACCTCGCTCTGCCCGAGAGAGCCGATCTGGCGGCCAAACTGGGGCTGACGCAGACGCAGGTGAGCGGTGGGATGAACGGGAGTGAATGAGCCGACGGATGCCGGCGCGGATTCGCGCATGCGCAGTGACGGGTGGGATGCGTAACGGACGTTTATCGTACCCCTCGCCTTTACTTAAAAGCCGCATGTGGAGGGGGAACTTTAAACCAGAAAATGACAATATATCCGCCATGGTTACCACCCTTTAATAAAGCCGTCATTTTGTGTGTGAAAGGATTTCAACGCCTTTAACGTCTTAAAATCCGAACCGTAACCGTGAATCTGTTCCCGGTTAATACCCTTGATCGCTTGCGTACAAATATATATATATATATATATATATATATATATATATATATATATATATATATATATATAAAATAAAAGCGTTTACTTACTTTTCCTGAACGTTTTTGTAGGGCAACTCTGAGCTGAAAGGTTGCCGGGAACCAAGAGCTAGCTTAGCTTTAAAAGCTCACACCGTTAAACGTTAATTTGACGGGCTCGCCGGCTCGTTGTCATGGTTACGGCGCGCGCGCATCCGAGGATGGGTTATGGGCGCGCGGGTCTCCACCCGCCAGCCAATCAGGAACCGCCGTGCTCCTCCGTTCCCATGATATAAAGGCATTCAGCCGCGGCGCACTTTTGTTTTTTGTTTTTTTCGGTACGTTTTCGGCCAAATAAAGCGTTTCGAGGCAGAATCTGATGGAGCTGTGTTTATTTTGAAAGACTCCTAATCACGGGACGGGAGAAAACAGATTCCGAAATGTGGGCCGTAATGAACCGGAAGGCATTGGCATGAACGGCCAAAACCTTTTTTCTTTTTTTCTTTTTTCATAGCTGAAGCTGAAATAGCCACTGCAGCCACTGCAGCCATTGCAACCCTTGCAGCCCTTGCGGCTAGTCACAATGGATATGGACGTGATTTGAATATGAAACAAGGGTCGGTCAATAGGCCCATTATACTGTACACACGTATTTGACGCGCTTGTAAAGTGTGTGAAGCAAGCAAGTCTGCGGAGCTGCCAACGTCAAAACACTTTTCATAAAATGAAAATACAAACGTGCCTTTTCTCGTCCGGCGCATTATTTGGCAGATTGATCAGCTTGTCTAATCAAAATGTTCCCGAGTCAGATACAGGAGTTTATCAAGATCAAATGACGTTTATTATCATTGTTATTATTATTATTATTATTAAGAATCCATTTAACACACAACAGGATTGTAAGCAAACGGCCCTCACAAAAAAAAGAAGCACACAAAATGGAATAAAAACGTTAATAACAACATTTTAGACAAAGAAACAACGTTAAATTGTAACCAAATCCTGTTGCGTTTGTGTGTAAGTGTGTGTGTGTGTGGGGGGGGGTATTTGTGTAAAGTGCATGTGTACGTGATTATGTGTGAAATAAGCCTTCATCATGTCAAGGCAAATAGCTGTGGAGACGAGTGGCGATTTCAGAACAGGGTTTTTTGATCAATCAATCAATCACGTTGCACTGATTGCGCCTTTCTTGTGTACAAATACATCCCAACCTGTGAAAGGGTGCTTTAAGGCAAATTTTAAAGCTATACGGTGCTTTACTGATACACAACTCCCCTTGAATGTAGACTTTAAGTGGACAAATGAGAGACAAAATGATTTAACCGTGGACCATGTCACTCGCTATGTTCCTGCTGTGGTTTAGCATCTTGTTTGTCTCAATAGATTATACGTGCATGTGTGTATTTGTGTCAGCTAGTTTGTATTTGTGTGTGTGAGAGTGTGTGTGTGTAGGTGCGTCCATGCCTGCCTGCACCCATGCACATAACGTGCATGTGTGTGTGTGTGTGTGTGTGTGTGTCGACACGTGTCCGTGTCTTGTGGCCCGGCCACAAGACACGGAGAGGAGGGTCGAGGCAGCCCCTCGAGAAAATGGATCCCTTGTTTAAGTGCGATTGTATGTCTACGCACGGTGTGTGTGAACGCATGTGCAGTCGTTTGCTGTGGGTGGGAGTCCTGCTAGTGTTTGCACGTCTAGCTCCGTGAGTGTTGGAGCGTGTCGGAGAGCACACGTCTTACTCATGCATGTAGGCACAAGTGTGCGTTTCAGCGAGGATACAGCAGGGTGTGTGTGTGTCTCGTTTTTGCTTCCAAGCTTATTTGTGCTAAACAATCCCGTCTTGTCTCTCAACTCTCTCGATTCGCTTTATAGCGCCCCTTGTCTCGTCTCCTCCCCGAGGCGGTTGAGAAATCAAGATTCACACAGATTTGCAAGAATGACGGCTGACGGCTCTGACGCAGGGCGAGTTTGCATTGTGTTGCATCTCCGCTCTGGCCTCTGTATCTTTCCCTCGCTGGGGAAAAAAAAATGAAAGGAATTAAAACCTGATGGAAGGGTGTATTGTTGCCAAAAGGGTTATGCTATAACGAGCCGTATAGACAGAAACCTGGACTATCATGGCATTATGTATAACGTTGCTTTTATTACCTTGTTGTTCTGAGAGAACTCAAGGCCCTACAGTGGCCTATTATTTGGGAAAAGGGGGGAGTCGGGTAGAGAGCACTCGGTTAAGACACAAACACGAGGTGCGTTTGGCACTCTGTGCGCATGCCGGCGTGTGTGCGTGTGTGTTGTGTGTAATGAGAACAGACAATGACTCGATGTCACCACATGTACCCTAATCCCTTATGAATCTGCCGCCGCAGCAGCCATGTTTGCACTGGGAATAAGGGATCAGCCCGTCATTAGCCCGGTTGGGCCTTTGAAGTGGAGGCCGCCCTGCCACGGCGGCTTCTTGAACGCGGTCTGTGGGAGAATCTGCAGAGGAGACACACAAAAGACATTGTGTTCAATTTCACGTTACTCTTCGGCGAGGTGCTGTGTGCAGGAGGAACGAGGGGGACGCCCACACCTCCACTCAGGTTTGGTGCTGCGTCGGGGTAAGGGTGGCGGAAAAGAGAACTTTTTTGTTTCGGGTCGGCGCTCGTACGTACGAGGGCCAGACCAGCTGGCATTGGGGTCCGGTCCGCGGCCCTTATCTGCAACACGGCGGTGAACCTCAGCAGACGTTTGTGAAGTCTTTGTTCCGGATCGTTCCATTCCATTCTTCATATCTAGGGCCTCCGAGTTGTTTTTCGAGTCAAAGATAGCTGCAGCGATTTCCATTTGGCCGTCCCGCCCCGTTCCGTCTGTACTGTTTTATGTATCGGAGACCACCATGGAAGACTTTATCTTTTTATAACTTTTCTGGTGAGATATGAGTTAGGATTAAAAAAATATGGCGGGTTTTATTATGTGGGGGTAGGAAATGGTGGAGGGAGTGAAATCAGCAATCATAAAAGTTATTTGAGTCATTTTATGGTGGATAAACCAAAAAAAAAAAAAGGAAAATCAGACTCATTTTCTCAGGCATTCCCCTGGAACCCACCTCAAAGATAATAATCAACTAAAAAGAGCATTTTTTGCATTTAAATTCAATGATACGTGTCAAATTGAAGCTATTATTCTGATGAAAACAATAATTCTTTGTTATGAAGTCGGAGAAGTGTTGTCTTGTAAAGTACAGCATCTCCATTAAAGTACAGCATCATCAGCATCTTCTCGTGTAGAGCAATCCGTTTAGATCCAAATTTAAACTATTATTCTTACTAAAACTGCCTCTTTTTTTTTTTGGTCCGGAAGACTTGGATCGGACTGGGAATGCCAGAGTGTATGGTAGGACAGGACGGGCCAGTGGTGTAAATGGAAACACAGCACATCTTGTGTTGACACACTCATGTGGCTGGCAGTTGGGTTCTGTGGATTGTAGTCGGGTGTAATCAGCTTTCATTTGCCAGGCCGGCCTGTGTGCATAACTGTATAAATATATGCTTAAGCATGCACGCACACACGCACACGCACACACACACACACACACACACACACACACACATAGATAGACACAAACACACACACACACATACAAAGAGACACACACACACAGATGTGCAGACACACACATAGACACAAACACACACACACACACATACAAAGAGACATACACACACACACAGATGTGCAGACACACACAGATATACAGAGAGACACAAATACATGCACACACACACACAGATGTGCAGAGACACAGATATACAGACACAAACATGCACACACACACACATACGTACAAATAGACACACATACAAATAGACACGCGCGCGCACACATACAAATAGACACACACACAAATGTGCGCAGACACACACAGATATACAGAGAGACACAAACACATGCACACATACACACTTATACAAAGATACACACACAGATGTGCAGACACAGATATAGACACAAACACATGCACACACACACACACACACACACACAATGTGCAGAGACACGAACAGATATACAGAGAGACACACACACAAACACATGCACACACACACACAGATATACAAATAGACACACACACACTAAGACATAATGAGATATTGACACACACTATAAGATAGCCATCAAATGACACAACATCAAAGTCGCTCTTGAAGAAACAACATCACCGTTTCAGCCAATCAGAGACCTCGTTACTCATCAGCCTCGTTATCTTCTTTGTTTCTTTCCCATCAACGCAGCAGAAAAACATGTAAACCACCGACTCTTCTTCCAATAACCCTAATCTGTCTTCCTGTCTGTCTGCCCGCCTGTCTTTCCATCTGTCTGCCTGCCTTTCTGCCTGTCTGTCTGCCTGCCTTTCTGCCTGTCTGTCTGCCTGCCTGCCTGTCTGCCTGCCCATCTATCTGGCTGGCCGTCCATCTGGCCATCTGTCTGTCTGTCCATCTATCTGTCTGTCTGTCTGCCTGCCTGCCTGCCTATCTGTCTGTCTGTTCTGCCTGCCTGCCTGCCTGCCTGCCTGTCTGTCTGTCTAGCCATCTGTCTGTCTCGGTCTCTCTCTCTTCCAGTTTGGCCCTGTCTTCTTCTTGGCTTGACTTCTCGTATCTCGTCTCCCTTCTTCTGGGTGAGAGACCAGACTGACACTGCTGTGTGCTCCTAGTTCCGTCTATTGAGGCCTATGATAATAGTTTTGTGCTCGAGAGTGACGGGGATGCCACCCTTCCTCCGCCGCCTCTTAACGCCAGTCACATTACGGCAGATCTCAGAGATGCCCTGTCATCTCCATGTCGCCGCTGGAACGCGAAACCAATAATTACAGGAAAACGACTCTCACCGGAGCCGCGTTCACTTTCACCTGCCATTGATTTGACTCGCATGTTCACGTCTCTGAGCTGGTGCAGAGTGGTTATTAAAAAACGTGTTGTTGTAATAATGACACGGGGATCGTTGATATCCAGCGGGTCATGATTCCTGAATGAGCCGCGGCTACGACGAGATGAGCCATCTCTGATTTGGGTGCGACTAGGAAGCTATCTATTACAGTTGGGATTAACGTGATGGAGGTAGTTATTGCGGCGGCACGGTTGCACGGTGGTTAGCGCAGTCGCCTCACAGCAAGAAGGTCCCTGGTACAGTCCACAGACATGTAGGTCGGGTGAATCTGCCGTACTAAACTGTCACTAGGTGTGAATGTGTGTGGGGGGGCCCTGTGATGGCCTGGCTGCCTGTCCAGGGTGTCTCCCCGCCTGCCGTCCAGTGACTGTGGGATAGGCTCCGGCATCCCCGTGGCCCTGAGAGCTGGGTAAGCGGTTCAGATAATGGATGGACGAAAGTAGTTACTGCTACCCGTGCTCTTAATGAATAAGCCCATGCACACGTCCTTAAGGTCCGAGGGTCGACACGGCGCAACAAGTTTACTCCCAAATAATCTGAAAATTGGGTAAAGCGAAAACGACCTCCGTGATTCATCAAACAACGGTTCGAGTTTGGATGTGCCAGCCCTGACAGAAATTGCCTTATCTCATACAGGCTATAGGCTATTTTACATCAGACGTAATTGGAACAGTGCAGATCAAATAAATATTGTCAAGTGTTGCATTGTGTCTCCGTATGAGGCAACGTTTCCAAACGGGGCCGGTTGTGCGAGTGCCGGGGCTGTTTTGCAGGCCTCATTACGGGCAAGACGGATCAATTGTGAGAAGGCTACAATTGTCTTTTTATGAGAATATACGTATTTCACAATTTTGACACAGTGGGTGCCACGGCTCCACGAAACCACTTCAACCACCTCCAGAAAAGAAAAAAAAAATCCCGTTTTGGAAAACGCCAGCGTTCCCGATGCAATGCGGACCACATGCCGAAGCAGAAACCGTTTCTGTCGCACATTTTATTTTCTTCTTTTATCTCTCTGTGTGTCAACACGGAGGCCTATTTTTCCTGGCAGCGCCAGGCCTCAGCTGTTTATTGTCCTTCACAATGCCGTTGAAACCTGATTTCGGATCAAAGAATCACCGAATAAGCCATGTGTAATGATGATTAAGTCTGATCATTTACCACCGAGCAGCCGTGTTGCCCCTGAGGCAAATTCACTCAATTTGACACTCAATTTGCAAGCGGACTGGAAACACAGGATTAACTTATCATTCACGCCAAAAAATGTTGTATAATCCATACCGTAAAGGAAAACTGTTGGCCTGATTTGAATCCTTATATTTTATGGATGCCATTGAGGCCGGCCCTATCCTATCGGTAGTATTCGAATATGGCTGTGTTTGAATTTTGGGCACCTGGCCTACCTATACAACCAGGCCTGCTTGAAATGGTGAATTAGCATTTTGTATGTGATCAATCAATCAATCAATCAATCAAACTTTATTTCAACAGCACATTTTGTACAATGCCATACACTTTCACATTAAGGAAAAGTACACAAGAGCATAATAAAAGAAGAAATAGGCAGGATGGACAGATAGTATTAAAACCAGGCTATCTACCCCCATCGAAAGCCTCATTCATCCGCCACGCCATTCATCACTGATGTCTCATTTCCGTGTCATTTTTCTTTTCTTCTCTGCCTTCTCTCAGGTGAAGATCTGGTTCCAAAACAAGCGGTCCAAATACAAGAAGATCATGAAGAACGGGCCGTGCGGACCGGACGGGGACCATCTCCATCCGCCATCCTCGGCCTCGCCCTGCTCCCCCGGCATGCCTCCGCTGTGGGACGTCTCCATGGTCAATAAAAACCCGCCGGGACACTCCGCGGGGTACATGAACAATTTCGGACACTGGTACCCGGGACACCCCCAAGACTCAATGCCCAGGACTCAGATGATGTGACCGTGCGACCCCAGGGAACACTTTCGGCACAAAGGATTGAAAAATGTGTTGGGCCTTCACTTCCGCTTCCCCCACATTTAAATTCTTTTTTTCCCAGCTTCCCCCTTCTGGATTTTCTTTTTTTATTTTATTTTTTTTCCCCAAATGTCCAAAGAATGACTCCAAAGATTTGCTCTAAGCATCTGGATTTGTTTTATTCTGCTTTTCGTGGTTTTTCTGCTTGGTGGGCTAATGGCCGGTTGAAGACTTTATCTTGACCCACTTTCATGACTCCTCGTGTTTACAATGTTAGAATCCAAAAATCTGACAAGGACTTATCTGTGAGCATCATAAAACATTAAAATTATTATTTTTTTTGCCAATGAAACATTGGTCATGGGGTCAGGGTATTCTTCGAAATAAAGCGCCAGTGATTAATATGATAGGCCTCGTTGTATTTTTGACTTGGAAATCCAAATTATAGTGGTGCAACGCAGACAACAACGGAGGCCTTGCCTCCCTGCACCGAGAGTTTTCCTTTCTTTCACAGCTCTGTTTATTGAGTGAGTTAAGGGAGATTTAAGGTTACGCCTCGATCTGTTTCTAAAAAAAAAAACAGAACAGCCTGTTTTAATCCCATTCATTTATAGGTTATGTAATAGGCCATGTAAATAACTGGTGAGCTCGGTCTCCATAATCGCGGCGAGCGTGATTCATTGTGAGTCACGTCAGCGGTGTTTATTGCAGAAATGAACTTGTTAAATGACCTTTTCCCTCCGAAACGTTGACGGCACACACTGTGCGAAGACACCGGCTGATGACTCTCCATGCAAAACACTGTCATTCCCGTCGTTTCGGACACAGCATCGGTAGGGTTAGCATCCTAGCATTACCCAATTTCCCCCTCGGAGATGAATAAAGTATTCGGATTCGGATTCTGATCCAGCGGCTGTCCTTGTTTACAGCAGCATGGATGGGATAACGTATTGAGGGTCAGATGGTTTCTTGGTGATCGAAGTGGGCTGTCAGCAGATCCACAGAGGCCTTTCAAGGGTTAAACGTCTTTGGGCCGACCCACAGTCATTCCGGGTAGTGCTGAATCGATTAGCCGATCGACAAAATTGATTGCAATTGCAAACCAAAACCAAAAGTTTGCTGGTTGCGGCGTCATAAATGCTATGATTTGCGTGCCTTCCTCCGATTTGTATTATGTATTATTATGAGATGAATACTTGAAGATTTGTACTGTTGGCTGGCAGTCAAGACCGAGTAAACCGTTTAAAAACGTCATTTTGGACTCTGGAAACATAAGATGGCCTTCATCAGTGTTTTCTGACTCAACAGACTAAATGATGGATAGATGTGATTGGAAAAATAATCAGTAGATTCATCCGATTATGGAAATGATTGTTACTTTGCGGTTATAAGGGAATGCCCATTATCCCAGGAAAATGGTCCGTCACGTGGCGTGACGGCATTTTATTCTACATAATGAAGGTTAACATGCAGCTACTGGCACGCCGAGACGTTAACGCCGCCCCAGAAAACATACCTGCGAGTGTTATATACGTCTCGGGCCTTTGTGCCGTTCTTCTTCGGTTTGGTTTCACGGCGGTCTTCTGTTAATCTTGCTATGAAGGTAAACTGAGGAAGACAAACATAAACGAATATAAACTTTTCATTTATATCTACATAGTAATGGTTTGCAGACAGTTTTTCCCCTTTCACCACGACGGTTCGGGCTTCATTCTGTGCGAGTCTCCGTGTGTCTGCGTGGGCCCCCGGGGGCGTTTTGTTTCATTTCTCCAAAAGTCGTAAACTTAGAAGGAACGGGTCATTTCTCTCACCTACCAAACATCTGGAAAAGCAAAACGAGTCGTCAAATATTGTCAATGATTTTACAAAATGACTAAGGCAATTAAAGGTAATTTGGGACACAGCTTGTTAAATAAAGCTTTCACTGACGCTGTAATTATTTGTAATTTGCAGCCGAGGGAATATCCCGCCGCCATAAGGCCCCTTGAAAATGTCGGCGAGCCCAGGGTAACGTGTACCGGGATTACCAGTCGGTAGCCTTCGGTAGTTTCTAACGAATAAATAGCTGCAAAATATTCTCATTGCAAAGACAGGCGTTGTTGATGAGTTTATGATCACCTTCTGGGGAAAACTGGGATTGGCTGCTGGATGGTAATATTCAAGGAACCATGTCTTACTGAGATAATTTGACTGACTGTTTCATAAACTTCAGTCTTTGGAGCAAAGTGGGCACGTGTTCACATTTTTGGGGATTTGGGGCTTTTGGGAATTCACAGATTTGGGGGGGGGGGACAAAAAAGAAAAGAGCTTCCTTAAATTGTAAGAAAAATAAAAAATAAGGGGGACTAACATGAAGCTAATGACATTTTTTTGTAAGTCAGTCAATCACAATTTCGCATGAGTCCAAAGTGGGCGAAACCCCAAACTACCGGTAAATTCAACACACACCCAATAATCCAACATGTGTTTCTAATGTAGCGCATTGCTTATGGAATGTAGCATACCTGTTGTGATTTCACTGTATTTTCTGTGTTGTGCAGCTAAAACAACACTAGCCAAACTGTGCACCCCTGTTGAAGCAAAGGGTGCATTGCACAGCCCCGGTTTCCACAACATGGCACAAAATGCCGTGTTGTGGAAATTCCACAACACAGCATTTTGTGCCATGTTGTGTCATGTTATGGAAATTCCACAGCATGGCATTTTGTGCCATGTTGTGGAATTTCCATAACATAGCATTTTGTGCCATGCTGTGCCATGTTGTGTGCCTTTTGTGCCATGTTGTAGCTGCACTTCTGCAAAAAAGATGTCCAAGTTCAACTCTCACCACGTTAGCATCATCTCGTTGTGACGCTAACTGCAGTTGCTGTAAAGGCTGAACAGAAGGGATGAGGACACTCGTTTGCCCTCAGAGGTCATAAGGGGGAAAAAAAGGTGGGACGGACATTTGGATAATTACTTCCAGGTGTGCTCCAGTATGTTCACGTTAGATGGAGAAAAAAAAAAGCCTTGTTTGAATGAGGTGGGTCTCCGAACAATTGACCACCAGCAGTGTGTGTGTGTGTGTGTGGGTGTCTGTGTGTGTGTGAGTGTGTGTGCACCTCGTCGGTCAGCTTTGAGGCCTTCGTGGTAAATGTGTTTTGAATCATTAGGGGGTTTTAATAGCCTTGGTGTGAGTCTGTGATTCATTAAAATGACCAAGGACAAACTCTTTATCTATTGTGACAGACGTGAAACAGTAACCTAGACTTGTGTTTATCCATTTGTGTGTATTTATGTGCACACGTGTGTGTGTGTGTGTGTGTGAGGTGGGATGGAGGGTTAACTCGGGGAGGCTTACTCTCAGTTAAACCTCCACAACCACATGTTTAATCTGTCTCTCCTATCAAGCTATCCGTCTATCTATAATTAAAGCATGCGGATGCTGTTCTTCGTCCATCTATCTCTCCCCGATGTCCAAAACCTGGACATTACGATCTGAATGGTGGCCGACAGGAGTCAACTCAAACATCAGAGTAAATCCCTCCACTACAACAAAACTCCTCCGTAGTGAATTTGAAAATGTACAGGGCTGATATTTACATTTTTAAATCCTCTAATTTTGCAGATTGTTTCATCCAAAGTGACGAACAGAGTCGGCGGATTGCAGATGGATTTGTGTGTCTGCCTACGGGCGTCTCAAGAGTAATTGATGATAGTCGTGTCACGTCAGGTGAAATCAGTGAAAGTGCGCAACAGGTATATTCACCAATAGCGATGAAAAGTCGCAGCAGAAGACTCAAATTACAACTTGGCCGACAATCGCCGCAAACCGGCCCCGCTGAGAGATGGTCTATGGATGAAGGTCGGCCTGGAACAGAGGAGAACAGACGACGTGAGCCACCCGGTAACATCTGGCAGAAAGACGGGGCATTCGGTCCACCATTTTGGGGCCAGGTGAGAGAAAACCCTTGTTGCTTATGTATACAATATGTATTTCCATGCCGTCTTTCCCATCACCGACGTATGTGCTGTACCGCGTCCTCCGGGGTTAAGACGCGAGGGCAGCTAGTCAAGCCCGGAGGCCGGAGAGCTCAGATCACGTTCAATTAAAACCCGCCAATTAATTAGACCTACACCTCGTCGCCACAGAGCGTGGGATTGTCCCACGTGCGTTTAATGTGCTATAGGGAGCTGCAGATCGCGCCGCGTGCTTTTATGAAGCGCTCTCACGGGCTGCAGACGCCAGGTACCATCTTAATGACGTGACGGTACCTCGCCCACGGCGGAGGACGCGTAAGAACAACAGCCTGCTATGGAAGAAAGGAAGGAATGAAGAGATAAAATAGTACAGACGAAGAAGACTCACACTGGGAGAAAAATGGAGAGAATACGCTAAATGAGAGAGACAGAAGTAGAGAGAGAGAGACTAATGACAGCGAGGCAAACAAAGAAAAAAGGAGAGGAATAAAAGAAATGGGTAGACTCGTAACGAGAGGAAAAAGGAGAGGAGAGACAAATAAGAGAGCGAGAGAGAGAAAGATAGAGGCCAAGAGAAAAAAGAGGGAAAGAGGTGAAATGAAAGCGGTAAAGACAGACCTGGAGAAGGGCTCTCACGCAGAGCAAAGGGCCTCACACAGAGTTCTCATCTGGGATGAAAAGACGTGTTAATGAAGCTCACTCTAAAGTTTTGTCATCAAAAACGATCCTCGGGCCCGGCCTTATAGCGCCGCCGCTAAAGAAATGGTAATCTGCCTTCGTTTCTTATTGTTTTGGGGTTGTTGTTTTTTTTTTTTTAAATCTTACTCCAAACTCATATTGGATGGGACACACTGGAATTACAAATACTGCTCCCATACTTCTTATCCTACTTCCTATGAAGTATCTCCTCCGCAAAGGAGAGGCGTAAAGGAGAAGTGTAAAGGAGAAGTGTAAAGGAGAAGCGTAAAGCAGACGCGTAAAGAAGGCGGCAGCCCTGTTTGGTCTCATCAGAAATCAAGAGGAGGAACAAAACGATCCGAGACCCTCCAACTGACCGATAATGGACGCCGCGGTATTTTGGACTGTAAACCGTGTTTGCGTTTAGCTGGGTGTGAGGATATGGCCGCTGTGATTAGATAATGTGTAAAAAACAGCAACAGACTGGGGGATTATAAACAGGAAGGACAGAATTGCAGACTGAACTATAAACTATGAAACAACAGACTTCATAACTCGCTGTTGCCCAGGGGGCTAACACACATAGTGCCAAACTGAAAGCAGAGAGGCAAAGAGACAGCAGAGAGCTGTGTGTGTGTGTGTGTGTGTGTGTGTGAGAGAGCGAGCGAGCGAGAGAGACAGACAGAGAGAGAGAGACACACACAGATAGAGAGAGAGAGAGAGAGAGAGAGAGAAGGAAAACATATTAATTAAAACAAGTCCTAAACTGCAGGGGTCACTTTATATTTGCTCGTTAAAGCTGGCCCATGGGCTGTGCAAAAAAACACGCACACAAACGCACACGCACATGCTGGCACACACTTAAATGTGCAATAATGCAGAAATGTGTATTTTTGGGGTGTCGGTATATGTGTATGTGTGCACACATGCATGTGAGTGTGAACACGCCACACATGCGCCTGTGCGAGCCTGCATATTTCGGTAGGCGTGCAGGTTTCAGCTGCAGGCGGCGATGGGAAAGCATGACAGCACGACGTCGGAACAAACTTTCCTTCCCCTCTTCCAGGCTCCCTCCGTTTGGCAGCCCACCACTTCTTTTTTCCCCTCGCCTCACCTTTCCTACCTGCTCTCTTGTCGCACACCTCTACGGTTTTATTTTGTCCCACTTCCTGGCTCCAACTGGTCTTCTTGTCTGCGGAGAAATGAACAGGACTCTCAAAACCCGTTCACCCTTCCCTCCGTTCCTCGAACCAGGGGTTCACCAAATATCATATGCAGTAAAATAAGCAATAAATCCTCATTACCTGTCACTGCACTGGCCTTCTTCACCCCAAGGGCGAAATCCTCACTCAGATTTCGGGGGGGGGGGGGTGCGGGTGGGGAGTGAGTGAGTGAGGGTGTGTATTAGTTTTAGTGAAGCAGCTAACCCTGAGAGAGAGAGAGAGAGAGAGAGAGAGAGAGAGAGAGAGAGAGAGAGAGAGAGAGAGAGAGAGAGAGAGAGAGAGAGAGAGAGAGAGAGAGAGAGAGAGAGAGAGACCTCAGGACAACAGCTCGCGATATGGAGGTGGCTGCCAGCCAAGTTCTACAAACTTTTTTTTGTCTCGTCCCGGACAAACTCTGAAATAACGAACTTCCAATACAACACACAACACGCCGCCAATATTGTGATGCGAGTGTTGTTCGAGTAACACAATGTCTTGTTGCACACCTTGAACCCGCATCTTATCAGTCCGCTTCCTGTCTGCCTCTTTTGTCTTTTTACCAGGAGGTGTGCTCGCACACACAGACACACATACACTTGCGTGCGCACATACATGCACGGAGTATCTTCTCCTTTTGTTTCTTTTGTGGTACGCCACTAGGTACGCTTAGACTCGATGCTGCCTCCACCCGATCGAGTGGAATTAAACACAGAAAAGTAACTGATTTTGCAGTTTCATGAGCTTGAGCCTACATTAATGGATGAGTTTTTTTTGGGGGGGGGGTCAAATTTCCCTCTTCCGTACATTTGGGGGTGTGTGCAGCAGGTTAGGGCAGTGAAGGATGGAGATGGAAATGTGCTGACAAGCGAGGAGAGTGTGCTGAGAAGGTAGAGGGAGTACTTTGAGGGGCTGACGCAAAAAATGAGAGACAAGGTTGGACGATGTGGTGATAGTGGATCAGGAAGTGCAGTGCATTAGCAAGGAGGAAGTGAGGGCAGCTATGAAGAGGATGAAGAGTAGAAAGACAGTTGGTCCAGATGACATACTACCGGTGGAGACATGGAGGTGTTTAGGAGAGATGGTAGTAGGGTTTTTAACTAGATCGTTTAACACAATCCTGGAAAGTGAGAGGATGCCTGAGGAGTGGAGAAGAAGCATACTGGTACCGATTTTCAAGAACAAGGGCGATGTGCAGAACTATAGCAACTACAGAGGTATAAAGTTGATCAGCCACAGCATGAAGATATGGGAAAGAGTAATAGAAGCTAGGTTAAGAGGAGAGGTGACTATCAGCGAGCAGCAGTATGGTTTCATGCCAGGAAAGAGCACCACAGATGTGATGTTTGCTTTGAGAATGTTGATGGAGAAGTATAGAGAAGGCCAGAAGGAGTTACACTGGATTTAGAGAAAGCTTATGACAGGGTGCCAAGAGAGGAGGTGTGGTATTGTATGAGGAAGCAGGGAGCGGCAGAAAAGTATGTAAGATTGTTGCAGGATATGTATGAGGGCAGTGTGACAGTGGACTATGATGTCTGCGGATGACATTGTGATCTGTAGCGCGAGTAGGGTGCAGGTGGAGGAGAGCCTGGAGAGGTGGAGGTATGCACTGGGGAGAAGAGGAATGAAAGTCAGTAGGAGCAAGACGGAATACATATGCGTGAATGAGAGGGAGGACAGTGGAATGGTGAGGATGCAAGGAGCAGAGGTGACGAAGGTGGATGAGTTTAAATACTTGGGGTCAACTGTCCAAAGTAACGGGGAGTGCGGAAGAGAGGTGAAGAAGAGAGTGCAGGCAGGGTGGAGTGGGTGGAGAAGAGTGTCAGGAGTGATTTGCAACAGAAGGGTACCAGCAAGAGTTAAAGGCAAGGTTTACAAGATGGTAGTGAGACCAGCTCTGTTATATGGTTTGGAGACAGTGGCACTGATGAAAAGACAGGAGGCGGAGCTGGAGGTGGCAGGGGTGAAGATGCTAAGATTTCCGTTGGGAGTGACGAAGAAGGACAGGATTAGGAATGAACGAGTATATTAGAGGGACAGCTCAGGTTGGACGGCTTGGAGACAAAGCAAGAGAGGCAAGATTGAGAATGGTTTGGACATGTGTGGAGGAGAGATGCTGGGTATATTGGGAGAAGGACGCTGAATATGGAGCTGCCAGGGAAGAGGAAAAGAGGGAGGCCAAAGAGGAGGTGTATAGATGTGGTGAGGGAGGACATGCAGGTGGCTGGTGTGACAGAGGAAGATGCAGAGGACAGGAAGAGACGGAAACGGATGATCCACTGTGGCGGCCCCTAACGGGAACAGCCAAAAGTAGTACCAGTAAATGTACTGTATGTATCCATGTATATAAGTGTGCAGACTGACAGGACACAGACTGGGTTAGCATGAAAGAGAGACAGGTTAGAGTTTACCTGGCCCGGGTTAAGAGAGGTGTGAATATGGGATGGTTGTTTTTTTCCCCCTAAAATAACGTTTTCTTTTCTTTACCTAGGAGCTCAGTGGGCTTGATGAAAATAATTTTCCCAGTGAGTGCCCTTCACAGGCCCCTGCAAGTCCCAGTTTGCCCTTTCCGTCTGTCTGTGGTGCTGCGATGCATTCTTCTCTGACACTTGGAAGCTGAGGGCTCAGCAAAGGAAAGGCAGGAGACTAACAGACTTCTGCAAACAAACACATGGTGGTGGCACTCTGGAGTACACACCCCACTACACCTCACAATGCTGGTTTGAGTCTGTCTACCCATCTGTGTGTGGATGGAAACTTTGGTAGAAGTCCACCCATGTGCTTTCCATGCCCCTCCCCCACCCACACACCCACACACATACACACACACGCTAGATTGAATCCAGAGCTCATATCCACAAGATACTTGTCTCTTCATGTAAATCTGTCAGGATTTGACTCCGCATATTCAATTTTCTCAAACGTCATGTTAGAGCTGGACTGAAATCAGTAATCCGATTTAACCTTTTAATTTTCTAAAAACTTTGGCCACGGTATAATATGTTCATTAAGTTTTTTTCATTTGTAAATTACTAATATTGAACTGTTAGGGAATGGTCTAGTCTTCACTAATATTCATGAGCTGACCTTGAGTGACAAGTACATGCAAGGGTTGGCGGTTAGGGTGGGCTGGGTTTCACATTTTGATGATGTGATCTGATTGGCTGCATGTTAAACGGCGTGTGTCTGATGACGTCATGGGTATCAGAAATAAAAGACTGACTGAGAGAATCTGAACTCATGGGAGTTTTTTCAAAAACAGAAAAACTGAATTCTACCTCTTATATGCAGGCCAGTTAAAGTAACAAGTGATATTAGAAAACATTCATATTTCAATTGCGCCCTGATTTTGAAGGAACGATTAAGATCATTTGAAATGGGGGCGTCCAGGTAGCGTAGCGGTCTATTCCGTCGCCTACCAACACGGGGATCGCCGGTTTGAATCCCCGTGTTACATCCGGCTTGGTTGGACGTCCCTACAAACACAATTGGTCATGTCGGCGGGTGGGAAGCCGGATGTGGGTATGTGTCCTGGTTGCTGCACTAGCGCCTCCTCTGGTCGGTTGGGGCGCCTGTTCAGGGGGGAAGGGCGTGATCCTCCCATGTGCTACGTTGCCCTGGTGAAACTCCTCACTGTCAGGTGAGAAGATGTGGCTGGTGACTCCACATATATGAGAGGAGGCATGTGGTAGAGATCATTTGAAGTGTCTCTCCATAGACTGGTTTCATTTTCAGTCATCCATCCTTTCCTTCACACTTGGACACAGCTCCAGCTTGTCATCTACAGTTCAATGTCATTAATTAAACACAAATCCACAATCCTCCTTCAGTGTAAAAACACTCCACAGTTCACACAATGCTAACATGATGCTACAGCAGTCTGGCACAGTGGACTTGAGAGCTCGTTTGAAAGTTAGTTGGGGTTTTTTGGTGGATTTCTGTTATCGTGTTACGGCCTACAAAAGCCTACCAAAGATTACCAGCAGGTGGCGCGCCACCACTGCACAGCAAAGCAAACACTTGAGAGAGAAGTTAATAAAAAACAATGTACATTTTTAAAATGGCTGCTGTAGCATCATGTTAGTTATGTCTGAACTGTTTTTTGATCTGAAGGAGGATTGTGTATTTGTTCTCCATTAATTACATTGAAGAATAGATGATGAGCTGAAGCTGTGTGTCCAGTATGAAGAAAAGGATGGATGACTGTGAAAATGAAACCTACCTATGCACTGCATGAACTATGAGTGTAAAATACAGATAGACTTCAAATTATCTGAACTATTACTTTAAGTTTCAATCACTACTGATGGGACTGTAACGTTATTAGTGGTGGCTTCTCACCAGAGGAGGTCTACTGGAGCCCGCAGGTCATGTGACTTGTGTGGGCCTGAAGAAGAACTTTATTAATTTTCTTCTACATTAAACTAATTTTTTGCTTAATTTACCAGCAGCTGCTGATATGTGGCGATATGTAAACGTATTAGTGTTTCAGCAATCTAAATCTTAGAGATCCGTTCAAAATGAATGAGTCAGCAGTTCTGTTCCCCCAGCGCCAAACAAATAAACATGGCTGAACCTAAGTTTGACTCATTGATGTTATACTATCTGTTGGCAAACAATTGTTCCCAGTAACATCATACCCGATGGCTACCATTCAAATGTGCAATGACAAACGCACTCAATGATTTGGATATTCATGTATTAGCCATTGTCTCAGAGATTATCAAACTTTTTTTTCCAAACATGTACCTCATCAGGATTGTAGCTTTCATTTCATTAACATGTCCATGCTGTTAGTTATTTTTATAATGCTATGGATAGGAAGGCCTATACTTCTTCCACTTACCAGGCAGCGGTTCCACTTGAACCGCTGCCTGACACCAGTGAAGCACATTAACACGAATGTTAAGGAAAGTCGAGATTTTGGACATATTTATAGAATAGCTTCCAGCTTCCATCAAAATGTCATTTTGAGATTTAGAGCGGTGGTCTCACACGAAACAATTAAGATAGAAATTGTAAACCACTAAATTGAATTCAGCCACATATGCACACAGTGGCGATTCTAGAGACTGTTGAGGCCCTAGGCAAAAATTCTCAGGGAGCCCCTCCAACCAGCGTTCATCACCATTATGTTATACATAATTTGACATCAACGATGCGGTCAAACCTTTTGTACTGGTGGTAATACTGCTGCTTGAAGTAGGGGGTAACGTGTCATCTTCATGATGGGCAGGTGTTTCTGTCTTGCTGGGGGTGGATGTTGACGGAACTGATATGACAAAAAAAAAACAGGGTATATATTGTCATAAAGAATCTTCAGAGGGCATGTGTTATCAACTAAAGTGAAATTTATTGAACTCAGTTATTAGTAACCTATCAGAAAGGGCGCTTGACCTGCCTGTGTTGGTGTATCTTCCTGCTCACGTTAGGCAGGAGGTGGAGCGGCCGTTACCCTGCTGAAGGTGGACGTTGACTGAACTGATATGACAAAAAAACAAGGTATGTATTTTCATACAGAACATTTAGAGGGCGTGGCATATGTTATCAATTAAAGTGGAATTCTGAACTTACAGTCTTCATTATCAGCATTTGGAGGGGGCACTTTATCCTTCTCGTCTGCTGCGGTCAGAAACTTAAATAATGATCCTGAGGAGAGGTAAGAAAGTGATATAGTATGATATTTGTTACAGTGGTGTGTTAATAAAGTCAATTCAAAGTGCTTTTACAATTCCTCAAGTTCAACTTTTAGATGTTCTCCTTGGACATTGTATAGTAGTCCCACAACACAGACATATCTTTCATTAGTCATAGATTTCATAGCATTAGTAGTTTAGCTCGGACACAGCTTTCATCAGTTACAGAAAAGATCTATTGTCTAACTGTTTTTCCCTACAAATCATCCCATTCCATTTTGTACCTTCAGTAATGGTAGTTACCGGTGTCCCATACGAAAGGTCTACTCTAGGAATGGCAGAGACGTTCATTTCGGCAACACTGCCCGAGATGAGCAGTTGTGAAGTTTCAATTAAACATTTTGAAATTAACCAAAAATTAACCACTGTAAAACGTCGAACCACGGTGGCTATTCTGTATGAATCAAACCGTGAAACAACTTCTGTCCACCTGGACTGTCTAGAGCAGTGTTTCTCAACCGGGGGTCCGCGGACCCCTAGTGGTCCGTGGTGTAAATGCAAGGGGTCCGTGAAAATAAAATATCTTTAAAAAAAAGATCCTATGACATTTATAGAAATAGGATTATTTTACTCAAATGTGACTGAGACCTTTATCTACCTAAACTATAAAGGGTAACAGGACTTTTTTCTCTAATTACATCTGTTTCACAAGTGTAATTTATTGTATTTTAATAAGAGATCTCGCTCACGTTTGCATTGTTAAAAGTTACTGCATAAAAATTCTGTTGTTACATATATCTGAAAGTTACTGAATACATATTCTGTTTTGTTACATATATCTGAAAGTTACTGCATAAGAATTCTGTTTTGTTACATATATCTGAAAGTTACTGCATAAGAATTCTGTTTTGTTAACTATATCTAAGTTACAACTGAAAGCTCTTATTTTTACCCCAAAGAGTGAATAAATGCTATAATGCAATTTAAAATGCAGTTTCTACAAATTGCAACCCCCCTCCCCCAAGATCAGGTGGAGGGGTCCTCAGGGTAGATCAAAAATACGCAGGGGGTCCAGGACCCCAAAAAGGTTGAGAACCACTGGTCTAGAGAACTTCAGCATCGCGCAGTGAGGGCAACAAAGTATCCTGTGGATCGGAGAGCGGATGTCGTTGTCCTCCAGCATGGCGGATGTGTTGCCGTAACACGAGACCAACCCATACTGCACTAGCTTAGCAAATTAGCTCTTGTACCTTCTGTAAACATAATAAAGAAACCATCTCGCGCTTATTCTTTGATTTTGTGAAATATCCCATACTGATCGAGAGTCTCGTTTTTGGACTTTTGACGCTGCTAACTCTGTCTGCTCCTTTCACATCAGCGATATCATCTGCCACCAATGTAACCGGTTATTTTCTTGCCTGGTGCGGGATTCGATACGGGGTGTACTGCACCACGAGGCGACGTCACTAACCGCTCGGCTAAAGGGTCAGACCCGTTAGCTAGGGGCTAACGTGTCTTATTAGTAGTTTACATTTGTCTGTTTTGTGTTTTTATTAGATTATTATCATTGTAAACTACTAATAAGACACGTTAGCCCCCTAGCTAACGAGTCTGACCCTTTAGCCGAGCGGTTAGTGACGTCGCCTTGTGGTACAGTACCACCCGTATCGAATCGCGCACCGGGCAAGAAAATAACCGGTTACATCATTGATTTATCTCTGTAACCGTCTTTTAATACCGTTATTATATTCTCTAGACGTAGTTGTATAATTATATTGAAGCTGATATGTGCTAACGCTATACACCTGTTTTTTTCTGTAAAATGTTCTATTGTTCAATAAAATGAAATAAGAAACTTGCTTAGCGAGTTGGTCGACTCGTCTCGGTCACGGCTAACTAACGCAACGAATGAGCGCCATTAGTCTGACGCTAGCTTAAGTTACTCACGTATCTCCCCGCCAGGTAAGGCTCCACTAAATAACACTTCGTCGTCATTATCTGCTCCACTTACTTACTTATTACTTATTACTTGTCTTGTTTTCCTTTTTCCTCATTTTTATTTCTTAGTTTTTTCCGCTCGACTCTCAAACTTCCGGTAATCGTCCAAATTCGGCGGGAATGACACGGGGCCCCTAATGGGGGGCTCGTACAGAGATGTCGTTGCAAATGGTCCATTGAGAAGGGGGGATTGCGGTCAGTGCTGCGGCCACGTTTTGAGGCATTGCTGTGGAGTGAAGTTTGTCGGCCCTCGGGGGCCCCCTAGCGGTCCGGGTCTGGGCCCCCCCAAGCCGTTTCCGGTCTGGGCCCCTCCCCCCCAAGCCGTTTCCTGCCTTGCCTGTCCACGAGCTGCGCGGCTGTATGCGCAGGCGCGTTGTGGAAATAAACCGACGCTTTTAGACCAAGTCCTGTTTCGGAACCACTGGAGGAAAAGACAAAGTTAAAATCCTCCTTATGGCGTCTGTTTAATGGGTTCGATGGTACGAGATTCTTCTTTGTGCACTTTTAAAAATATATCAGTGTTTTTATCTTTCTTTCACCCCGTCTCTCAGAGGGAGAGACAGACAGACAGACAGACAGACAGACAGAGAAACTTCCAGAAAGATGGACGTCACTCTTGCACACATGCGTGCGCATGTGCAGGCCAGTACACAAAAATACACACAGTGTACAAACTCCCATGCACTGCTTTCTTGTTTCTGTTTTCTGCCACATGAAAGGACAACTTACCTCCCCCTCTCTCTCCCCCCCTCTCTCTCCCTCTCTCTCTCTCCCTCCCTTCCCTCTCTCTCTTCCCCCTCTCTTTCTCCCCCCCCCCTCTCTTTCCCTCTCTCTCTCTCTCCCTCCCCCCCTCCTCTCTTTCCCTCTCCCCCCATCTCTCTCTCTCTCCCCCCCATCTCTCTCTCCCCCCCCCATCTCTCTCTCTCTCCCCCCCATCTCTCCCCCCCCCCCCATCTCTCTCTCTCTCTCCTATTCCACTCGTACCAGTCTCTCCCTCTCTCTTCCGTCCGTCTCTCCCCTTTTTACCTTCTTTCTTCTTGATGCCTCTGTCCTACCTATCCTACATTCCCTTCTCTCTCTCTCTCTCTCTCTCTCTCCCTCCCTCCAATTTTCTCTCCCTCTCCTATTCCACTCGTACCAGTCTCTCCCTCTCTCTTCCGTCCGTCTCTCCCCTTTTACCTTCTTTCTTCTTTCTTCCTCTGTCCTACCTATCCTACATTCCCTTCTCTCTCTCTCTGTCTCTCTCTCTCTCTCCCCCCCCCCTCCTCCTTCTGTCTCTCTTTAATCTGCTGGTATAGTGTGTTATTAGGATCTACAGACTCCAGTGTGTCTGCTATCCCGTCACCTCCCACAGCCTCTTTACACGCTCGGTTTGTGTGTGTGTGTGTGCGTGTGCGTGTGTGTGTGTGGGAGGGAGAGAGAGAGAGAGAGAGAGAGAGAGAGAGAGAGAGAGAGAGAGAGAGAGAGAGAGAGAGAGAGAGAGAGAGAGAGAGAGAGAGAGAGAGAGAGAGAGAGAGAGAGAGAGAGAGAGAGCGAGAGAAAGATGGGCGCAACCTGTTGTCTGACTCATACACTGACTGGCACACCAGGGCAAACCACCATCAGCAGACTATTTTGGCCAGTGTGTGTGTGTGTGTGTGTGTGCGTTCTTGTACTCCTGTCTTTGTGAGGACCAGTTTGGGTTTCTAACCATCAGACTGAGGACATTTTACGTCATTTTGGCCGGTCCTCGCTTCTTTAAAGGGTCTATTTTAGGGTGAGGACTTGGGTTTAGGGTTAAGGTTAGGCGTGTAGTCATGATGGTTAGGGTTAGGGAATGAAGAGTCAATGAGTCCTCACAAAGATAGAAATACATGTGTGTGTGTGTTTGTGTGTGGTCTTCACAAAGATAGAAGTACAAGAATGTGTGTGTGTGTGTGTGCGTGAGAGAGAGAGAGAGAGAGAGCATTCGCTGCATGTGTGTGCAGACTTGCAGGAATCAGAACACAATAGCAGATTCATATCCAAATATTTTATTTACCCCAAATTATGCACATGTTCTCAAACTGCCACTCCAAAGGCACCAAAGGCGTCTCGCCACTATTAACCTACAGCTACCTCAATAAATAGAAGACCTGAGCTCTGCACATAGCCTGCTATAAAAAGCCTTAATCTACCACGTTTTAGTACCGACTCCACTGGGATTATGTCCGATCTCACGGGAGCTTTCTTTGAAAATACAAGGAAACTTTTAAGGGATCTGTTGTCTCAATCTCGTGTGTACAAATTAGCAGAAGGATACATCCCCCTACTGAGAAATCTTACCTGCTTCGTAATCACTGCACGTTTACTTTACTTAAAGCGCACTGTGCTGCATCTTAACGTACAAAAGTTGCTATATAAATAAAGTTTAGATCGACTGGCACGAGTTGTACATTTGCTATATCGTACTGTGTTGTACATTATGCATGGTGGGAGTTCAACCTGGGCGGCACGGTGGCGCAGTGGTTAGCGCGGGCGCCTCACAGCAAGACGGTCCCGGGTTCGAGCCCCGGGGTAGTCCGACCTTGGGGGTCGTCCCGGGTCGTCCTCTGTGTGGAGTTTGCATGTTCTCCCCGTGTCTGCGTGGGTTTCCTCCGGGGGCTCCGGTTTCCTCCCACAGTCCAAAGACATGTAGGTCAGGTGACTCGGCCGTGCTAAACTGCCCCTAGCTATGAATGTGTGTGTGTGTGTGTGTATGTTTGTGTATATATGTCGGCCCTGTGTGATTGCCTGGCGGCCTGTCCAGCTGCCCAGTGACTGCTGGGATAGGCTCCAGCATCCCCCGCGACCCTGAGAGCAGGATAAGCAGTTTGGATAATGGATGGATGGATGCAGTTCAACCTGACTGGGTTCTGTAAATCTCAACGAAGGCGGCGTTGAGACGCCTCCGTCTCGTGTAGGCCTGAAGCTGTATGATGGTCTGATCGGGCATCCTGGTTCTATCCGTTCATGTACAGTGAAGTGGCTCTTGTCATACTAAAACAGAAATCCTCCTGAGAAAACATGGAAAACGTGCAACGTAAACGTTCTTGCGGCGCTGCCGAGAGAGACCGGCGGTGGAAAAAGCAGCGGATCCGGAGTCCCGTCGGACCCGTGGTTTATTTCTGAGACTCTGGTTATTTCTGTTTTAGAAAACACGAGAGCCAAAGAGTCCGCTGAGTATCTGGTAGCTTCTGTTCCGCTCGTTCCCAGATGTGTGGTCTCGCAGCTCAAGAGAAACTCATTCCTGATGGGAAAAACTCGTCCAAATTCTGGCAAAGGGTCGTCCCAAGGTCACGTCGAGACAATATTCCCTCTTAATTTCCCACGGAGCGACGCGTCTTTACCAGCCCGGTATCGCAGACGAAACGTCTCCGCGCAGCTCGTCTGCAGGTCCCGACGTGCCGCGAACGCCAACATCTGGTCGCGATGCGCGGCAAATGTACAAACAAATGAGGACGTAATTGAGGACACCCACCGAGGCCCACTTTTCATCCCGGATTTACACTAAACGCCAGATAACAACGCTCGAAGACTGACCTCAAAGAGCCTTACCTGGACCTGAGCCACGCCACACCCAGACCGAAACCTAACGATCCCTCATCCGGCGGTACTAAAGTGGACGATCTGAGCGGATGTCCTCAACAAAGTCCTCGTTTATCAACATGTTGAAAGGTGTTACACGTGAAACTAGCTGACGTACGCCGTGTACATGCGACGGGGCGTTGGCGCTGGTCAAGGTGTTTTGGGAAACTACGAGCACGTCGTGTTCAGTTCTTACTCGACAGCTCGCGCCGGCCAAAGAAAAGAGAGGCGCGCTGCTTAACGGCTCCTCGTCGCCGCTCGAAGCGCCTCCTGACGGGTTTCTGACGCGCGCCACAATCCAAGTCCACGAGGGAGGAGATAACCTGAATTCAACTGTTAAGGAAGGAGCCGCCATTTCCTCAGAAAGGTCTGTTGGAACTCCGTGACGGCGTTCGCCGTCAAATTTCCAGTGCGGCCGCAATTTAAAATAGATCTTCTTTTTTTGCTTGTTTGTTTGTTTTGGGCGTGTGGGGGGGGGGGGGGGGGGTGTCGGCTCTACGACAGTCCATCTAGTCTCGGTGTTTCGGCTCGGGCCCGGCGCTCCGACCACCAGGAATGGGTTGTGTGGGCTGGCGTGTGACGTCAGTACGCCGCCCCCAGGTTTTGTGCCGCCGGCGGCGTGTGGTGGGCCGGCGCTGAGGGGTGCAGGCCAAGATGAGCGCCCTGCTGCTGGTACCAGTTCTGGTGGTTGTACTCCCCCATGAAGCCTGACGAGGAGCCAGCGGCAGGCAGGTACGGACCCTGCCCCCTGCTGGTGTGATCAGGTACCGCACTGTTTTTGTCACTGCTGTTGGTGCTTTGGTTGTTGCTGTTGTTGTTGTTGTTGCTGCTGTTGTTGTTTCTGTTGTCCCACACGGCCGGGGACGGGGGAGAGTTGCAGGCCATGGAGTCGCTGGCGTCCGGGCTGTGGTCCAGCGGAGGATCTCCGAGCGGGAACTCGCCGCTCTTGTAAAGCTTCTTGAACTTGGAGCGTCGGTTCTGGAACCAGATTTTGACCTGGAAAAGGAGAGGACAGCGTCACACGTCATTGTCTTTTCTCAAAGAGGGAAGACAGAACGACATAGGGAAATAATGAGGGGGGGGGGGGTACTGAAGATGAGGAGTTACGTTTTTTTGTATACCCCAGCAACTAGATGGTTGTGTTACCGGAGTTATGTGCGCTGTTCTCCTTCGGTGTCCGTTTGTCTAGTTATTTCTGTCTTTCTGTTGCGACGGAAACTCGCGCCAGTTTCTCCCATTTTCCCTGACGGCGTCACGTGGTTTAAGACGCTTGAAGAAATATTCCACAGACTGTCTGTCAGCCGGATCCTCTGAGGCCCCCTTTTAATCACATTTTTCTCTAAATTACAATTTCCAGAAAAAAATATAAAATATATATGCTGTCTATATATATATATATATATATATATATATATATATATACATACACATACATATATATACATGCTGTATATATATATATATATATGCTGTCTATGTGTGTGTGTGTGTATATATATATATGCTGTCTATGTGTGTGTGTATATATATATGCTGTCTATATACATATATACATATATATATGCTGTCTATATATATATATGTGCTGTCTATGTGTGTGTTTTTATATATATATATATATATATATGCTGTCTATGTGTGTGTGTGTATATATATATGCTGTCTATATACATATATAAATATAAATATATATACATATATATGCTGTCTATGTGTGTGTGTGTATATATATGCTGTCTATGTGTGTGTGTGTATATATATATATATGCTGTCTATATACATATATATACATATATATATGATGTCTATATATATGCTGTCTATGTGTGTGTATATATATATATGCTGTCTATATACATATACATATGTACACACATATATATGCTGTCTATATATATACATATATATATGCCGTCTATATACATATATGTGCTGTCTATATATATATGCTGTCTATAAATATACATATATATATATACGAGTCTGATTTCCACCCATGTAGACTGCTGAACTGATATTTCACTTGTACGTTTCTTTCTTTTCGGTCCTTCGCAGTTACCACCCCCCCGAGATTAAAAATGAATTTAAAAAAAATCCCAGAATATTTGATGTTAATCTACAGGCAGCAAAAATGAACCCAGCACGAGAACAAATGACTCGTCTCGTCAGTTTTGGGAAACAGGCGGTCTGCTTGTGCGCTGTCGTTTCGCCACCTTTGGGAACACGGCGTTAAATCGAGCTCCTTGCTCACCGAACGTGTCAGGGTGCAGCTTCGGCTCTCCGGGACTCTGGTGAACGTGAACTGTGTTGTAGTAAATCATGACGACGCTTCAAACGCCATCACGGAAACAGCCTAGTAAACCGAGATATCTGTGTCTGTGCACACGTACTTTCATTTGCTCTTCTGCACGGTATCTGTTAACTACTCCTTCTGTTAAATTCACCTACACTAAGTCAACCCACACACACACACACACACACACACACACAGCTGTGATTACTACCTAGTAAATATGTTAGTACTACTACTTCATATAGCGCCACTGTAACATGATTACTATGTAGCAAACGCACTACTTCCACTACCTCCAAAAGTACTACTATAATATATTTACTGTGTGGCAGCTGTAATAGTACTACTAATAGTACATAGTACTACTAAAATGGTAAACGGACCGCATTTCATGAAGCGCTTTTCTAGCTGCAGCCGCCGCCGCTCAAAGCGCTTCACAATTCATGAACGCTTCACATTCTCACACACACACACACACACACACACACTTATACACTGACGGTGGTGTCAGCCATGCAAGGCGACAACCAGCTCATCAGGATCAGTCAGGGGCTTAGGTGTCTTGCTCAGGGACGCTTCCAACATTTTTGCAAGGAGGAGCCGAGGATCGAACCGGCAACCCTCCAGTTACCAGACCACCCGCTCTACCTCCTGAGCCACTGCCGCCCCAGGATAATATATGATCACTATGTGGCAAACATATTACTACTAACACGTCACGTGGTACTACTGCCATATGATTACTACTACTACTACTACTACAACTTCATATAGTATTCCTATAAGATTGCTATGTAGCAACTGTACTACTACTGCTACTATTTAACATAGTATTACTATAAGATTACTATGCAGCAACTGTACTACTATTGCTACTATTTCATATAGTACTACTATGATAAGATTACTATGTAGCAAGTGTACTAATAGTACTATATGAATTAGTAGTAGTAGTAGCAGTAGTAGTACATTTGCTACATAGTAATCTTATAGTAGTACTACACAAATTAGTAGTAGTACATTTGCTATACAATGCTATGCAAATGTACTACTACTACTACTGCATATAGTACTATTATGAATGATTACTATATGGAAAATGTACCATTAATACTACTTTATATAGTATTACTATGATATGGTTACTGTGTAGAGACTATTATTATTACTTCATATAATACTACTATAAGATTACTATGTAGCAACTGTACTACTACTGCTACTATTTCATGTAGTACTACTATGATATGGTTACTATGTAGAGAATGTACTACTACTACTTCATATAGTACTACAATGAAAGACTGGGACGTCAGTAAGTGACAGTTGAATGCATCTGCTAGTTGCCGACTCTCGTACGCCGGTCTGGATAGAAACGCATCTGTATTCTGTGTTGTTATACTGCGTGGTGTCGTACTGTAGTGTACTTCAGTGTACTCCGGGTCAGAGTGTCACCTGTGTCTGCGTGAGGCCGAGCTGTGCAGCCAGCTCGGCTCTCTCTGGCAGGGCGAGGTACTGGGCGGACTGGAAACGCCTCTGCAAGGCTGCCAGCTGGAAGCTGGAGTAAATGGTCCGCGGCTTCCGAATCTTCTTGGGTTTTCCGTTGACCATCCTGACCTCCGTGTCCGGCTCCTCTTTCACTGGCGGACAACAGAAAATGGGTAGATAGACGTGAGGAGACATCTTCGCTGGATGAGGCCATCGAACCTTTTAGGCATTACATATAACGCGTCTCTCTATGAGGCACCAAACGTGACAAAGTAAGTGTAGGCTACAAGTTCCGAGGGGAACATTTTCCATTAGTGGAGCCCAATAATGGAAAATTCTCACACTCAGCCCAAAGTTCACTTAACTTCTCAGATGGGTTAGGTTTCGGGTTTTAATTAAAGGGAATACGTACACGTTAAACACATCAAAGCGAAATACAATAATTGATAAATGTCAAGTCAAGTCAAGTCAAGTTGACTTGTATAGCCCGACATCACATATTACACATCTGCCTCAAGGCGCTTTACAGCAACACAAACGTGTGGACAGCATATTCATGGAAACCTCATACTCAACAAATGGCTTTCAGCATTTAAAAAATGTCCAACATATTATTATTATTATTGTTGTTGTTGTTATAAAAAAATCAACATTTGAAAATGTCCACATGTTTACAAATGTTGGGAAAAAAAACACATTTATTAACCATTTGATGTTGCTATGACGCAAGTAAAGTTTTCGTAGTCTCTGCAAGTAGGTTTAGAAAGGCAGTAAATCTGAGAGGTGTAGCGAGCGATGGCTTAAGAGTGAGACACTTTCTGATATTTAGCTCAAATAATGGGAAACTGACACATAGGGGAAACTTTTTTTTGTTGCCACATTTGACCCCCCCCCCTTATAAAACCAGTCAGAGGTCCTCATTGACAAATAAACCCTGCAGATTTGGTCCAGGTCAACGCATGCATGCATGCATGCATGCATGCATGCTGCGCAGGGATGCAGCAGCACCGAAATAGAGCAAAACCCAATTCAAAGAAATTCCGACGCCACTGCAAACTTATAATTTGGGCGTGCGCGTCTCCCGCAGACGTGCTGAGAGATTTATAAGCTGTTTTTCGTGTAGCCTGCAGGTTCTGGCTGCACATCGCCCGTCTTTTATCGTTGATTATTCTCATATCGGCGTGTTTGCGTCTTAGACACGAACCCCGGGCCAGCGAAGCATCGCGTGACAAATTATACGAATGAGTCAAAAAAGGCCGAGACTGACTTGACGTGCCGTGACACCTGCTGGCGCGCGGCCAGCGGAGGCCCCGGGGCGGCCGCGGCGCGCGGAGGGAGGGAGAGGGGGGGAAGGGGGGGAGGGAGAGAGAGAGACGGGGCAGGAATGTCAGAGCGCCGTGGACCAGCCAAGCAGGCTTGTTTTTCTAAAACCTCCTCCAAAGCTTGGCAGGGAATCTTGTAAACAGTCAGAAAAGGCTAGTTTAAAAGAAGAAGAAGAAGAAAAAGAAGAAGAAGAAGGCTAGTTTAAAAGAAAAAGAAGATGAAGAAGAAGAAGGCTACAGTTTAAAAGAAAAAGAAGATGAAGAAGAAGGCTACAGTTTAAAAGAAAAAGACGATGAAGAAGAAGAAGGCTACAGTTTAAAAGAAAAAGAAGAAGAAGAAGAAGGCTACAGTGTAAAAGAAAAAGACGATGAACAAGAAGAAGAAGGCTACAGTTGAAAAGAAAATGAAGAAGAAGAAGGCTAGTTTCAAAGAAGAAGAAGAGTTAACGAGAAGAAGAACGGCCACTTTTTGGCAACGTGCCGGTTGATCTGGACTACGTTTTATTTGGCCTCGGTGAAATAAAACGTACGAAGCCACCGGCCCCACTATCTAGAGCTCCTCCGAGATACACGCCTGCAAGCTACCGCGTGGCTCGTCGGGCCTTCCCGTGGTTAATTAATTTTCATTGATAAACCGGCTGACAAGAACCGTTTCCGCCGACAACAGGAAGTGGTTTCCTCCCCCCCCCCTGGACGGGCCTACCCGCCCTAGCCAGAAGCGGTTTATTCAGGTGCGCTATTAGTACACTTATTTCAAACTAAAAAACCCAGGGAGTATACACTAAACCGAATTATACTTAAGTAAAGATCACCTACACATATGCTCGACCCTTTACTTGAAGTCTACTTAATGACCTAAACTCCCAGAGGGCGGCTTTTGGTAGGGGTGAGCCTGCTTATGAAATGACGTAACACCACTTCTGGCGTCCGATTTCGCAGAAAACCCACGGTGAGAAAAAATAAAAATAAAAAAGGTCAACGTGACCAAAACCAAAATCAGATAAATTATCAAACGTCTCACCTTGCTGACCTGACACCCCTCTACCCTCCTCACCCCCCTCTTCCTCACCCCCCCCCCGTGTTCCCGTTTCCAAGTAAAGCTCCCCACCGGGCACCGCGGCTCTGACCTTTCTTTAAACGCTCCTGCCCCGTTGAGCCGGAGAACCGGAAGTGAGCGGTTGGGACCCCCCACGAAGAAGTAACGACGTATCGCGGGCGCGCGTGGGGAGCGGAAGTTTAATCGAACGCTGACGCGCTCGGCTTTTCGATCGTTGCCCCTTGGCTAAGAGCCCCCCCCCATACACACACACACACCTGGGCTGTTGACGCGGCGTTAACAGACCCCCCCCCCCCAGAGAGACTCCCGTCAAAGGAGCGTCGAAACTCACCGGCGTCCGGCTGCGGCGTGTCCCGGCCGAAGGCTCCGTGCTGCCGGTACGGGTATTCGGTCTTGCCGACCGGGAAGACCCCCGCCGGCCCCACTCCGTTCACACCGTACTGGTGGTAGGCGTACGGGGCGGAATAGGACTGCTGGACCGGGTAGAAATCCTGATGAGGGGGGTGAGGAGGAGGAGGGTGGTGGTGGTGGGAGTGGGGGGGATGATGATGATGGTGGTGGTGGTGGTGGTCCGTCGTCTGGACGCAGTAGAAACCCGCGTCCGCGGAGGAGCTCTCCGGCAGCGTCGAGGGGTCTTTGGGGGCCTGGAGGTCGGAGGAGCAGAGACCACCGAGGACGGCCGGTTTCTTCTCCTCGAAGGCGGGCGCTTGGCCATTCATTTTCGGGTTCGCGACGCCCGATCGAGAGAGGAGAAGGAGAAGAAGAAGAAGAAGAGAACAAAAACAAAAGAAGAAGAAAAAGAGAAACTAAACGAACTTAGGAGAAACGTGCGCGCTTCTCCCCCGGTCTGAGAAGCGAGGTCGCGAATCGGCGGGTGACTCGCGGACGTTCCGTGCTCTTGGAAGACCCCGTCGGGAGTCCCGCTCGCCCCGCTTGTGTCCCGAAGTTCCTCGACGCGGCGGACGAGGCGGCTGCGCCCAACGCGACTCCCAAATTACAGGGCAGAAGAGGGAGTGGAGGCTCCCTCCCATTGGTTCCTCCTGCCTTCTTGTTTGCTCCCTGCCTCCATGCCCGGAGGCCCAGACTGCTCTGACTGTCGCCTGTCTGGCTCCTCTCTCCTCCCCGCAGAAACCTCCGGCAAAACCCCCCCGTCCTGCCCTGCCCGCATGCACGCATGCACCGAAAGGCGCATAAAAGCCGGCGAGCCTATAAAACCGGCTACGCCTGGCCATGGCGCACAGTCCTGCAGAGCCGCACCGGGTTGCGCCTCAGCGGGACTTGAACCCACGAAGGGCTGCGCAGACGTGCACTAGCACGGACACGCGCGAACGGCGTTGTGACGGGAAGTGTTTGCGCAGCGGCTGAAGTGGCGCTGCCCAGGTGGCCCCCCTGTCCAACTCACATGAAGAGACCCACCGCTGCTGGACGACCTGCAGAGGGGGGGAGCTGTTTCCACCAAACACCTATTCAGGCCCGTTCGTGTAGGTGTCAGACAAGGATAACCCGACTTAGGGCCGCGCCTGCGCACAACTGAGCGGCCCCGGGGCTGCAACCGGGGCTTGTTGGTTGATCTTGGCGTCTCTTCTGGCTGATCAAGAGCGACTCCCACGTTTTAATGGCGCACTTCTTTGCGGTGCGCTGGCCTGTTTTACTGTATGCGGGCTGCAAGACGTTACCGCCGGCTGCTCCATCCACGTAGACACTTAAATGCATGGGGGGGGGGCAGTACTTAAAATGCACCAAGTTACTGCCCCGAGCACTTTTCAACTCCAACAGAGGCGAGTTAAAAACTTATCTGACCCGAAAATCAAGGGTGCCGTTTCACCAAAGCCTCCCCCCCCCACACCGAAGAAAAATGAGACTTGCTTGTAGAGAAAATGAAGCACCGCGTTGCCTTATGGGAAACCTCCTCCCTTGCCCTTTCAGCTGTGCATCTTGAAACCCTGTCAGCTTCTCGTAATTGGTCATATCAGTTCCAGTTTGCCCAGATAGTCGGTGGGATCTGCAGCTTTATGACCAACAGACCAGATTATAAAACAGATGCACATGAGGGACTTCACTATCCAGAGTCGCAAGGCGCATATTTATATATATATATATAGAGAGAGAGAGAGAGAGAGAGAGAGAGAGAGAGAGAGAGAGAGAGAGAGAGAGAGAGAGAGAGAGAGAGAGAGAGAGAGAGTGCAGACGACTGACAAATTGAAGTAAAACCCAACATAGTCTTGGTAAGGTGTTGGTCCACCACAAGCCTCCAGAACCTCTTCAGTGCTCCCTGTCATAGATTCTACAAGTCTCTGAACCCCACCGGAGGGATGGACACCATCCTTCCAGAAGGTGTTTAGATGATGGTGGTGGAGAGCGCCGTCTTAACACGTCGGTCCAAAACCTCCCTCCCATAGGTGTTCAGCTGGGTTGCGACCTGGTGACTGTGAAGGCCGTAGCATGTGATTTACTTCTTCATCTTCCTCCTCATCAAACCATCCAGTGACCCCTCGTGCCCTGTGGATGGGGGCAGTCACCCTGGAAGAGACCCCTCCCATCAGGATAGACCTGTCCCATCATAGGATAAAGGTGATCCCTCAGAAGAACCCTGTATTGATTTGCAGTGAGGAGACTCAAACCATGCCAAGAAAATGCCCCCACAGCACAACGGCGCCCCCCGGACCCCCTCACTGTAGGGGTCAAGCGTTCAGGTTCTTGCTTTCATTTGTCACCCGTCAGTATACATGTGCATATAAAACACACACCGGCGTATGAAATAGCTCCAGCCTTTGTGAGTCAAGTGCACCACGGACTTTAAGGTGTCACTGCTGCATCACCAGCCTTCAAGTTCTAATCCTGAAGATTTACATGGCAACCCAACATCCCGTTTTATTCCCTCAACTCACCGACACGTCCATGACGAACACTCATCCACCAACACCCAAACCATGCGTGCTCGTGTATGCGGGCCTGCCCTTCTTAAAGGTTAGGCTGGTGTCGGACTTGCCGGATGCAAAGCGGTTTACGTCACGTGTGTGGGGCAGCGAGTGTGGAGATGCAAATCGGTGGCGATCAACAAGCAGCAAGGGCAAACCAAACGGTAACGGCCGTTTACCAACAGAGAACAGCGACGGCCATAATCCGGGCCGTGGACTCGGACACACGGACTTCCGAGTCGAACACCGAAACCGCCCTGCGTCCTTAAACGTACCGGGAGGTTAAACACAAGACGATCTTCAGCATCACAACCATAAATACTTTTTGTGAAGCATAAACACTGCAGCATTTGACTGAGCCACCGTGCCAAGTACTATAATGTACTATCATGCACAAGTGCAAAATAGTACATTATACAGAATATACACAGTACTCTAACATGTGAAACTAGCTACACGTGTTGGTGTTTAAACGTAGGATTAGTTCGGCGGCACACGCGAGTTCATGTACGCCAAAGCGAGCAAGAAAAACATCGGCGAGACAATTTCGTAAATTCATCTTTCCACAATTTTTTCTTTTTTTTATTGGCATTTGTCTCGCGGTGTCATGACAATAAACCCTCTGGTCCTTGCAAAAAAATCGGTCCCCCTAAAAACGTACAGCCGGGTTTTCCGCAGCACGCACCCGCCGCTGGTCCTCAGAACGTAGCATGCCACCATGTATACGAGAGACTTCTGGAGTCCCGGACACTTTACAAAACGGACCGCCCCGGGTGTGCGAACGTGAGAGAGGGGGGGGGGGTTGCTGTATTCTGAACTTCTGTATATATATATGTTAAAAAAAAAAAGCAGGGATTTTGCAGGACAGTGTGAAACGACCAGGCCCTTCCAACATTATGTACACACATGGCATGTTGTGGTGTGAGACAAGATGAGAGAATGTCAAAAGTTACAACACACGTCTGAATCCCAGACCGTCCTCTCCCTGCAGCGTCCGTTCCCGGGGTGAGGTGGTGTCGGGGGGGGGGGGGGGCACAGGGCCGCTCTACAAGTCCCAGAATGCCTTGCGAAGGAGCAAAAAGTGGCGAGTGGGCACCGCGGTGAGGAGGTGAAGAGGATGAGCTGGGTGGGAGTGGGGTGGGGGGGGGGGCTGAGAGCTAGTGTCTTTCAAAAAACTCGTTCGCGGGTGACGAGATGGAGCACCACAGCAAACTTCGGCGGCTCCGGAGGAGGTTGGCGAATAAACAAGCGACACGACAAGACCCACATTCACCCCTGGATTCGCTCCGAGTACAGACCAACGCCTGGCTTCGTAGTATTACTTTCTTAATCGTACATGTATGTATAAGTACTGTATATGTATCATTCACTGTTATTTTACAAGCTTCCCTGATGGCCAGCGCAGAGAAGAACCAAGAAAGACGACAAAAAAAAGAAAAAGAAAGGGAGGCTGCCCCGTTACATTAGAAACCAGTGGTGGGAGAGCAGGAGCGCGTGGTGCCTGGATTTGTCCATCGGGGGGAGCACTTCATGCCAGCTCAAACCCAAGTCAGGTCTGACGGATGGCAGGCGGAGAGGAGGGAAGGAGAGCGAGCGGCTGGATGGCGGTGGAAGAGGAGGCGGGACGTCGCCCCCGTCAGTCTGTGGTCCTGTTGGGTAGTTTTCAGTTGCGTCGCTGTGTTTTTTTTTTTCTTTTCTTTCCTGTTTTTCTTTTTTTGTAGGAGTCTGTACGCGCCTCGTCCTCCTCTCTTCCTTTCTCCCGGCTCCGAGTCAGCGATCAAAAAGGAGGTCTAACTAGCCGGCGTCGCTCCGGATAGGAGGAGACACGGTCGGCTCTCTCTGAGGGAGAACAAGGTGACAGGAGAAGGAGAAAACAGATTGACTCGGGACAAATTAACACGGCGCAGTAAACGAACTTATAAATTCACTCATTTACTATTGATAATGAATGAATTAACCAAATTACTGATGAGAAGACTGGTTACCTGGACAAGACCAGTGTCTCATGTACTGGTTCTACTACTACGTTTACTACGATGATAACTTTGTTTATAATAACTGGCTGTCACAGACTGATGTGCTAAAAGGTGTAGCGGTGACTCACCAACTACATAAACACTGACGCCACAGACAATCTTCATGATGCCTAACGAGAAGCTGACCTGAATGTTGTTAAAACAAGTCGTGCATATCAAAACGAACGGTCACAAGCTAAGTAACGGAGAAAGCACGCCGAGGGGTCCCGTTATGGGGAAATAAAGGACAAGGTGGCTGCAAAGGCCTCCACGACGGGAAACGGAGTCCCGCTCATACTGCCGCTACTTGCCAAAGATTAACAAAAAAAAAAAAAAAAAATTACGAATGTTTTTGGACGTTTTATTAAAAGATTTAAAAGAATAATAAATAAAAACAAATAAATACATAATGAATAAATAAATAATTAAAAAAATACCTAGATTACATTAGAAAAAAAATTAGTGTGATCTATTTATTTATCTATCAAATAAATCTGTACTGCCTAGGATAAGAACAATCGCTTCAGGGTTGTTTCTTTCAGTCTGATGCTGTTGAGCATTTGCCATGAAGCTCATCCACAACATGGACCTGTGCATGAAACAAATCAATTAATTATTATTAAATTATTAATTACATTTTCTGAGCCGTTTAACCCTAGACTGATATTCAAACAACCATTTTCTTGCAAATTACTTTTTTTCCCCATTTATGGATCAATTTGAACGACGGGAGTATGGTGAGGAACTCTGCTACCGAGTAGAAACAGCCGCCGTTTCATTAGAGCAACAACCCATTCTGTGACTTTGTTTACCCACTTTCGACAAGGGTGATGAAGTCGGTATCAAAATCATGGGCACTCAGCAGAAAGTCTGTGAGCTGTACAACAAAGCGTTGTTAAGAGAACTCAGAATCCACTGTCTCTGACATAACCCAACCCCTGCACTTACAGTTTAAGTTCCTGCCCTCCGGTCCCTGACTCAGACACCCATCAGCCAAAACTAACACATAAATTCTGTCATACCCTCTCTGCCGTTCCACTGCTATAAATTACGGGCAGCATCAGCACATCTCCAGGCCTGCTCCTCCCTTCTTCTTTTCCACTAATACCGTCGCTTTTCTACTTCGTGTGTTCCCCTTCGCTTCTGTCTTTATGTGGGTTTTTAATTTATGTGCGGTTATGTATGTGTGGTCTTTGTCTTGTGCGTCTCACACCCTGTGTTGTTTATCATTGCTACTGCGGCAGAATCAATTGCCCTGCGGGGACAAATAAAGGTCTACTACTACTATTATTTTGGGCTGTAGCGTTAAAATTATATTAAAATTCACGTTACAACTGCTTAACGCTAGAACGACCAAGCCGGTCATTTTGACCGCCCAAGGTCGTTTCAGGTAGGAGCAAAGTCCCGGTCGTTCTAGTGTTAATTATCTCATCGTGTACAACATGGTAAACACTGTGGCTGAGCGTGTACCACACAAAGCCCGTTTCGTTTCAGGACCGACCTATGTGAGCTTCTTGGCTTTGTTGTAGAGAGAGTCGACCACTTTGCTCATGTTGTGAATGGTCTCCAGAACGGCTTCATACGTCTTGTCCACCAGCTGCGTATCGAAGACGATCAGCACACTCTCGCCTTGGTCCAGTATCCCTGTTGGAAGCACACATGAGGAAAAGGGCCTGAAGCGACAATCCTGAAGATTTAGATACAAATGTCATCGTTGATACTGGTGTATTTAACACAATAGCTCATCTACAGATATTGAAATCATGATCTCATGTAGTTGCCCGTTTAGATGAATACTGTCAAGTTGGACTTTCCTGGGTCCAAAGGTTTTGAATCACCGAAACCAAGAGAGGTCCTTGATCATAACCGTGCACAAAAATGATTGGGCTGACAGCCCCAGTAGTACGTGAGATTAGCAGCGGACTAGGGGTTGCACAAGTGCATAATTTCCCAACTTGAGTACTCCATCCATCCATCCATCCATTATCCAAACCGCTTATCCTGCTCTCAGGGTCGCCGGGATGCTGGAGCCTATCCCAGCAGTCACTGGGCGGCAGGCGGGGAGACACGACACACAGTCACACCTAGGGACAATTTAGTACGGCCGGTTCACCTGACCTACATGTCTTTGGACTGTGGGAGGAAACCCACAGACACGGGGAGAACATGCAAACTCCACACAGAGGACGACCCGGGACAACCCCCAAGGTTGGACTTCCCCTGGGGCTCGAACCCAGGACCTTCTTGCTGTGACGCGACTCGAGTACTCCTTTCCTGAAAGAAAAAAAAAAAATCGAGTTCTTGAGTAGTCGTGGGGGGTGTTTTGCATCGATTTAAAAGACTGCAACTATGGTGGGGTTCGGTCTCAGAACACAGAGAAAAGCATGAAATCAATATACGAAGATGACTTTTGGTCTTACCAACATTCTGCAGGAGCCCAAGATTGAAAGTTCAGTCAATAAAGTGGCTTCTATTGCATTTAGACATAGCGGCTGGGTTTTTTTTTTTGTAAATTCGGTGTCTGCTGCTGCCGCCATTCTTCTTCTTGTTTACCAAGGCCTCTAACTGGAAACTGAGTGCGTGCGAGATGAGCAGATAGACACACGCACACACGGACAGAAAAACCAGTGTTTGTCCTTCCATGATAAGACTTTCACACAGCCCCAAGTCGATGGAACAGGAAATATGGAAAAAAAAGTGTTTAATATGCAGCGCTCAAGTAAAAAAAAAAAAAAAAAAATCTAGCCAATAACATTTCACCCGCCAGTCTCTGGATGCGCAGCCTCCTCGGCGGACGCTTGCACATGCACACAGTTGACTCAGATCAGGCAGCAACAGAGAATAGCGTTGGTTGAGCAAGCTAGAGAGTGAATGAAGAGAGGGAGCGGCGATGGCGACAACAAACATTTTTCTAAGGTTTTTAATCACCGCAACTACAAGAGGTTCTTCACCATACAGTCACAACTGCACAAAAAACATCTTAGGTCGATGGGTCCGGTAGTTTGCAAGATTAGCTCCAGACATCCATCATCCAAACCGCTTATCCTGCTCTCAGGGTCGCGGAGAGTCTGGAGCCTATCCCAGCAGTCATTGGGCGACAGGTGGGGAGACACCCTGGACAGGCCGCCAGGCCATGACACACACACACACACACACACAACTAGGGGCAATTTAGTACAGCTGACCTACATCTCTTTGGACTGTGGGAGGAAACCGGAACATCCGGAGGAAACCCACGCAGACACGGGGAGAACATGCAAACTCCACACAGAGGACAACCCCCCAGGTTGGAGTACCCCAGGGTTCGAACCCAGGCCCTTCTTACTGTGAGGCAACCGCGCTAACCACTGCGCCACCGTGCCGCATGCAGAAAACACAGACACAATCCCCCCTTCCAGGCTATCCGCCTGGTGGGGATAATCACTGCTGTGTACACAGCGTAATATTGATCGCTACCATTTAAAAAAAGTTATGCAATTATCAATATGCAATCATAATGAGAAAATAATTACAGTAATTACATCCACTTTATAAACTCGCTTCACCGACTGAAGGATTTGCTCACGAGTGCGCCTCTTGCACATTCTGCCAAAACTGCAAAACAAAAGCCGGCCCTGCTCTTGGCTTCAAGTGAATGCGGGTGAGCGAGTGAACCGTTCTGCGTTGTGTGAAAGCAGCTCAAGAGACGTCGCAGACACCTACCGTAGAACTTCTTGTCCAAAATCATCTGGGACAGCTTCCTCTCCACATCTCCCTGCAAGGTGAAGCCAGGTACATCTTAGTTCTTTTGCACTTCATTACTTTTGCCAAGATATTTAGTTTATAGTTGGGGGCATCAAACAAGAACCAACCTTGGAGAGTTTGAGGCGCATGGAAATGTGTTCAATCTGTGGGAAGACAAGGAAGAAATGCACCATGATCACACCATTTCCAGACAAGACGTTCATAAGGAGGCTTGCCTTGTGTTGCACTCATCTTTCAACATCTGACAGGCACCTTTGCAGTAAAGCCTCTACTACAAAACAGATTAATGTTAAGCACATCTTCAATGAAAAACTTAGAACAACATTAACGACCACCATTCTCCTATCATATAATCTAACTCTTCAGCAGTAACCTGACAGTGTGGTTGCTCATTACTACCTCTATCAACATTTATGTGGTCGCAGGTGTCCTATTTTAAAAGGTTATCGTACATTTTATCTGGCCAATCAGAGATGAGCCCTGGAGCGTTTTATTTTATTACCGTCCCAGACTAACTGGTTTGTGAGCCTGTGTGGGTGGGTTGTGTGTGTGTGTTCAAAAGAATGCCTTGGTTCTACACCCTTGATCAACTACACTTTGCAAGACAGATGTCTGTGCATACTTTTTAATCCTCCGGTTGTATTTCCAGAGCTCCGGATCAACTTTTTATATTGGCTGCACTAGCGCGCCTAACTTTTTCCTTTAGGGGCACCAGCACGTAATTTAAACGCGGCCAAAATTTTTTAGCCACGCCACAATAATACGGTTACCTCTGGTGATGGTGCCAGGTCTGGGCAGGGCCTTTCAGGGCCAGGGACAGGTTTAACGGCACCGGGGAATTTTTCTTGGTGAAAAAACAATCAGTGGTTCTCTTCATTTTAAATGACCGGTATGTTTTAAGGCTGTGATGTTGCTTGAGGAGCAGTACAGGGCGCGGTCTAACACATACCTTATTTTTCCCCCACCTGCATTCCGCTAAGGCCAGTCCTGCTCTGCCTCTGATTGGCTAGTTCTCGTTGCCTTCGTTGGTTAGACTTGTTGGGTTTAGGCATGAGGAGTGAGATGGTTAGGGTAAGAATATCAGGGTCAGAGACATTCAGAGGCATAGTAGGATGTCTTTTCAGAATACGGGTGGGGAAAAAATAACACTACACACACACACACACACACATAAACCTGCCAACTTTCAGGTACACTGGTGTGACCAATGAAAATGTTAAGTCGCACTTGACAAGATTTTTGGACGCATGTGCAACCGAAATGGTTGCACCCTGGAGCCCTAATTTCTAAGGGGTGGGTGGGCGAGGTCACCTGGACTCTCGAGAAGGGTTCGATGACCCTGATGAGGTTCTGCTCCAGCAGGTTGTCGTACAGTTTGGTCAGGTGAGTGCTGATGATGGGGTCGTCCCTCAGCTCTACTTTGTACTCCGTTAACGTCTGAAGGGGAGGACAGGAGAGCGTGTAAAGGTACGAAAGGTATGAAGTTCAACATTTGGTCATATTTCTGCTCTTCTGAAACACTATGTGCCCAATAACTATCAGCTGGGATTTCTGAATGGTACCGACAGAAAACGAGTCTAGAATAATGACCCACACAATCCCCAGATATTTACAATCAAACACACAGGAGTGTATTTGTTGTTTGAAAGTCTTCTCGAGGAGGCATTAGGCCATCTATTTTGATTTGTAGCTGTTATTCACGTGGTTGAACAACAGAGGGAGACATTCAGGTGAAAATTACACATTACACCTTTAAAGTTAAATCGAATTATGCCATTTGTCGTGACAGAAATGTGTCATTTGGGTGCCTAGGTTGCCCAGGCTGACAGCGGCGTAGCGTCAGCCACAGACCTGCCATTTATATCATTCATACCACACATCTGGAATGCCTCTGGACAGTGGGAAGAAAGCAAGCACCTGGAGAAAACCCACACAAATGGAGAGAGCATGTCAACTCCACACAGAGGAACTGGTTTCACGCCCAGGACCTTGCTCCAGTGAGACAGCAGTGCTAACCACTAAGCCGTCATGACGCCAGGAACATGTAATAGAAAGGCAGTCTAAATGAATAATCCTAGTATGTAAGGTTTTCTGCTACACCTACTATGCTGAAATCAGATGCAATCACACATACATACCCATGCTAGACATGAAAGCAACAGAGAGCCACTGACAGATTTTATCTGTGCTTGGATTTGGTACCATGTGAACAACAAAACCTTGTAGATTTTTTTTGGGGGGGGGGGGTCCCCCCCCGTTTTGCTCCCCAATTGTACTTGGCCAATTACCGCACTCTTTCGAGCCATCCCGGGCACTGCTCCATCCCCTCTGCCGATCCGGGGAGGGCGGCAGACTACCACACGCCTCCTCCGATACATGTGGCTTCGCCAGCTGCTTCTTTTTACCTGACAGTGAGGAGTTTCACCAGGGGGACGTAATGCGCGGGAGGATCAAGCTATTCCCCCCAGCCCCCCCCCGAACAGGCGCCCCGACTGACCAGAGGAGGCGCTAGTGCAGCGACCAGGACACACATCCACATCCGGCTTCCCACTCGCAGACACGGCCAATTGTGTCTGTAGGGACGCCCGACCAAGCCGGAGGTTACACAGGGATTCGAACCGCTGATATCCGTGTTGGTAGGCAACGGAATAGACTGCCACACTACCAGGATGCCCAAAACCTTGTGGTTTAATAAAATCTTAATGATATGAGTATAGTAAAACTTTTGTGTGCTCGGTCATTGTAAAATAATATCACTGAACAATGGCCGCCGGTTTGTTCTCGACCTAAACTCAGACACAAGTTTATCATACAACCAGGGAGCACACAGCAATGTGGACACTCACCTTTTCAAAGTCTGCCAGTGATCTATTCTTGCTGGCTTGTGCAACATATTTTAATGAATCTGTCTGTGGAAAAAGGAGAAAAGCTTGTGTGCATATTGACCACTGGCAGAGGAAAAGTTCATGGGGGAGATGAGGTCGGGTAATGAAAATCGTGGTGCCAATGCATGCAGTTAAAAGTGGCAGGATAAAGTATTTGCTACTGTACAGAACAAACAGGAAAAATGAGACGTAGACGACACAGCTACAAACAGTTGATGAGTGGATTGTTCATTTTTGTTTGCAACAGCACTACTGTCTGTTGAGTGGTTAGACCCTCACCACAGTCAGTGTTGGAGCATTTCTCTGTATTTTCAAGGGTTGATAGATACCTGTCTGCCGATATACCGCAGCGCTAGTTTGCCACTGATCAGAGCCTGGACATCCTCTGGCCTGAAAAAAAAAAGACGGCAGTACACATCAGTAAATCCAGGTCTATTTATCCTGCCAACCCTTGACCCAAAATGTTTAAACTTTATCTAGGCCCAGGACTTAAAAATATAAAGGGTATGCGTCTCATTTTGGGTTGTGACGACCTGGTTAACTATCCAAGCACTGGACTGAACCGATTTCATCAAACTCTGAGAAGTGGTCTTTTAACGTCTTTTTAATTATTCAAGTACACGTTATCAATGAAATACGTTTGAGGTTTGACATAACCAAAGCTGTGTACAGGTCATGTTGAATGTCATCTAGCTGTGTCTGAGTGGTGTACAACTTACGTGTTGAGCATAATTTTGCAGAGCAGCATGTATTTAAGGGCTGTGATGGCTCTGGGGCTGTCAATGGAGTCATAGCCCTCAAAGGCCTCATAGAAGTACGAGTAGGGCGTCTTCCAGTCCTTCTCCTCTGCCGCATAAATGATCCCTGGACGGACATACAAGCAACCACGTGGACACACACACACACACACATTAATGGCAGGCTAGATACAACTGCATAGAAAAAGCAATTTTATTGGCAGTCAAGGGAAACGGCAACCTGCTGAAGCTCTCAGGGTCATTTTCAAGTGTGTGTGCGCCTGAGTGTACAACAGCGTAGCAGAATGAGCCTCAGGCTCTCTGAAGATACTCATGCCAGGAGCTTCAACTTCAAGTAAACACAATACCTTCATGGAACACAGGGATAATCAGACCTACTAAGAGTCATGCAAACCAGCTAGAAAGAGACCAGCTCCTAAACCCTACCACAGATCCAGGAGGTCATGTAGTTTTGCAGGTTAGTATATATTTTTGTGGTATTTTGAGCCTGTTTTGCTTCACAAGAATGTCACTGCACGCCTGGTGTAGCCTGAAGGTAAAGAGGGCAAAACGGTTCAAACAACCAAATGACACTTCATATGAATATGTGGGACATAGACATGTCATAGTTTTACCAAACTATCTCAACTTGAGGGGGAGAAAAGGAGCTGTACGTCATCGGTGCGCCTGGACTGCAGCCCACAATGTCTGAAACCTCCCTGCATGAATTTAGTGACTTTTGAGGCGTCTTTGCAATCACAACACCAACAGTCAAACTAATGTGGATACAGGTGAACACATTCAGCGAGTTGCTCTTCATGGTTAATGGTGTCACAGAGGACAGGGTAGTTGTGTAAAGAGTGGACAGAATAGAATTAGTAAAATGCTTGAAAGTTTGTCCATTTTTTTTACACCTAAGCACACTCTTCTGAGAAACAATTTCTGCAGAAAGTAGTCATAGCCCTCAGAATATCTCGGAAAGTTACAAATATTTTCTGTCTCCGAGCCCTCCAATTTGACACCATCTGACACCGAGAAGGGGACTTCATCTGAACCATGCAACATGCCTTAATCTGGTTAATGTGTGTGTGTGTCAAGCATGCTACTGGCATCTTCTTTAGCCTACCTGACTGCATGTCTAGTGTTGCCTGTAGTTTGGGTTGGCAGTAGATGGCGTTGGCCGTAGTCCGGGCAGAGGTGAGGGCAGCGTGGGCTTTGGGTAGGTTACTGAGGGCATGGTAGATCTTACTCTCCAGCAAATGGACCTCCACCAGCAGGGTCTTGTCATCCATTTTCTTAAGCTCCAGTAGCAACTGGGAGCCTGGCGAGGGAGGAGAAAGAGGGGAGAGGGCGAGAGGTAAGTGAGTAGTGCCATAGCTCCTCCATCATTCATCTAACAGGCAGGGTTATGTCCCGTTGTTACCGTTTCTCTACAATATGTCCCGTGTTCTGTAAAAATGCCACTTATTGGGAGTCAATAGGCTAACAAGTTACCACAAGAACTTGTTTCTTTGGAGAAAGAAAATAATGCCAAATCATATTACCATTCTCAGCTGAAAGACTGTTAGGTCCCAGTCACACCAGAGTGATGTTCTTTTTAACCAGACTTGCCACCAAACACACTATTCATCCATTATCCAAACCGCTTATCCTGCTCTCAGGGTTGCGGGGATGCTAGAGCCTATCCCAGCAGTCATCACAGGGCCGACACACACATATACACATTCACACCTAGGGACAATTTAGTACGGCCGAGTCACCTGACCTACATGTCTTTGGACTTTGGGAGGAAACCGGAGCACCCAGAGGAAACCCACACAGACACGGGGAGAACATGCAAACTCCACACAGAGGACGACCCGGGACGACCCCCAAGGTTGGACTACCCCGGGTCTTGAACCCAGGACCTTCTTGCTGTGAGGCGACCGCGCTAACCAAACACAAATGAATGAAACATAGTTATACCATCTAATCCTGCTTCATGACTCCCTGCAAACTATGGTGCATATTTTTTGCGAGGAATTTACATTCTGGCAGAGCACATCATCCTATAATATAACACATTGTTAAAATGACAGCATTCTCACAGGTCAACACAGTCAAAGCAGTTCTGCAATTGGTGATGAATTGGTTGATGGTGTGAATTTGCACATGAAAGTTGAAGTTGAACTTAACACAAAGGCATTGTGTAGATTTACTTCACTACTGTAAGTGAATCCACTGATTTCAGAAACTCCGTTCAAAGGATTTTGCTGCGAAATATCACCATCATAAATGCTAGTGTGACTGCGGCCTCATCCTTACTGATATAGATCTTTTGTTAAGAAACCACTTGACATTCACAAGTCTTTGACATTACAAAAGTTAAAAATGAATCTTTTGGGTCAAAGTGTCCTGATATTTACTCAGGACAATATCTCTCAAACTTTTTTGGGGCTGCAAATGAAAATATCTGTGCCAAACAAATATGCCCGCAAGGCAGTCAAACTGGAAAATTAAAATCGAATAACTAAAGCTCAGGAATCAGGAACACAGGAAATGAAACATCGTTTCCCCAAACCCACACCAGTGCAACACAAAGACAAAAACACATATCCGAACTAACACATATATCCAAACTAAATAAAAAAAAAATTACTGTCCCAATAGAATGAACGCCAGCCAGGATGACTGTCGGAACTGCTGGTCTGCACGGGCTAGCAGTTAGCTTAGTCTGCCCCGCTTCCATGTCCTGTCAGACCGCCCTTGGAAACACCGAGGGTGGTCTGTTGCCAAAGTTGCTAAATAAAGTTGCTATGAAGTCCACTGTTCTTTGTGTTTCACCAATATGGCTCTTCCCTCTTTCATTGGATGCCTGTGGAGTCACGAGTTTAAAGTAAAACAAAAAAACAAAAAAAAAACAAAACACTGGGGGCACCCAAGTAGCGTAGTGGTCTATTCCATTGCCTACCAACACCGGGATCGCCAGATCAAATCCCCATGTTACCTCCGGTTTGGTCAGACATCCCTACAGACACAATTGGCCGTGTCTGCGGGTGGGAAGCCGGATGTGGGTATGTGTACTGGTCACTGCACTAGCGCCTCCTCGGTTCAGTCAGGGCGCCTAGTCGCGAGGGGAGGGGGAATAGCGTGATCCTCCCATGCGCTACGTCCCCCTGGCGAAACTCCTCACAGTCAGGTGAAAAGAAGCGGCTAGTGACTCCATATGTATCGGAGGAGGCATGTGGTAGTCTGCAGCTCTCCCCGGATCAGCAGAGGGGGTGGAGGAACAACCAGGATGTCTCAGAAGAGTGGGGTAATTGGCCGGATACAATTGGGGAGAAAAATCCAAAAAAAAAAAAAAAAAAAAAAAACACTCATTGTAAGAACGGTCACTTACTGAGCTGTAGGGCCTCCTGGTACTGCTTGGTGTCGAAATACAGAGAGATTAGACGGGTCTGGGGAGACAAAAGTAAAGTGGTCATCACTGGGCTCAAAACGAAGTTATGACCTCATCAGTGATGTAAGCAAAGCCCCCCAAAAATTTTGAATGTGCTGTATAAGGCACTTCGTTAAACTTTACTATCCGGGCAAAGTTGACTTGAACATGAACACTTATTTTCAAATAACGCCACACTTGACAATCACAGTTAAACATTTAGCCACAGTCTAAATGTGGGCCACTGGGCACCTTTACTTGGGGATAGTGAGCGGATCGACATGTGGCTTAATTGTACTTTTACAGTAATTGTTTACTGGAGGTAAGGGCACTGGTGGGCTGGTCACATCGATCACTTCAGCCGTCTTATCTCTCGGCCACAGTCACCTCGTGTTCAATACCAAGACAGTCAAGCAAAACTAAAAAACGTTTGATTATCCATGTAAAGTTCACTGAAACAATCTCTCAGTTCACTTCACACACAGGAGCTCTGATCTGGCTACATATAGCTGCGAGAGAGGGACTACTACAGGAAATAATGTTTGCGTGGCTGTCCCTTCTCTAATGTCTACAAGGTGGGGGTCATCCCAAGAGTTGCATCACTGGGCCAGATGGATGCAATGCATGTATAGTAAGGCAAAGGATTGCACTAAGGCTACCTCTCTTCCTCCTCTGCCCTCACTTCTGGTGTGTGTCTTGAGGAAGGTCATCCTCTTTGCCCTGGCTCACTTTACAGACTGGGGGTGAGGTCTCGCTTCCTGGGGCATTACTGTGTCTCTATGGATTGTAATAGTATTCTTTGCCTTCACGTGTTTTGCCAACAAACTTAATGTTGACAGCACATTGATCTCAGGCTTGTGCCGACGAGAGGTAGTTCCTGTTCTCCGCATTGGCACACTAAACAATTTGACCAGGTTTTTTTAAAACCTGTTAGTTATTAAGGAGAGGCTGACTGGAGCTAGATCAATGCATAAATACCTGCATGCTGAAACCCTGGCATATTTCCAAAAATGTGTGACGCCTTGACACTGATGTGTACACATGAGTTTGCCGCAAACTCGCACACAATTTAAAATGTCATTTAGCAGATGTTTTGATCCAAAGCGACGTACATCTGAGAGTTAATACAACACAAGCAAGGAGGCGACAACGCAAGTGCCAAAAAACTAGGTTCAAGCCCGATAAGGCATACAGTATTGCATTTTCAAAATAAACCCTGAAAAAAAAGAAAGAAAAAAGGAATAGCCGAAGACATTGGGGAATGGCAAGAGAGAAAAGAACAAAAGAACAAAACAGAGTCTGAAGCCCCTAAGTCTACTCACTTTTATTTTGTTCTGTGTTGTTGTCTGTCATTCTGTGTTGTGTCTTTGTAAATATGGTACACTCCTTTGTCCACGTTACATAAACAGAACCGTGTCTTGACATGAGCATGCTTATTATTTTCCCCAGTAGTTTCAAACTTGCTGAGTCCAACAACTGGATGCCGCAGTACCACCGCTCTAATTGAGTGGATCCACAACGGCCAGAGGATGAGTGCCTCATTCAAAAGTACTTTGGTGATAACTCCTGTGAGAGATGGAGTTTGACTTACATCCCTTCCCACCACTTCACTCACCTCTAATGCCTGCCTGAGGAATGTCCTCTTCTCTGCCTTTGCCCACTGTATACACTCCAAACAGAGCTCAACCTCTTGGCCCGTGGCTGCCTCCATGTCCAGGAAGAGGTCCAGCAGGGAGCGGACAAGCCGGGCTGCCTTGGCCTTGGAGATGGAGTTGAGGAATGGGCGCACATACTTCAGCAGCCCGCCAAGTTCTTGCGAGAAGGATGGGGTGAAAACAGAAACAGGTTGGGTGTGAGGTTGAGTGTTATTTGCAGGTTGAGGAAATAAAATTTTACTTTACAGAGCAAGCAGTCATACATTTCACTGGCATAAAGTAGCTTTATCATTTTAAATAGGAAAAGAAAAAAACTGATTCTCAGCCACTATCCAAAATTCAGCAGCATTTAGCTGGCATTTGTTAAAACGACCAGCTAAACGCCACCGGCTCCAGTGACTAGCCTTGCAAGTGATCGGAGTCTTGCTACAACCAGGTAAGATGTCCCATCCTCTATCAACCTGAAAAGTAGGTTTTAAATAGTGACAGATGGAGTAACCAGAGCTCGACTTTGGACTGAAAATGAGCGTGTGGGACAGCCCTGGAAAATCTATCTGAACTCGCATCAAGTATCGCATGGTAAAGCTGCTCGTGCCAAAACTCAAGCGAAGCGTGTTGTGTTATTCCCTTTGCCGTTTTATTTGCTGCTCCCTTTACCTGCAGCTTGTCCCGTCTCTGCGAGCAGTCCACCCAGCTCCAGGATGCTCTGCTCCTTAACACGCACTGCCTCCTCATCACTCTCCTGGATGTCGCGCTTTACTAAAAACACACACAAAAACATAGAGGCAAAACATGAATACACACATGCCTGCACACATGTATTTAGGAAAATAAGCGCTTTAACTGAGGACAGAGTGGTTTTACTTTTGCACTGCCTTCCTCCCACACAAATACACCCATTGTGCAAGCAAGCACAAACTTTCCTCTTACCTCCAAGGCTAGAGCAGCTTCAAGTCGCCATTTATCAAGCCTAGGCCGGAGACTCTGGCAAGTAGCCAAGTTGCTGTCCTAATGATGAGAAATGTGATTTCCCAAAACACTACATCCAACTATGGCAAGAAGTTAGAAAATAAATTACCTTTACTAGTCAGCATTAGCGGTCTTGCAGAGTTCGGCCAGGTAGCAATGGCTGACAATAGTTTATCAACTTAGCAAAGGTTAATTTTCCAACATTAGTCGTGCTGGGAGGGCAGGAGCAGTCGCTGTTAAATGACACTGCCGAGAAGCTAACGCTAACTAGCCAGGTGTCAGCGAAGCAACGGGCCAGCGAGCTAACGTTAGCTCACTAGCCCTGACGGTGCGTTGGCGGCTGGCTAGCTAGCTTAGCTTAGCCCCGCTGCTGCTGACTCACGGCGGGAGCACGGCAGAGACGCGGGCCGGACGGCCGGCGCCAGGCAGCGCTAACCCGGGGCTAACGGCTAACCCGGGGCTAACGGCTAGCCCGGCTCCGCCGCCCTCCCCGCCTGCTTGTCACGCCTGTTCCACTAGCCGACACGGCGCGGTCCGAACTCACCTATGGAGTGCAGAATGTCAATGGAGGCGTTCCGGTTGGTTCCGAGAAGAGACTGGGCTTTCTGAAACTCAGCCACAGCCGCGGCTGCCATCTTCCGTCCTTCCGTCCGTCCGCCTGGCTGGTTCCTCCGCTCCGGCCGGTCTTCCGGTGTCCGCGCGCGGCTTTATCGGCGCTGCCGCTCTGGCATCGCCACGCCTCGTGACGGTGTGCGCGGGAGCCCTCTCACGATCAGACGGACCACCGCGCGGTTCACCGGATCACGTTCGATATCCCGTTCACCGCAACGTCTCCAACGGGGAGTCCACTACTGCACACTCCGGAACAGCACCGCAGCGTCCTTAACGGGGAGTTCACTTCTGCACACTCTGGAACAGCACCGCAGCGTCCTTAACGGGGAGTTCACTTCTGCACATTCTGGAACAGCACCGCAGCGTCCTTAACGGGGAGTTCACTCCGGAACAGCACCGCAGCGTCCTTAACGGGGAGTTCACTACTGCACACTCTGGAACAGCACCGCAGCGTCCTTAACGGGGAGTTCACTTCTGCACACTCTGGAACAGCACCGCAGCGTCCTTAACGGGGAGTTCACTTCTGCACACTCTGGAACAGCACCGCAGCGTCCTTAACGGGGAGTTCACTTCTGCACACTCTGGAACAGCACCGCAACGTCTCTAACGGGGAGTTCACTTCTGCACACTCCAGAACAGCACCGCAGCGTCCTTAACGGGGAGTTCACTACTGCACATTCTGGAACAGCACCGCAGCGTCCTTAACGGGGAGTCCACTACTGCACACTCCGGAACAGCACCGCAGCGTCCTTAACGGGGAGTTCACTTCTGCACACTCCAGAACAGCACCGCAACGTCCTTAACGTGGAGTTCACTACTGCACATTCTGGAACAGCACCGCAACGTCTCTAACGGGGAGTTCACTTCTGCACACTCTGGAACAGCACCGCAACGTCTCTAATGGGGAGTTCACTACTGCACACTCCAGAACAGCACCGCAACCTCTCTAACGGGGAGTTCACTTCTGCACACTCCGGAACAGCACCGCAGCCTCTCTAACGGGGAGTCCACTTCTGCACATTCCGGAACAGCACCGCAACGTCTCTAACGGGGAGTCCACTTCTGCACACTCCGGAACAGCACCGCAACGTCTCTAACGGGGAGTTCACTTCTGCACACTCTGGAACAGCACCGCAACGTCTCTAACGGGGAGTTCACTTCTGCACATTCTGGAACAGCACCGCAACGTCTCTAACGGGGAGTCCACTTCTGCACACTCTGGAACAGCACCGCAACGTCTCTAACGGGGAGTCCACTTCTGCACACTCTGGAACAGCACCGCAACGTCTCTAACGTGGAGTTCACTTCTGCACATTCCGGAACAGCACCGCAACGTCTCTAACGGGGAGTTCACTTCTGCACATTCCAGAACAGCACCGCAGCGTCCTTAACGGGGAGTTCACTACTGCACATTCTGGAACAGCACCGCAACGTCTCTAACGGGGAGTCCACTTCTGCACACTCTGGAACAGCACCGCAGCGTCCTTAACGGGGAGTTCACTACTGCACATTCTGGAACAGCACCGCAACGTCTCTAACGGGGAGTTCACTTCTGCACATTCCGGAACAGCACCGCAGCGTCCTTAACGGGGAGTTCACTACTGCACATTCTGGGAAAGCACCGCAACGTCTCTAACGGGGAGTTCACTACTGCACACTCCGGAACAGCACCGCAACGTCCTTAACGGGGAGTTCACTTCTGCACATTCTGGAACAGCACCGCAACGTCTCTAACGGGGAGTCCACTTCTGCACATTCCAGAACAGCACCGCAACGTCCTTAACGTGGAGTTCACTACTGCACACTCCGGAACAGCACCGCAACGTCTCTAACGGGGAGTTCACTACTGCACACTCCGGAACAGCACATTGGGCCACATCCTCACGCAGAACTCGACAAATAAATACCATACCGTCACACCAGCGGTTAGCCTCGCTTCCCCATCGAACCCCATAGAATCAAATCACACAGAAGACTACAATGTTACACATAAGCCTTTAATGTATGTGCCTATGTTTAGTGCAGCACACTGTTACTCACCAGGTGGCAAATATAGGCACAACCATACACGCATACACGTGCAAACACATATCGTCACACTGGAATGTGTGTCCATGTGTGTATAGCTGGATATATTTACACATACACACACACACACAAACATACAAACTTGTCATTACTGACACAAACACACATGCATCATTACTGACATACACAAACATTAATGCAGATTCTCTCTCTCTCTCTCTCTCGACAGAGACATAGATGCATACACGTTTGTACCAGAGTACATATGGTCTCATGAAACCCAGTCACCCAGATAGACACACACACACACACACACTTGCAAGCAACTGCAAACATGCACACTACATGGATGCATAAAAACACATATTGTGCACAAGCATGTAACGCAGACAGAAATGAGACAATCTATGTATTCATTCCTTCATTCCTTCATTAATTCATCTTCAGCTGCTTCTCCGGGGTCGGGTCGCGGTGGCAGCAAGCTAAGGAGGGCGCTCCAGACGTCCCTCTCCCCAGCAACGCCCTCCAGCTCCTCCTGGGGGATCCCAAGGCGTTCCCAGGCCAGATTGGACATGTAGTCCCTCCAGTGGGTTCTGGTTCTACCCCGGGGTCTCCTCCCAGTTGGCCGTGCCCGGTAAACCTCCACAGGAAGGTGCCCAGGAGGCATCCTGATCAGATACCCGAACCACCTCAACCGGCTCCTTTCAACCCGAAGGAGCAGCGGCTCTACTCCGAGCTCCCTCCGGCTGTCCGAGCTCCTCGCCCTATCTCTAAGTTTCAGTCACTACCCAAAGCTCCTGAGCGACCATAGGTGAGGGCTGGAACCAAGACTGGCTGGTAAATTGAGAGCTTATGCAGCCTATATAACGCGACATTTAGGTAAAATTAAATTTAACCAGTTAAATTGAACTCTGCCCTGTGAAGGCCTGGCTGGCTGACACGCGGCCAGGGTGTCTCCCCGCCTGCCGCCCCATGACTGCCGGGATAGGCTCCAGCATCCCCGCGACCCCGAGAGCAGGATAAGCGGTTTGGATGACGGGTGGATGGATGTTATTCACCAAATAACAATATAATCCACCTGTAGCAACATCCTGCAGCTCCAGCCAAGAAAACGGAAAGAAAGTAAACATCCAGCACTCATTAAGAGCTTAATGACCCATACTTAGTGTCAGCGTCGACAAATTTGTCTGCCAGAGTCTTGGCCCTGCGCCACATTTTACTGCAAATTGTTCTTTGTTGCAACATCCGCGAGTGTGTTCCTGGTAGCATCAGGCTAAATTCTATTACTTGCAGTGAAACAACTAAATTGCAACACGGGTTGTATTAAAATAACAGGAATACGCCTCAAATTCTCAAAGAGAGGCCAGACACGCTGGCTGCCAAACCGTTACACTCTCCATGTCGATACAACACGTTTAATGCATGAACTACACAACATTCCTGACATGGCAGCGGACTCGCAACAACCTCAGCGTCGAATGAGATGCCGCAAAAAGAGTGCGTCTACACGTGTAAAAGGAAAACTGTAACTTTATTTACAACCAAAATACACATAATACAAGGCACCTCGGACACCAGCGGCAGCGCCCGGCTCTCACAGGATGACGGACAGGTAGTCGCACGCCTGCAACGAAAGACAAGAACCATTTAAAAGCATCTGCGTGAAAACCGAAGATAAATAATTGCTGGTTTCCGATATCGGGCAGTTAAAGGGCGAAAATTGTGTTTCAGTGACAAATGATAAATCCCCGTGGCCCTCAAGTTCACCGTTAAGGTTTCTCCTAGACGTGAATAAATGGAAAAACAAACTAAAGATCTTTTCCCCTCCAATTCCAACTATCTGCTTAGGATATCTAGCCAATTTATAGTCGCGTTCCCACTTCAGAGTCATTTATTATTATTTATTACAAAATTTCCCTCCCCTTTTTCTCTCCTATTGTACTTGCCCAAATTACCCCCCCTCTTCCGAGCCGGTCTCTGCTCCACCCCCTCCGCCGATCCGGGGAGGGCTGCAGACTACCACACGCCTCCTCCCATACATGTGGAGTCGCCAGCTGCTTCTTTTCACCTGACGGTGAGGAGTTTCGCCAGGGGGGCGTAGCGCGTGGGAGGATCACGCTATTCCCCCCAGTTCCCCGTCCTGACCGACCAGAGGAGGCGCTAGTGCAGCGACCAGGACACATACCCACATCCGGCTTCCCACCCGCAGACACGGCCAATTGTGTCTCTAGGGACGCCCGACCAAGCCGGAGGTAACACGGGGATTCGAACCGGCGATCCCCGAGTTGGTAGACAATGGAATAGACCACTATGACTGATACTAGGGACTGTAGTGGTGTCTGACCACTGCAAATCTCAGATCATTTCCAGCTGAAACAGCCGGAGTGGCATCGCAGGGCCTTTACGTCGACATCCCGCCCACCACCCACCCCAACAGAACACATGTCGTGGCTAAACCTGAATTTTACCTACTGATGCGATCTGTTCGATATCGCTGGCAGCTCGGCTTCTTCGTGTTTGCGACTACCTGCCTTGTTCTTTCGCATGTATATCTGCAACGGTGAAGATGTAAAACGCTTCCCCACATCATTCCTCCCTGTCAAGTCTTACCCTCCTAAAGCGACCGTTAAAATGAACAACTACAGGAGCGGCTGCGATTTGGGTATTTTTGGATTAGCCATTGCCGTAAATATGCCTCGGACAGAGAGCACGGAGAAGGGACGTTTTTTTTCCAGTAGTGTAACTTCAAAAACATCTGAATGACTTGGCCGTGTGTAGAAGCGCTACCTTGCAGCTGATCATCAGGTTGGGTGAGCCGTCTGGATTGGCAGCTATGGAGAAGATGGGGTTTTGGAGACAGTCCTCCATGTGCTCCGCGACCCTGGACTCCAGGAGACCCCGCAGAACCTCTGCGGTGATGCCTTGTTGCTGAACATGGGGCATCAAAATGCAACGTCAGTGATGTAGGAGCGAGGGCTGAGAACCTGCACCGGGTCTCCACGTGACACCCAGACGCTAGTATATCCATCCATCCATCCATCCATCATCTAAAGCGCTTATCCTGCTCTAAAGGTCGCTGGTATGCTGGAGCCCATCTCAGCAGCAGGCGGGGAGACACCCTGGACAGGCCGCCAAACTATCACACAGGGCCCACACACACACACATTCACACCTAGGGACAATCTAGTGCGGCCGATTCACCTGACCTACATGTCTTTGGACCGTGGGAGGAAACCCGAGCCCCCGGAGGAAACCCACACAGACACGGGGAGAACATGCAAACTCCACACAGAGGACGACCCGGGACGACCCCCAAGGTTGGACTACCCCTGGGCTCGGACCCAGGACCTTCTTGCTGTGAGGCGACCGCACGAACCACTGCGCCACCGTGCCGCCCAATTGACGCTAGTACAATTTGATGTAATCAATTTCAGGGGTGACATTTAATTTACAGTATGTGTCCTGAACTGAGCAGGGTTAAAAATTATTGTTTTATATCAGCCGGTCTATAATCTCAGCCCAGTTTGAAATATATTATTGTCCTCTAGTAAAATAATATGGCTCCAAGTTTACTTGTCATTTGCAGCAGGGGCACCAAGTGCATTCAACTGCTTAAAGGTCAATAGGAGAATAGCAAAACAACAGCTAAACTGATGAGACCCCCCCCCCCAAGACCAGTTCCACACATAACCCACAGTTCTACAAAAAGAAGTGTAGTAGTTAAAACCAACCCTTGTGTTGATGTACAGTCCACAGGGGCAGGATATGAAATGGCAGCTGACGTTCAGGTTGTTCCTGGAAGACACACAGCAGAACATCAGACTCCCTTAACTGGTCCCGACTGTGGGTCGACAGTTTTCCACGCATTTACGAGTCATGCTGTATCGTCACCGTAACCCACAAATAAAACCCCACTGTTAGCAGCAGATAACTTGGCTGAGACCTCATTCACATACCATAGTCTAAAATCACAGCAGATTTTATAAACGTTCCCATTGCTGGCTCTGATACTGCAGAACCGACAACTTTCGATTTATTGAATTATTTGATTTTGAGATACTTTCTTGATCCCCGTGGGGAAATTCCTCTCTGCATTTAAGCCATCCTAGCTGTGTAGCTAGGAGCAGCTGCCGTGCGTCTCGCCACGCCTCCGTCAGGGGCGCAGACAGGAGTATTAACCCTAAACATGCATGTCTTTCTGATGGTGGGGGAAACCGCAGCACCCGGAGAAAACCCACCACAGACACGGGGAGAACATGCAGACTCCACACAGAGGACGACCCCGAGGTTCGAACCCAGGACCTTCTTGCTGTGAGGCGACAGCGCTAACCGCTGGGCCACCGTGCCGCCCAGTGGCGTTCATCAAGACACGACACAGCACGGCGCTTTTCTTATACCTTCCATAAGCCGCTCTTCCAAATGTGGACACGAGTCTAAACCATACAAGGTGAGCCGATTTTGTCGCACCACATGAAAACCGTTTAGCAATCTCACCGTCTGGGAACATCTGACCAACAGTGACCGACATCTCAGAGCTGGAGCTGAGTGAGTATTGTGACATGACCATCTTGATTACCCAGTGATCTCTGCTTCCAGCACGGCTTGTAATGCTGCGCTTCCATGACTGCCACTTTCCTTATGTGCAGTGGCTGTTTGTGGCTCTTGTTTTGTTGGACTGCTACTTCCTTCTCCTGTGTCTTTTGAAGGCGTCACCCTCATGAAATCTGTTACTCTTCTCTCACCGTTTCATTGTCCAGCAGCTTTGGCATGGCCTTGCCCTCGTGCACGACTCTTGAGCGCCGAGATGCCCCGTGCACATCTCCTGACACTTGCCCTAGCCCGTCCCTGAACTGGGGGTCTTCTCGCCGCTCGTTTCTGAACTTGCACCGTCTCCACATTCTGTCACTCGCTCCTTTCCTGAAAACCTCCTGCAGCTCAGAGTCACCGCGCCAGCTGGAGGTGGCAGCCTGCGGTGAGGGAATTCAGCTGGATAACTGCTGTCGCTGTCAAACAGGCCGGCACACAGAAGTGCCTTAGCGTACGCCAAGGCGGTAAATCCTTCAGAGTCAAACTTACATGCGACATATGGGGCAGATAATTTGCATGTCGTCCTCCTCCATCTGCTCAACGATGGACGATATGTACTGCTCCTCAAACAGCAGGTTCCTCTCGTACTCGTCGATGATGGACAACTCTGAAGCAGAAAAGAGCCTATTCAGCTTTAGCGAGGATCTGAATTAAAGACCTCCGAGCATCTCCGCGTCCAGTGTAATCCCGGAGACATCAACCTCCAGCGGATAAATCTAACTAAGGACAGCTATAACATTAACTATACTCTGTGTACGAACATAAATAAAGTGGTCAGAGTCGTGGCCGGACTACCTTGAGACATGAGCTCCTGTTGAATTTCTTCAAGCACCCCCAGCTCATCATACTCCTCCTTCATGGCACTGAACATCTGTTAAAAAGTGAATAAAAAAAAAAGGATGAAAACTTATTTGACCTTCTACAGTCGGTGTGAACTGATCCATCCATTCAAGTTCTTTTCAAGGCCAGGCAAGTTTATTTGTACAGCACGAGGCAATTCAAAGCGCTTTGCAAGAAACATAAAAGGCATCAGGACGAAATGTAAAAGCATTATAAGGCAATAAAAAGACATTTAAATGCAAATAAAAAGAGAGTAAACATCACAGTGCAGCGTAAGACGATAATGAAAAGCTTCAAATTTGATTTAATAAAAGGCAGCGGCAAACAGGAAGGTCTTCAGCCTTGATTTAAAAGAACAGAGTTGCAGCAGACCTGCAGGTTGCCGGGGGTTTGCTCCAGACATGTGGTGTGTACAAACCGAAAGCCGCCTCTTTTGACTCTGGGGACAGAAAGCAGACCTGTCCCAGAAGATCTGAGAGGTCTGGGTGGTTCACAGCGTAGCAGACGGTCAGAAATGTATTTTGGCCCTAAACCATTCAGCGCTTTATAAACCAGGAGCAGAGTTTTAAAATCAATTCTTTGACGGACAGGTAGCCAGTGTAGAGACCTCAGGACTGGAGTGACGTGATCCACTTTTTTTGGTCTTAGTCAGGACTCGAGCAGCAGCGTTCTGAATCAGCTGCAGCTGTTTGATCGATTTTTTTTTTTTAGCGAGATCTGTAAAGACGTCGTTACAGTAGTCGCATGGACAGGTTTTTCCAAATCCTGCTGAGACATAAATCCTTTAATTCTTGATATATTCTTCAGATGATAGTAGGCTGACTTGGTAATTATGTTAATGCGGTCATTGAAATTCAGGTCTGAGTCCATGACTACGTCAAGATTTCTACATTGGTTTGCGATTTATTTTTTTTAAATCAAATTTCCCCCCAGTTGTACTTGGCCAATCACCCCGCTCTCAGAGCTGTCCCAGTCTCTGCTCCACCCCCCCTGCTGATCCGAGGAGGGCTGCAGACTACCACGTGCCTCCTCCCATACATGTGGAGTTGCCAGCCGCTTCTTTTCGCCTGACAGTGAGGAGTTTCACCAGGGGGACGTAGCACGTGGGAGGATCACGCTATTCCTCCCCAGTCCCCCCCACCTCCTTTGAACAGGCGCCCCGACTGACCAGAGGAGGTGTTACTGCAGCGACCAGGACACATACCCACATCCGGCTTCCCACCCAGACACAGCCAATTGTGTCTGTAGGGACCCCCGAGCAAGCCGGAGGCAACACGGGGATTCCAACCGGCGTTCCCCATGTTGGTAGGTGACAGACTAGACCGCTACGCTTCCCTGGCAGCTCCATATTTAGGTGGCCTATAGATATTTAGAAATATAGCTCAAGAAGAGGACTTCAACAGAAGAGCCACATATCCACAAGAGGAGACATTTCCATAAGATATCTTCTTGCACTGGAGCGACCCTTTAAACAAAATGGCAACTTTAACTCCTGTCTTATGCGTTCTGGTTTTGCTCACAAAGCTTAAGTTGGGGGGGGGGGTTGACTCGATAAGAGCAGTTGCAGTGTTATCTTGGTCTCACCAAGTTTCAGTTAAAAAACTTAAAATTGGGTCCGCGGTGGTGTAGCGGTCTAAGCATCGGCTTTGTGTCGATGCAGTTGCCCCACTGGGGACCGGGGTTCGCGCCCCGGTCTCGTCAGATCCGACTATGGCCGGACTGGATGAAGCAGCAGTAATTGGCAGCGCTGTCTTCGGGAGGGGGGCGGAGTCGGCTTGTGTTCGTCACATGAAGTGGCGAGGCGACTCCTTCGAGACTGCCGGCCGGAGAGATGCAGTTGGCGAACGCATGTAGTACGAGGGTGGGTGTTTGAAGTAAAAACATAGGGATCGATTGGCCACTAAATTGGAGAAAAAAGGGAAAAATCAGAAATAAATTTCTAAAAAAAAAAAAATTGACATGGTGCTTGATGATGAAATCATTGGTTAAAAATGTTTAGTAATGCTAAATATAGCGTGTTAAGAGGATTGCCTGCCCAACTTCTCTGCGACGGGCTGTGAGCTGCTGGCGTACAACCAGTCAGAGTAGATAAAGTAGCTGTGTGCTTTGTATCTATTCACCTGAGGTCTGAAAAAAGCTCTATTGAATCATACCTTTCCACTTCTGTTTGAGCAGCAGTATTGGAGAGGCTGGTCATTTTCCACGACTATTGCCTGGCTATACATGACAGCTGCTGCTCACACTATCTAGAATTAACACTTAGAGGAAGTCTTAAGCTCAGTCTCAGCTATGTTGCATGGTTTGGATACAGTGGCACTGATGAAAAGACAGGTGGAGGAGCTGGAGGTGGCAGAGATGAAGATGATAAGATTTTCATTGGGAGTGATGAAGAAGGACAGGATTAGGAACGAGTATATTAGAGGGACAGCTCAGGTTGGACGGTTTGGAGACAAAGCAAGAGAGACAAGATTGAGATGGTGTGGACATGTGTGGAGGAGAGATGCTGGGTATACTGGGAGAAGGATGCTGAATATGGAGCTGCCAGGGAAGAGGAGAAGAGGAAGACCAAAGAGGAGGTTTATGGATGTGGTGAGGGAGGACATGCAGGTGGCTGGTGTGGCAGAGGAAGACGCAGAGGACAGGAAGAGATGGAAACTGATGATCCGCTGTGGCGCCCCCTAACAGGAGCAGCCGGAAGTTGGGAGTAGTAATAGTAGAAGTAGTAGTAGTGGTGGTGGTGGTAGTAGTAGTAGTAGTAGGGGTGGTGGTGGTAGTCGTAGTAGTAGTGGTGGTGGTGGTGGTAGTCGTAGTAGTAGTAGTGGTGGTGGTGGTAGTCGTAGTCGTAGTGGTGGTGGTGGTAGTCGTAGCAGTAGTAGTAGTGGTTGTGGTGGTGTTGGTGGTAGTAGTAGTAGCAGTAGTAGTAGTAGTGGTGGTGGTGGTAGTGGTGGTGGTGGTAGTCGTAGTAGTAGTAGTGGTGGTGGTAGTGGTGGTGGTGGTAGTAGTAGTAGTAGTGGTAGTAGTAGTAGTAATAGTAGAAGTGGAAGTAGTAGTGGTGGTAATAGTAGTAGTAGGGTAGTGGTGGTGGTGGTAGTCGTAGTAGTAGTAGTGGTGGTGGTGGTAGTAGTCGTAGTAGTGGTGGTAGTAGTAGTAATAGTAGAAGTAGAAGTAGTAGTGGTGGTAGTAGTAGTAGTAGTAGGGTAGTGGTGGTGGTGGTAGTCGTAGTAGTAGTAGTGGTTGTGGTGGTAGTCGTAGTAGTGGTGGTAGTAGTAGTAGTAGTGGTGGTGGTGGTGGTAGTCGTAGTAATAGTAGTAGTAGTAGTGGTGGTGGTGGTAGTAGTAGTAGTAATAGTAGAAGTAGAAGTAGTAGTAGTGGTGGTAGTAGTAGTAGTAGTAGTAGTAATAGTAGAAGTAGTGGTGGTGGTGGTAGTAGTAGCAATAGTAGTAGTAATAGTAGAAGTAGAAGTAGTAGTGGTGGTGGTAGTAGTAGTAGTAGTGGTAATAGTAGAAGTAGAAGTAGTAGTATTGGTGGTAGTAGTAGTAGTAGTAATAGTAGTAGTAGTAGTAGTAGTTGGAGGAAGTCTTACCAGTCTCTGAATTGACCGTCTCTGAACATACCGCCCAACCTTCACGCACTGACGTCACATCTCAGCGCATAAAAATACGCAACCGCAGCTAAAATTACCCCAAAAAAACCCGTCCCAGCGGGTAAACATACGATTCCATAACCTAATTTTACAGTTTTCCATGGCCTCAATAATATTTCCAGGCCATTCAGTCAGTTTGATGACTTTCCACGTGTTTCCCGTGAATGGAAACCGAGACGCGTCCAGGTTTTCCAGGACGCGTGTGGACCCCGGAGGACGCGTGGGGACCCCCCCGGAGGACGCGTGGCGTGTCGCGAGCGGTGTCTCTGTGACGTGCGGACGCGTGTGTGTGTGTGAAGACGGGTCAAAGTCACCTCTCGCATGCCGTTGGGCCCCCACAGGGAATCCAGCCCTCGGTCCTCCGACCGCAACGCCTCCCATTCCTCCTCCATCACCTCCTGCACCAGGATGGACTCCCCGGGGCCGCGGCGCCTCGCACCCTCCCCCAGCTCCCGGTACTTGTCCAGCAAGCGGGAGCGGCTGCTCCTCAGCCGGTCCACACAGCGCTGCAGGGGGGGGGACACACAACAAAACCATCTGATTCTGCACGGACGCGTGACGTCACGACGCGTCACGTCGATTAATGTGGTTAACGACGAGCAAGCCGACCGACTGACTCGGCGCGACCGCCGCACGGTGATCACCTTTCGGTACGCGTCCTTCCAAGGCGGGGTGGTCCCCTTGTAAAGGGCCTTGTGCCGGTGCAGAGCCGCCATCTCCTGGAGATCCTCGCCAGGGAACAAGAAAGAAAGAAAGAAAGAAAGAAAGAAAGAAAACCTGGTGGCGAATTTATCACTACTTCAGCCTAACAGCTGCCAGCCATCCGGCAACGTCTCAGCGCCGCGGATATAAATAAACGCTGCGCCTATGACCCGGAAGCGCCGCCGCGCCGCAATGCATTGTGGGTTGTGTAGTTTGAGAGCCGCTGGACGGCTGAAAAGGCGCCTTAATAGACCGCCGGAACACTTCCGGGTAACCTTGACAACGGGACGCCAGGAGAGGGGGGTGGAAAACCCAAGCCGCGCTGTATTAGATACGCAGCCTGGCCGTAGCTACCATGCTCAAGAGTGGCTGTGTGGTGGACTGTACTGTTACCAAGGAAAACAACCCAAATACTCGTTATTTTGTTTTGCCTAAAAGGCAGAAGGAGGGAGAACGACTGAAATGGCTCCGGGCGATCAGAAGGGAAGACAAGGATGGACAACTTTGGGATCCTGACAGAAAACATGTTGCTAGCGTAAACTACTAATAAGACACGTTAGCCCAGGGGTCCCCAATAGGCGGCCCGCGGGCCACGTCCGGCCCGTCACGGGTTGATTTATGGTCCGCGAGAATTTCTGGAGAAATGCCAGGAGGATTTTTTTTTTAATTTCCCTACCAAAAATTTTTTTTTTTATTAATTTCTTAGTAAAAGTAAGACTAGTAATATATCGAAAAATAGATGGAAAAATCTCTGTTTAAATTATAATACCTGCAACGTATCGACCCCAAAACAAACTAACGAACAACATGCTGCTGGAGGTTGAGTGGCCCGTGGTTTTAAAAGTGGCCCTAAAAGTGGCCCGCTATGAAAAGTAATTGGGGACCCCTGCGTTAGTCCCTAGCTAACGGGTCTGACCCTTTAGCCGAGCGGTTAGTGATGTCGCCTTGTGGCGCAGTACACGCCGTATCGAATCCCGCACCGGGCAAGAAAATAACCGGTTACATTGGTGGCAGCGGTGGGATCCGGAAGTGTGCAGATCCTCAGAAGTCTCTTCGGAGCGCGGGAAAAACAAAGCGCGAGGGCGCGCTTCCGGGGAGGGTGACGACTGTAAACTACTAATAAGACAGGTTAGCCCCTAGCTAACGGGTCTGACCCTTGAGCCGAGCGGTTAGTGATGTCGCCTTGTGGTGCAGTACACCACGTATCGAATCCCGCACCGGGCAAGAAGATAACCGGTTACACTAGTTTAACTAGCTAATAATAGGTTACGTCTATTCTACATTTTATAATCACCAAAATGTCATATGTAATATATGGAATTCCACAGTTAGCTAAACCTGTCTGAATGGGATCACATTCTTCAAACCCACATGTATTTTTATCCATTAAAAATCATAAAATGGTCCCTCCCCCCTGAATATTTGGTCACATGCTCCATTTTGTTTCTCTTTCCTAGAAACAAGGGGTAGCTACCCCGGTCTCCCTTACCCAGTTAAAATGCAAACATTGTTATCACATTATTATTGTCACCCTTATTGAGCAGTATATCATGCATCATCGTGTAACCGGTTATTTTCTTGCCCGGTGTGGGATTCGATACAGGGTGTACTGCACCACAAGGCGACGTCACTAACCGCTCGGCTAAAGGGTCAGACCCGTTAGCTAGGGGCTAACGTGTCTTATTAGTAGTTTACAATTGTATGCAGTCATGTGTAAAAAGTAATAATTGAATAAAATGCAAACATTTGTTGAAAATGTAGCCTAGCTCCTATGTAATTGTAGATGTCGCCATAAGACACATCTGGCCATTGAGTGGGGTTATTAACCCATCCCCCTGTTGGATTGAAAGGACACTGGCCACCGATACTGCGAATTTTTCGCAAATATCGGTTCTGGTCCGCAGCAGCCAATGTAGTGACATAGTTAGCCATTTAAACCGTGTTCAAACTTGCCGGCTTCTATCCCCCTCTAGCGCCCCCCCGCTCTAACGTTCGAACGCGGAAGTGCACCGGTCTATTGAAAATGTGAAAACCAGAAAAGCCATAAAGACTTTGGATATTTTTTTTTAAAGAAAGTACATTTTATTTGAACTCTGAGAGGACTTAAATGAGTGGACTCCGCTTGTCTGTACAAATTTTTTTTTTTGTTTTTGTTTTTTTTGTTTTTTTCCTCTGTATGACAATTGTATACCTGTTTGTTGTAAATAAAAGTTGGGCTTTTTTTCAAAATAAAACTAGATGAATGAAACTGCTACGAAAGTTGCACATATCAAAATCAGAATTAGATTTATTGACCCAGCATGTTTCCCCCACATACACCGAATTTACCTCGGTTTTGGCTCACATGGATCAGTATTACACAATGTACAATACACAACAACAACAACAATACTACTACTACTACTTCTGGCCACTGCCGTTAGGGGGCGCCACAGCGGATCATCCGTTTCCATCTCTTCGTGTCCTCTCCATCTTCCGCTGTCATGCCAACCACCCGCACCATGTCCTCCCTCACCACATCCATAAACCTCCTCTTTGGCCTTCCTCTTCTCCTCTTCCCTGGCGGCTCCATATTAGAGAAGAAGAAGCCTCTTTATTTTGTGATTGTATTGTTACAACGACACGTGTTCTCTGCGTGTAACCCATCCTGTTGTACAGGAGCAGTGGGCAGCTGCAGCTCCCGGGGACCACCTCCAGTTCTTCTTTCCACTGCCTTGCTCAAGGGCACAGGCAGGCGTATTAACCCTAACATGCATGTCTTTTTGATGGTGGGAGGAAACCGGAGCCCCCCGGAGGACACCCACACAGACACGGGGAGAACATGCAAACTCCTCACAGGAAGGACCTGGGTCGGCCCGGGGTTCGAACCCAGGACCTTCTTGCTCTGAGGCAACAGTGCTAACCACTGGACCACCGTGCCGCCATGTTCAGCATCCGTCTCCCAATATACCCAGTAGTGATGCGCGGGTCGACCCACAACCCGCGGGCCGGGTCGGTTCGGGTCGCGCTTACTAGAAAATATCACGGGTTCGAGCGGGTCGGGTCAAAAAGTGACAAAGCAGTTCCGAGTAAGTTATACATAACTTACAGAAATATGGACAATAGGCTAGGCTGTGCATGGCTAGTCCACCCTCTCTCTTGCTCTCTCTGTCACACGCACACTCACGCACTCACGCACGCACACACACACCTAGGGGCAGTTTAGTACGGCTGAGTCACCTGACCTACATGTCTTTGGACTGTGGGAGGAACCTGGAGCCCCCGGAGGAAACCCACACAGACACGGGGAGCACATGCAAACTCCACACAGAGGACGACCCGGGACGACCCCCAAGTTTGGACTACCCCGGGGCTCGAACCCACAACCTTCTTGCTGTGAGGCGACCGCGTTAACCACTGCACGGCCTGTCCAGGGTGTCTCCCCGCCTGCCGCCCAATGCCTGCTGGGATAGGCTCCAGCGTCCGCGCGACCCTGAGAGCAGGATAAGCGGTTTGAATGGATGGATGGATGGATGGATGGATGATGGGTGGATGGGTGGATAGACCACTATCAGGAAAAAATATGTATTTAAAGTTAGCTAAAGCTTGAATGCTAACAAACGGTACCGACACCAGTGAATATTAAAGTAGTGCTAGCTGCTGGACACTGCGCCACCCAGCGCCATCAGGGGAAGGGAGCAGTACACCAGCAGGTACCCGGTTTACAGTCAGGCACCAGCTGCATGCTAACCGTCTGCTAGCGATGCTACAAGCAAAGCACATATCATGTAGTTATGAGGCAGGTAGCCTGTTTGAAATTTGTATTTTGGGGGGGGGGCGTCCGGGTGGTGTGGCGGTCTATACCGTTGCATACCAACACGGGATCGCCGGTTCGAATCCCTGTGTTACCTCCGGCTTGGTCGGGCGTCCCTACAGACACAATTGGCCGTGTCTGCGGAAGGGAAGCCGGGTGTGGGCGTGTGTCCTGGTCGCTGCACTAGCGCCTCCTCTGGTCGTTTGGGGCACCTGTTGGGGGTGGGGGACGTAGCGTCATCCTCTCACGCGCATTACGTCCCCCTGGTGAAACTCCTCACCGTCAGGTGAAAAGAAGCGGCTGGCGACTCCACATGTATGGGAGGAGGCATGTGGTAGTCTGCAGCCCTGCCCGGATCAGCAGAGGGGGTGGAGCAGAGACCGGGACGGCTCGGAAGAGTGGGGTGATTGGCCGGATACAACTGGCAGTTGGCAAAGCTCACGCTTCATATTAAACTGCTTTTTGGAAAACGAAATGAGACGGTCAGGCCGGAAGCGGAAATGTGAAATGCTCGTGCAATAGCGGAAGTCGTGCTGCGTGCAACAGCTGCACGTGGCGCTGATCCACACGGTGTGGAACTCGGGGACGCTGTGGGCTCACGGTGATCCAGGACCCGCTGAGCGCCCACATCGGTGGTCTCGGATCAGAAACCAGGCTGTGCAGCTGAGCTTCGTCCCAGTCCGGCAGGGTTCGGCTCATCACGCCAGGTTGATTTGTGCAGCCCAACGTCACAAATGGCAGATTCTCCTCGAGGCTCATCACGCGGCTCCCCTCGGGGAAACTGCACCAGCACGGACCTGGCCCCTCATGGCGGCACACGGTTACAGCTCACTGGCCCCCGCTGTTGTCCTCAATCAGGTCCTCAGACCCTGCCAATACTACCGACTCTTTAGTCTCCCAGGTAGCCCCGCCCCCTCCCCCCCCCGTACAGGCGCACTCAATTAAAGCAAACGACCCATTAGCATAATTCAGCCACAGATACGAGACCAGTTAATGGCCCCATTAATATTAACAAATACAAAACAGGAACAGCGAGTCCTTCACCGAGTCCTTCAAGTCTTCTGAATCATTTTTTTTTTGGGGGGGGGGTCTGCTGCCAATAACAATAGAGCCCAATGGACTGATTCGGTGTCCAACGAACTGAACACCTCCGGATAAGATAAGACGTAAGAACATCTGTCTTGGTGGTGGTGGTGGGGGGCGGTGGTGGTGGTGGGGCGGGGGGGGGGCAAGGATCTGCGCCCGTTCGGTAACGTTCACCTGTTGTTGCAGGTCCAAACCCCCCCGACCGGATAGCTGGAACAACAGGGGAACGTCACGAACTGGTAGAGTAGAAGAGCAGCTATATATATATATATAGCTATATATGGGACACCTGAGGACCTGATTGAGAACCCCTGCTCTAGCTCTGTACAACATCTGCCGTGGCCGCGCGACGCCGAGCCACATCTGGCCGCCTCAGCACCGCGGACAGCGGACGGACGCTTCCGATTGGCCGGCGCGCCTCCGCGGCCAATAGGCTGGCAGGAGCGGCGCGCGGCATTAAAAAACACAACCGCGCGTCGGCCAATGGGAAGGCGCCGTCTCTCCTCCAACCACCAACCCGGGCGGCTGCGGATGCCCGCAGCGAAGCGTCGGGATTTCTCTCCCTCTCCTTCTCTCTCTCCTCTCTCCTCTCTCCCCGGCAGGTTCGCTTCCGAGCAGAAGCTGCCGTCTATTTTTGGAGTCCGTAGTGTCCGTCCCGCCCGCGCCCCCCCCCCCCCCGCCATCCCGCGCGGTGAGTCCGTCCCTGGGTGCATGTGCGGCGGTCTTCCTCCCTCTTCTCGGAACCGGCTGGCAGCGTCCTCCCCCCCCACCCCACCCCCCAGGCGTGGACTCCCGTGGTCGCGGCTCTCAATGGAGGACGTCTTCCTCCTCCTTGCGCGTGCAGCACATTTCGCGTCCGCTCCGCACCCGCGCTGCCTCCGCCGGGCGGGAGCCCGCACCGCCTCGGCCGCCGATGAGGGTTTGGGACGCCGAGTAGTCCGTCAGGGACGGCCGGAGGCCCGCCTTTAGCCTCGCTCTCGCAGCCCGCGCGGGGGGGGGCGACCCCTGGACAGCCTCCGGGGCACCGCACCGACGTGAGGAGGGGGTGGTGGAGGCGGAGGAGGCGGAGGGGGGGTCGCCGTGCTACATGGATGTGAGGAGGGCAGCGCGTCAGTGACCAGGTGAGCCTGACTCGTGGCGGGGTAACGCGTTCGGCAGCATGGGAGCAGCCTCCTCCACGGCGCTCTGCAGATACCATGCACCCCCACCCACCCCCACCCGGGCTCCTTCACAGGGGGGGTTTCTTTTGTTTGTTCTAGAACGGCACACTTGCCGCTCGTGCGCACGATTTAGTATTTGGCACGCGTCTTCGCGAGTTCTTCGTTTGGCTCGTTAATATTATAGGCTGGCGGGGTCTGAGAGTCCATAGCCCCCCCTCCCCCTCTCCCCCCTCTGTTCAGTGTGTATGTGGCGGGGGGGGTGAGGGGGGGGGGTGTCAAGGCTTCCATTTTGAAGCTAAGATGGATGCTTGCGCACATTTCTTTCTCATGCTCGTGCGGCCTCATCTCGGCCCTTATGTAATACTGATGAGAGGGGGGGTGGGGGGTGGGGGGGGCCGTGCACGCGCACGCAGCCGGTGCACCGTTTGAAACGGCTCGTGAGTCGTGTGTGACGGGAGACGTCCGCTCACGTTTGTGTTCACACGTTTAATTCGTCCGCCAGGTTATTAGCCTGCACCCGCCCACGGCGGCTCCCCGCGGAGCCCTGACGTCACACAGGGTTATACTTAGTAACCACGTCACAGTAGTACCGCAGGAGGCAATAGTAGTACGTTTGGTACATAGTAATCATGTCATAGTAGTACCGCAGGAGGTAATAGTAGTACGTTTGGTACATAGTGATCACGTCACAGTAGTACCGCAGGGGGTAATAGTAGTACGTTTGGTACATAGTAACCACGTCACAGTAGTACTGCAGGAGGTAATAGTAGTACGTTTGGTACATAGTGATCATGTCATAGTAGTACTGCAGGAGGTAATAGTAGTACATTTGGTACATGGTAATCCTGTCATAGTAGTACTGTATGAGGTAATAGTACATTTGGTACACAGTAATCATGTCATAGTAGTACTGTATGAGGTAATAGTACGTTTGGTACACAGTAATCATGTCATAGTAGTACTGTATGAGGTAATAGTACGTTTGGTACATAGTAATCATGTCATAGTAGTACTATATGAAGTAGTAGTAGTAGTTGCCAAATAGTGAACATATCATTGTAGTACTATATGATGTAGTAGTAGTATATGTAGTACATAGTAATCGTGCCGTAGCAGTACTACATGAAGTAGTAGTAGTAGTACATTTGCTACATAGTAATCACGTCATAGCCAAGAGTACATGTCATGTGCAGTACAGTAAGTGTAGTTGTAGATCATCAAGAGGAGAGTCAAAGTATGAAGTAGATGTACACTGACACATGTCAGCACTACAGACACATCATCCTCCTGTCAGCATAAAATACTAAGTACAGCTGGAAGGACACAGTAGTAAACACTGACAATAATGACGTGTACACAAGTAAGGGTAAAATAGTAATCGGCTGCCCAAAACCAGTAGAAATATCAGACAAATACTGCGGCGTTACCCCACAATCTGTCGGATAGCAGAACTGAAATCTCACCATGGGCTGATATTTGGAAGGGGAGTCTTCTCTTTTTCATCTCTTAAAAAAAGTTCTTGTCAGGGGGGCGTCCGGGTGGCGTAGCGGCCTATTCCGTTGCCTACCAACACGGGGATCGCTGGTTCGAATCCCCGTGTCGCCTCCGGCTTGGTCGGGCGTCCCTACAGACACAATTGGCCGTGTCTGCGGGTGGGAAGCCGGATGTGGGTATGTGTCCTGGTCGCTGCACTAGAGCCTCCTCTGGTCAGTCGGGGCACCTGTTGGGTGGGGGGGGGAATAGCGTGATCCTCCCACGCGCTACGTCCCCCCTGGTGAAACTCCTCACTGTCAGGTGAAAAGAAGCGGCTGGCGAGCCCTCCCACCTTCGCATGTTGGAGTTGACAGCCGTGTCAGTAAGCACCGTCTTTCTCCTCTTCTTTCTCACAGGTTCGGCTCCCCACCTAAAAGACACCTCAGTTCATTTGTTTGACCCACTAGCTTGGGCACTTCTCGCACCTCCTCTTTCTGGCAACCCCCCACTAAGCGCCATGGGTACGGTGCTGTCGCTGTCACCCAGCTACCGGAAGGCGGCGCTGTTTGAGGACGGCCCTGCCACGGTGGGCCACTACACGGCCGTCCAGAACAGCAAGAACGCCAAGGACGCCACCACTGCCACCGCGAAGAGCTTAAAACGCCCGTCCATCATCAGCGTGCTGCCATGGAAACGCATAGTGGCCGTGTCGGCGAAGAGGAAGGGCTCCAAGAAGCTGCCGTCAGACGGCGGCGACGGCGGCAAGGGCAGCTCTCCGGAGGGCCACACGGCAGCCACCGCCGCCTCGGCGTCCAACAGCCTAAAGCTGAAGAAGTCCCAGTCGTGCGCCAACCTGTCATCTTACTCCTCCAGCCAGGACCCCGTGGCTGCCGCCACCGGTGCCGCCACCACCACCACCTCCTCTCAGATGCCCATCTCCAAGACGCTGGCTAACGTTGCTACTGTCGCCGGCAAGAAGAATTCCCTCACGGGCTTTGGCATCCAGGCCTCAAATGCGGCCGGCACACCGAAACGCGTCATAGTCCAGGTAATGTGTGGTTTGAGTTGACTATGAGGGAGGATTCTATCCCCCCCCCCACCCAGTTGCTGATTTAGTGGGGGCGGGGGGGGGTTCTAATGTCTAGGTCATATTTTTCTTGCATGCTTGCCTTTTTGTCTGGTTGGTCGGCCAGCTAGCCTTTCGGTCTTTTAATCTTTCCTTCATTTCTTCTCTTCCTTTCTCATTTCCGTCCATCCATCCATTCGTCCATCCATCCATCCATCCATCCATCCATCCATCCATCCATCCATCCATCCGTCAATCCACCCACTTTTCATCGATCCCTAACTCCCTTCCTTCCAACTTTCCCTCGCTTTCTTCCTCTGTCCATCCTCCCCTCCGTTCGTCCATCCGTCCGTCCTGTCCAGGCCTCCACCAGCGAGCTGATGCGTAGCCTGGGGGAGTTCCTGTGTCGCCGGTGTTACCGGCTGAAGCGTCTCGCCCCAACAGACCCGGTTCTGTGGCTGCGCAGCGTGGACCGCTCCCTCCTCCTGCAGGGCTGGCAGGACCAGGGGTTCATCACCCCAGCCAACGTCGTCTTCCTCTACATGCTGTGCCGCGACGTGGTCTCGTCCGAGGTGGCGTCGGAGCGCGAGCTGCAGGCCTCGCTGCTCACCTGTCTCTACCTGTCCTACTCCTACATGGGCAACGAGATCTCCTACCCGCTGAAGCCCTTCCTGGTGGAGGCAGAGAAGGAGGCCTTCTGGGACCGCTGTCTGGATATCATCAACCGCATGAGCGGCAAGATGCTCCAGATCAACACCGACCCGCACTTCTTCACCCAGGTGTTCGCCGACCTGAAAAACGAGAGCAAGAAGGAGGAGGAGAAGACAAGGCTCCTCATAGGCCTCGACCGATAAGAGGGTTGGCGGGATCAGTGGGGTAGCTAGGTAGAGGATGATGGACGGACGGATGGATGGATGGATGGACGAATGGATGGATGGATGGACAGCATTGTTGTCTGGCGTTTCTAATGGCCTATGATTCATATCCCTGTCTGATCCGCTTGCGAAACAGAACAGGTTTCTGAGCTGAAACACAGCTTTCAAAACATTTCAGCTGGGTAATGAACCACTTACACCCACGAACATGCTGCCAGTTACCGAGCTCCAGTGTTTTGCCTCGAGGCGGTTGTTAAACTGGAGGATTGGTCTCCAGAGCAGATCAAATCAGGTTTGGCGTGACGTGGGATGTGAAATCAGCCACATTCTATCTGACATGATTCAACCTGATTAGATCACCGTGATAGACGGTTTAACTCACTGGCAACGAACACCGGGCCAGCTCGGGTTCGCTGATGTGACAGTAACAAGCTTTGTGTGAGAGATATGATCCTCATTGTTCTTATCGTTTTTCGCCTCGGGCCGAGACACAATAACCGTGGTCTGACCTTTTCAGAGTCCCGATGACATGAACAATGAAACTTTCTTCAAGGGCGCTCGTATTTTTCTATAAAGAGTCTTAGCATAAACTAAAGAGCCTGGAAACACCAGACAACACTGCTGTAGGCTTGTGTACATATTACTGGGGAAACATAATCAATATAAAGATATAGACTATAAAGAAAAGAGAAGATGCAATTAAAGAAGGAGTCCGTGCCACACGAGCCAGGCATTCCCACCATAGGGAGGTGTCGGGATAGAGATGTTAGCACGAGGAAAAATTATGGTAACCATGTCGCATGAGACCACTTTATATGTCCTCGCATAGTGAAGTCTGCACACGTTCACATTGCCAACCTCCTTTTTTACCCCATCCCCGTTTTCCTGCCTAAATCTATTGCACTCACACAACACCAGCTATAGGGTGCACTATTAAAACGTTGATACTAGCTTAACAGAGTCAGCCAAGCTCACGGATACCCGTTTTGTTTCTGTGCGTGCATTGTGAAGAGCTAAGCTAAGCTAAACTAAGCTAGGCTAGCTAAATCAAGCTAGGCTAGCTAAATCAAGCTAGGCTAGTTTATTCTAGCTTAGCTCAATTGCTGGATGCCTACAGGGATCATTAGCAGCTTTGGATAGGTGCGTTTCCCTTCTTCTGAGAGGAGCTGCTAATGAGCCCAGTACACATTCAGCAATTGCGCCAATTGCTCGAGGCCTACAGGGATCATTAGCAGCTCCTCTCAAAAGAAGGGACCCATGGTAGAAGACAACATATAAGTACAAAATAATTAAAACTAAATCTGATTTTTTAGGATTTTGCATGTACTTGTAAAAATGCTGGTGTGTAAAAATGGTTCAAGCTAGGCTAACGTGTAAAAAGTACAAAGGGTTGACTTTGGATAGGTGCGTTTCCCTTCTTCTGAGGGGGGCTGCTAGTGATCCCTGTAGAGACATTCAGCAGCTGAGCTAAGCTAGGCTAAACTCAACGTTCAACACTGCACACACGGGCATAAAAAGGTGCCCACAGGTTTGCCTGACTCTGTGTAAGTAATACATATAGTAACCCCCCCCCCAAAAAAAGAAAACTCCTTTAAAGAAAAGAGGTTTGATTCAAGTAAGCAAGAATTAGCATTGTAAAAACACTGTTTTGAGTATAACATTAAATTACTTGGGCAAATATTAACAAATCTTTTAGCTATTTACCTTTAAAGGGAAAATATAGTATTTATTTCTTTTTTTCATGTCCTCTGCACTTTTACAAGCGATCCATAATGGTGCTGTCCTACGTGACCCGAGACAAACATTACAGGCGAGAACTGACATCGCGAGGAAGAAAGACAGAAAGACATTTGTTGTGAAGCTGACTGGTAAGAGGAGCCACCTCAGAAAAAAAAATAAAGAAGGATTGTGGTTTGCAACGTGACGGAGAATAGGGATTCTCCCGGGTGGTTTCCATCAGCGGAGCTGAGATGTGGAGGCGAGAGGCCTCCACTTCTGTATCTGGGAGTAGATGGTGTGATCCCTCCTAAGAAAACACCCGTTAGGGGGCCAAGTGAAAAAACATAACGCAGAGACTACGGTAGGAGAGGAGGCCGATGCTTGTAGCGGTCCACTTCTTCCATTGTCCAATGCAATACTCTGACGTTAGCGATTGGAGGGACGGCCATTGTTTTGTCTCAAGCGTTAGCCCCGCCACCTGACCTCATCACTTTCTATACCGGATCAAGTGGAAAAAACTTTTTGGAAAAAAAAAAAGTATTCTCTCTCTTTCCATGTGGTCAGAACGTGATCCATACTGGTCCCTGTCCGATCTGGTCCAGTCCAGTCCAGTAGTCCCATGTTGGAGTCTCTCCAGGCCTCAGATCTTGAGTTGTGTTGCCATGCATGTGTGCTTCTATAGGTTTCCTCGCATGCCGCTTTGTTTTTGGAACCACGCCACCCGTGCGATTCACAGAAAAGACTGCACTACTGCCGGCGAGGCTCAGCGATGTGACATCAGGCCAACAACGGGGTCGGCCATCTCGTTCCCGCGGGCTCGGCCCTCTTTGCCGCCTTGCCCGAGGGCGCTCTGATGCGGGGAATGTGTCGAGAAGTCCGTTTCTGATGCAGTTGTGAGACGAACATACAGTGGTGGCTTGGGTAGGGGTGTCAACCGCTTAAAGTCGGACCCAGATTTGAAACACTGACATTTTTTGAACATCATCGTACGTTTTGTCCCGCTACTTCCCCAAAACACAACAGGTAGAATTGAACTTTTCTATTTTGCTCTTTTTCAAAAAGGCAACTTCAGCCGCCCTCGTGACGTCGTCAGACGCACTCGTTCGCATGCAGCCAATCGGATCAAATCGTCAAACCACGAAACCCCGCCCACCCTCACCACTAACTCTTGCTTGTACCAGTCACGCAAACGGTCAGCTCATGAATATTAACGAGGGCCAGACCACTCCCCCTCCCAATTCTGGATATGAACGAGAACCGTTAAGGACGGAGAAAGGTGTAAAAAAAAAGACAATATTCGTCATTTACACGTGAAAAATTTGAGGTTTTTAGACGTGAAAAGTCAAACCCGATCACCGATTCTGGTCCAACTGTAGATTAGCACTACGATGTTTTCTGAAGAAGTTGTCTGACACTGACAGGGGGTAGTTAACTGGGCTAAACCAGAGCATACTGGTGCACCAAACTGCACCGTTAGTCTGAAAGGCCCAACGGGATTTAAGTGGACCCCTTCCTCGGAGGCCGGGTTTAGTCTTTGCTGTGAGCCTAAACCGATTCTACTCCAGTCCCTCCAACACTTTAATCCTCAGCCACCAGAAATCATCTTAAAGGTGGGCTTTTGCAAGCAAGCCTACCGCCAGACTGTCCTGCCGGTCGAAGCGAACGTCTCAAAGTTCATCTCCTCTCTGCATAAAGCCATGAAAAGCCGAATCCCAAGTCAGAGAACGGCCCTTCTGGACTCCATGACACAGTTCCCAGCAGAGCAACGCCGTGTCAGGATGCAGCCGGCGTGAGGTCGCGCTCCCTTACTTCTTCTTCGCGGCTTTCAGACGTGTCCGTTCTCGCTTAGCTGAGCCTGAGACGGACACTTGAGGAGGCGGAGGGCAGCTGGCAGGTGGACATGGCTCCCGTTATAACCACATGCGCCATCTTCGGTAGGAGCCTCTCTGGGCAGCCGTCAAACGGCACACGGTCGACACCGGTTTTCGCCCTGTTCCTTGGCGGAAACCCAGTTCCGGGGTTTCACCTGGGCCGAAGGATCGGCCGGTTCTCAGCGGGCTCGCAGAAGTTTACGAATCCGTTTCAGAATTCATGTCGTATTTCGGTGGTTCATAGCCGTGAGGCCTTCTCCCTGAGGGTTTTTCTCTCCACCCTGGCCGGGGGAGGGCGGGGGGAGCCCGGCTTCGTGTCCTGGTGTCACATCGCTCAGTCCACCTGGGAATCAATGTGACTCAATGTGAATGAACCCTGCCTCCTCCAGGAGCAGGGACATCTTGTGCCATATCGTACCGAGACTGTTTTTTTACACACACACTGACACACACAGAAAACCCTCATCAAGAGCCAACGTGAAAGTCTGAAGGGAGTCCACGAGAGGCCCGAGCTGAAAGACCGAGAACGACTTGCAGCGGCTCGTTTTCCTCTTCGTGGCCTTGTTTTATACCGAGACGAGGCCAGAAAAGGGGACACGTCGGTACGTTTGGGGCAGAGGTGGCCGAAGTGATGACGGAAAGCTGGGGGAATTTATCGCACACTGGGTCAAATCTCAACCTGATCCGGACTCACGCCCACGCCCGCGGCCTCCTCGGCACCTCCGCGCGGTTGGGAAACCTCGTTTACTCCCCTTCCTGTGACGTCACGACAGACGCTATGCTTTCACGATGACCTGTTTTTGGTTTGACGTCGGTCATTCCTGTCATGTTATGGATTTAAAGTCAACAGTAATGGACTCGTACACGTCTCGGACGATGACTCGAAGTCTCCAGAATCAGCTAACACACACACACACACACACACACACACACACAGGTGAAGTAGCAGTTCTGGTGGTGGTGCAGGTGTGGACGGACTGGGCTGCTGCAGGTGCTGGCAGTGTAAAACGTACATAAATGTAGCCTTGAACCAGAACCAGAACCAGACCTCGTGATGAGACGGATATGCACACCAGGAGCCGACGTCAGGGTTAAACAGCGCACACGTAGCATCCACCCACACAGCATCACGGCTGCTCTTTCGCTTTGTGGTTTAATCCGGACGGGGGCTGGTTTCTAACCCGGGTGTGGTGGTCTCCACCTCCGTGCCGCCAGACAGCGGACGGCGTTCCTCTGGCAACCAGCGGGATTCGGAGCAAAAGATGAGACACGCTGCAGCGGTATCTGTTCTTCATGTGCACCTTGCTTGCAGGGCAGACCCCCTCTCCCCCCTCCTCCCCGTGATAGCACTGCAGCAGCACTATGGGCTTTTATGTCACATGGACAAAATAATGCCGCGGACGGGGTCGAGGGTTTTCCGGCGATGCCGCTCAGCCCGCCGTGACAAGCCACCAGATCTCCATCTTTGCATGCGCTGCAGGTTCTGGGTTGGTACGGGTCCAGAAAGCAGAAACACACGCTGGGAAAAGAGTTGCACAATAAAGAAACAACAACTCCTGGAGAGTAAACGAAGGCCAGATCGGTTCATCCGGACACAACCTTTATTCACAGATATGTCTCATCACTCGTCTAAGTGACCTCTTCGGTCTCACCTGGCTGCAGGTGTCCCCCCCCCTTATAGACCATACAGTGGCATAACGACCCAAACCAACGATAGGTTTCATATGCAAATGTGGGCAAATGTGGGCGTGGCCATTAACTAGACTTACAAAGGCCATGTGCAGTATTCACAGAGGGTTGGGGATAGTTGCAGTCACAGCATTGTAAGATGGTGACAGATGTACTCTTAGCCCCCCCCCCTCGGTTCAGGGATGGTCGTTCACGGGGGGGGGGGGGGCTAAGAGTACATCTGTCACCATCTTACAATGCTGGGCAAACACATTTGCCCACATTTGCCCACATTTGCATATGAAACCTATCGTTGGTTTGGGTCGTTATGCCACTGTATTGTCTATAAGGGAGGGGGACACGTGCAGCCAGGTGAGACTGAAGAGGTCACTTAGCTGATGATGACACGTATCTGTCAGTACAGGTTGTGCCCAGATGAAGTGATTCAACCTTCCGGTGTTTCCTCACCTGGACTATTGAGCACGCATCAAGACAAGCTAGCGGAGCAGATGCCCCAAAACCTTCTCAGATTTCAGTCGGGGAAGCTTCTGGCTCCTCTGTGATTTACACCGTGTCTGCCTGTCTGCCTGCCTGTCTGCCTGCCTGTCTGCCTGTCTGTCTGTCTGTCTGCCTGTCTGCCTGCCTGTCTGCCTGTCTGTCTGTCTGTCTGTCTGCCTGTCTGTCTGCCTGTCTGTCTGCCTGTCTGTCTGTCTGTGTCTGCCTGCCTGTCTGCCTGTCTGTCTGTCTGTCTGTCTGTCTGCCTGTCTGTCTGCCTGCCTGCCTGTCTGTCTGCCTGTCTGCCTGTCTGTCTGCCTGCCTGTCTGTCTGCCTGTCTGCCTGTCTGTCTGTCTGCCTGCCTGTCTGTCTGCCTGTCTGCCTGCCTGTCTGCCTGTCTGTCTGCCTGTCTGTCTGCCTGTCTGTGATCTGCTGCGAGTCACCTGGTTCATACTGACGTGGAGGGACGAGGTGTTGAACTCCACCTCCACACCGGCTCAACTCCCCCCCTCCAATGTTTCAGACTTTCAATGACGAGAGAACACGCGCACGCGCACGCGCACACAAGCTGCTATGCCGCTGATTCGGTGTTCATCACCACGTGACTGCCACGTCACACTTCACCACTCCGGACCTGTGGGGTAGGAGACATTTAGCAACAACACATTTATTTCTCTGCAAAGGGGAAGAAATGGCCAGTAACGTTTCCCTCACAATTCCAGTTTGTTTGTTTGTTTGTTTGTTTGTTTGTTTGTTTGTTTTTGCATTTTCCTACTCCAGTCCTTTCAACTGTGCAGGGACAATAATCGAGAGGAAAGGACGCGAGGACAGGAAACGAGGGAAGGAAGCTCACTTTCAGAATGGGACTTAACCAATTTCTAGAACTCTGGAGGAAGAGGGGGGCAGGGGGTGCTGGACCTGGACCCCCACAACACACACACACACACACACACACACACACATCTTTGATCTTTGATTGACTCATGACGATGTGCCATATTTTATCTCGCTACGCGTATAAAAAGAAAAAAATACCGTGTACCATATTAAGAGGCTTATGACGGCGACGATGACGTCACTGCGGTTTCCTTCGTTTTCATTTGTGAATCATTGTGTAAAAACAAAGAACTCTGTCGAACAAAAAGGCTACTAGCTCTACTAGAGTACCGATGCTGCAGTCTGTGACCATGTGGGTGTATGAACATGTATGTGAGGTGTGTGAAGACTTTGAATCAACTGTTACATTTACTTTATATAAAAACCTTTGCAAGTATGTGGTCCGCCTTGTTGTGTTGAGCAGCTCACTAGCTAGCTAAATAGATATATACATGCATACATGGTACATATATATATATATATATATATATATATATATACACACACACATGCACACACATGCATACATAGTACATATATAGATATATATAGATATACACACATGCATACATGATACATATATAGATATATACATGCATAAATGGTACAAACATAGATATATACATGCATACATGATACATATATATCTGCATATATGGTACATATATAGATATATACATGCATACATGATACATATATAGATATACACATGCATACATGATACATATATAGATATATACATGCATAAATGGTACAAACATAGATATATACATGCATACATGATACATATATATATACACATTCATATACGGTACATATATAGATATATACATGCATAAATGGTACATACATATATAGATATATACATGCGTACATGATACATATATAGATATATACATGCATATATGGTATATATATATATACATATATATATACATGCATACATGGTACACACACACACACACATATATATATACATGCATAAATGGTACACACACACACACACACACATATATATATGGTATATATATATGGTGTGTATATATGTGGTGTATATATACATACATGCATACATGGTACATATATAGATATATACATGCATAAATGGTACATATATAGATATATACATGCATACATGATACAGGAAGATGGACAGACTAGATAGAGAGCTATATACAGATTTATTGATTGATATATTGATTAACAGATCAATGCACACACACATGAACTGACACAAAGACGGACAGACTAGATGACACAGACAGACAGACTGATAAACAGACAGACAGACAGACTGATAAACAGACTGACAGACTGACAGACAGACAGACAAAGAGAGACAGACAGATAAACAGATGGACAGACAGAGACAGACAAACAGAGAGACAGACAGACAGACGGAGAGACAGTCAGACAGACAGAGAGATAGACAGAGAGACAGACAGACAGAGAGACAGGCAGACAGAGAGATAGACAGAGAGACAGACAGACAGAGAGACAGGCAGACAGACAGAGAGACAGGCAGAGAGATAGACAGAGAGACATACAGACAGACGGAGAGACAGGCAGACAGACAGAGAGATAGACAGAGAGACAGACGGACAGAGAGACAGACAGACAGACAGACAGACAGAGAGACAGGCAGACAGAGAGACAGACAGACAGAGAGACAGACAGACAGACAGACAGACAGAGAGACAGGCAGACAGAGAGACAGGCAGACAGACAGACAGACAGAGAGACAGACAGACAGACAGACAGACAGACAGAGAGACAGGCAGACAGACAGAGAGACAGGCAGAGACAGGCAGACAGACAGAGAGACAGGCAGACAGATAGATAGATAGATAGATAGATAGATAGATAGATAGATAGATAGATAGATAGATAGATAGATAGATAGATAGATAGATAGATAGATAGATAGATAGATAGAGTAGCATGACAATTAGGTAGCCCACGCGCGCGCGCGCGCACACACACAAACACACACACACACACACACGCACAAACACTTCGGATCTCCTTTTAGTTTCCAGAGTGTCTCTGAAAACCAAACTGAGACGAGCAGTGCTCAGTCTGGCCACAGCGCGGCAGCAGATAGCAGATTTACGACGCCTCTGCAGGTCTCGTCGACGTAAACCGTGGCGGTGTTTTTGGGAGTTCATGCTTTAAAATGAAACGAGGAAGACTTCAACTTTAGGCTGCTCAACCTCGACCACGTCGGTGAATAAGGAAGCGGGCAGTGCTGCCAGGTGGCATTAAAGATGTCAGTGCTGCCAGGTGGCATTAAAGATGTCAGTGCTGCCACGTGACATTAAATATGTCAGTGCTGCCACGTGACATTAAATATGTCAGTGCTGCCACGTGGCATTAAAGATGATATGGGCCACTCTCAGCGAGAACAGATGCATGGTGGGTAACATCAACTTGGCAAAGGGGTCAAAAGGGCAGCGAGTCAAGCGACGAGCCAGACGCACAAACTGGTCATGGCCATGACCCGGGCCACCCCACGCTCCGTCACACGGCACTCGCGGTGCTGCAGCTTGACCCACGGCCAAGCGATGCTGCACACAGGCCTCCGTTTTCTCATCCAGGCCAAACTAAACTCCACGAGGTCCCGGCCGCTCCGCGCAGAGCCGCTTCGGTTCACATGGTGCGGGTCTTCCTGCGAAACGAGACGAGGGAAGCTGACGTTCCGTCTCAGGTAGATATGAGACACGAATGGTCTTGGATTTGGTGCACAGAAGTTTTCTAAATGGGTTTTACTGTCACGGCAATCACTGTTGGACTAGTCAGGGGCAAAACCAGGAAGCTGACCTGTCTTAACAGGGGCGGGGGGGGGGGGGCGGGCTGGACTGGACTGACAAGACAAACAGCAGCTTTCACACCAGTCTGTCCTTGTTGGTTTAAGGTGCTCTGACCAGTGGAATGGGCTGGTGCTGGACTGGTCGGTGGTGCTGGACTGGCCGGTGGTGCTGGACTGGCCGGTGGTGCTGGACTGGCCGGTGGTGCTGGACTGGCCGGTGGTACTGGACTAGCCGGTGGTGCTGGACTGGCCGGTGGTACTGGACTGGTCGGTGGTGCTGGACTGGTCGGTGGTGCTGGACTGGTCGGTGGTGCTGGACTGGCCGGTGGTACTGGACTGGTCGGCGGTGTTGGACTGGTCGGTAGTGCTGGACTGGCCGGTGGTATTGGACTAGCCGGTGGTGCTGGACTGGCCGGTGGTGCTGACTGGCCGGTGGTACTGGACTAGCTGGTGGTGCTGGACTGGTCGGTGGTGCTGGACTGGCCGGTGGTGCTGGACTGGCCAGTGGTATTGGACTAGCCGGTGGTGCTGGACTGGCCGGTGGTGCTGACTGGCCGGTGGTACTGGACTAGCTGGTGGTGCTGGACTGGTCGGTGGTACTGGACTAGCTGGTGGTGCTGGACTAGCCGGTGGTGCTGGACTGGCCGGTGGTGCTGACTGGCACCACAAGGCCTCCATTCATCCGCGGAGCTGTCTGAGAGCTGTCCGCTGTCCGTGGTCCTGAAACACCGAGCAGCCCGGCCTCTCAGACTCAGAGGACGTCCTGGTGGTGGTTTAGACAGCCAGACCAGACTCCGTATACAGAATAACGCTCACACACATTTTATTTGTGACGCACTTTTCATTTAAACCACATCCCAGGGTGCCACGGGGCGCCACGGGGTGCGCGCACCAAACCAAATACGGAACAAAAGACTGGCGGACTCAGGCCGGACCAACACGCCGTGGACTCAAATCCGGATCAGAGCCACTTGCTGCGTGTCCTCCTCCGTCTTCACCACGTGTGCCCTGTCGTCCATAACTGTCCTGTCACATAAAATAAATCATAAAAATGCCCCCAAAAAAACCCCTCACGCTCGTGATTCCGCCCGCGTGCCAGACAGTTCAGACTCGTGCCCTCGTGTTACATAACCAGCTGAAAGCGTCGCTAATAAATAATAAGATAAAATAATAATAACATGCCATTACTATTACTACAAACCGTAACAACAGTGCTACCGCTACTACAAATAATAATAATGCGTCAGCCAATCGCCGCGGCTCCCCGCCGCGCGCGTCCTCTCGTCTCGTCCAATGAGAGCGCGGGGCGCTGCCCCCCTCCGTGGCGTGGCGTGGCGTGCAGGTCCGGTATAAAGGCGCCCGCGAGCCCGCTCCGCCGCTCCGCCTCTGAGACGCAGCGACACGCCAAGCAAGATGGCTGCCCGGGTAAGACGCACCGCTCCTCTTTTATCACTCTGCTCTCTGTGCCCGTCGTTCCCCTTCGGTCCGTCTGTTGAAAGCCCCTCCGCTCAAATCACCAAGGAGACAACACGACGACCCCCTCCCTCCCCCCCCCACCCCCACCCCCCGGGAGCGCAGGACGCGTCCTCGGACGGCGGAGGTTTTGGACGCCTGAATGTCAAGGCGACCAGAATCATCCCGCGAAACCGGCAGAGAACCCCCCGTCTTTATTACCCCGCCGGGCTCCACGGCCGCGGCGCAGGGTCGAGACCCTCCTCCTCCCCAGGAGGAGGAGGAGGGTCTCGACCCGCCGTGTTATCGGGTGTTCTGCGTCGGCTGCGCGGGGCTCGTCGTTAATCCGGGACTCCGCGTGCCCTTGAGCCGCCGCGGCCGCGTGCGCAGCCCTGCAGGAGCACCTGCCGGAGCCGCGATAAGGTCTGCGCGAGCAGCGTTGCGTCGACAGGTGCGTGAGGAGCACCGAGTTTGTGTGTCCGCGTCGAGGAGGTGGCGCTTTCACCTCCTTGCGCGGGATGCCAACGACTGACGGCGTTAAGTGGTGGGAGAACAAGTGCTCGTCCTTTCCCCAGCGAGCCATCTTTTTGCCCGCGGTGCAATGCAGGAGCTGCAGGAGCTGCAGGAGCTGCAGCAGGAGAGTAATGAATGCATAGGCGGACAGTCGTATGGCAGGTGCAGCAGTGGCGGCTGCATGGTGCTAAAACCTTTTTTTGTGGGGGGGGGCACAGTTTACCTTGGCGCAGCACACCTGACAGCTGCTGTAGTGTCCACACAGGCACAGAGTTATTAAGAAGGACCATGTAGCCTATAGATTTTGTCAGGGCTGGTGGACGGGGGATGATTGACAGTCGAGAGGAGGCGTCGTGGTGGGTGCGAACATGATTGACAGCCACGAGAACTGTCCAATCACGTTAGATCACAAAAGATTAGAACAATACCAATTCGCTGCCGATAAAAGCGGGAGGGTCTGGGGCGGCACAGAACAGCGCCCCCTGGAAAACCTGAAGAAACCAATCAGACAGCAGCCTCAGGTCACGTGCTCGCCACAAGTTTGAGGGCTTACATAAGGTATGGTTTGGCCGGCGCCCCTCACCCAGGAAGTATATGTATTCAGACAGGAAGTATATGTATTCAGACAGGAAGTATATGTATTCAGACAGGAAGTCTATGTATTCAGACAGGAACCAACCAAACACCATTTGAACCAATATTTAATGCTGCTGCCAGGCGCTCACAGACTGACAACACTTTTATTTCATCATTATTTGCATTATACAACTCAATTATAGTTAACCTGTTTAAGTAGATTGATATTGATTATATTATTGATATTTGAAGGGGGCGCCCTCTACTGGGCAACCGCCACTGACGTGCAGGTAAACCAGCACGACCGGTCCCCGATCCTCCCGCTCTCTGTCCTGCAGTCATCCACCATCCACGTCATATGACCTACCGTGTAGAGAACAGCTGGTCTCAGATATTACCGTTTGGGCTGGAGGGGGGAGGGCACCCCCCCCCCGCATTATAAAATCTAATATGCATTGTATTTGATGGCACCAAGAGACCTTCCAAACTGTCCCCAGTTTGCCCTTGGTGGTTTTGGGTGGTGGGCTTGCCAGGAGTACTGTCAGGTGCAGTTACACAGTACAGTCGTATGTTCAAGTACACAACACATACATAGTAGATGTCTTAACGAAGCGGTCCACGGATTCCGGCAGCCTCTCAATGTCCATGCAGAGTTCCCATTCTCAAAAAAGAAAAAGGAAACAGGAATGAGAAGTGACATTCGTCCACGAACACATATAACAGGTAAATACATGTACATTATATAAGATAAAAAGACACATGGTGTTCACATTTAAATGAGGAGAAAGGAGATCCAGAAGAACTTTGCCACAGATCAGCTGAGGGAATATGAAATAACTGGGGACCACGCAGTCACAAATATATCTGCTTTTAATTGTAACCCTGCAGTTAGTTATGTTTCCCATGTAACAGACATCCTTATCCTCTCCCTCCGCTGTGTTAGCGCGGGGGGGGCGTGGCCTCGCGGTGTTAGAGTGGGGGGCGTGGTCTCAATTTAGTAGCGTGGGGGCGTGGTCTCACTGTAGTAGCGTGGGGGCGTAGCCTCGTTGTGTTAACGTAGGGGCGTGGCCTCACTGTGTTAGCGTGAGGGGCGTGGCCTCGTTGTGTTAGCGTGGGGGCGTAGTCTCACTGTAGTAGCGTGGGGGCGTGGCCTCAATGTGTTAGCGTGAGGCGCGGCCTCGTCGTGTTAGCGTGGGGGCGTGGTCTCGTTGTGTTAGCGTGGGGGCGTGGCCTCGCTGTATTAGCGTGGGGGCGTGGCCTCAGCCAGGAGACCGCGTAGCATCTTCTTAGCACTCAGAAGAAGGACTCTCATTAGTGACGTGTGATTTCTGTCTTCTGCGTGTTGTGGCGAGCTTCCTGATAAACAGGAGACGGTTGTGGGGGCAGTTCTGTATCCGGACAGCTTCTAATTTCATTTTGGACATTTTGATGTGCATTTTATCTGATGGCACCGAGAGAGAGACCTTCCAGACTGTCCCCAGGTTGCCCTCGTGTTGAGAGACCTCCTGGTGGGTGTAGGTGGTGGGGTTGGATGATGGATGGATGGATGGATGGTTTGCCAGGTCTACTGTCACACCCATGTTGCGTCGTACTGACGTACACTGGCTACCCACCGGCTCGCCGTGTGACCAGAACGACGGCTCTGCCGCCGCCCTGTGTGGACCTCCTGGCACACTGCAGGGGGCGTCACACTGGGGAGGTGAAGGTACACGTGCTGCACTGCATTAGCTTCCGTTTCCGGTGGAAGCAATTTCCCTAATAGAGGCTGGTGTGTCGCTCACGTGATGCGACGCTGCGTTGTGCTGTTTAGGGAGGGGGAGGGACTTGAACCTTTGTGCGTGCACTAAGAGCTCCATTTGGCGTGGAAATGTTCTGGTTCGGTTTTGCTTTTTAAGATTCAGAAAGAGTTTGGTTTCTCCGTCATGACTGTTTGACAGGTGGGTTTGTTCTGCTCAGATTGGTCCAAGGTGGCGTAACGACCACGGGTGAGTAGACTCGCTAGCCCGGGCTAACGGGCCCGACCCTCTAGTCGACTGGTTGACGTAGTCGCCCGTGGTGCGGGAGACCCGGGTTCGCGTCCCGGCTGCCCCCTGAGTTCGCTACAGAGGCAGTCAATTGCATGATGGGTATCACGTAGTATGTCGCTGCCGGGACAAAGGAGAGACAAACTGTTCGATTTCATCCTAACCTTTGACCTTCGGGGATGCAAAGAGGTCAATACGGTACTCACGCACCATCATCGTGCAGAATGTGAACAGCTGGCCTACGTCAGACCGAGCTTTAACATTGGAGAAAGACACAGGCCCTTCTTCTTCTTCTTCTTCTTCTTCTTCTTCTTCTTCTTCTTCTTCTTCTTCTTCTTCTTCTTCTTGGGAGGTGTACTTCAGGGTAACCGGGCCCATCTCAGATGAAGTGTCCTTGGTTGTTCCGTCCCTTCGGTCCCTGCCCGGCTCTCTAGCAGCCGACACCGACGACCAGACGTGCAGAGGGACGGAGTCAGCGGATGACGGGGGAGCGCAGCGGAGATGGACGGCGAACGGCTTACCAGTAATCTGATAAGCTGAACTGATTCAGCATTCATTACACAACCACGCTGGGAGGTGTTGTCCCGGGAGCTGTGTGCTGGGACGCCTTCCCCACTCGTCCCCGGACAAGAGCCACTCGGTTAAGAGGGGAACGGCAGACCTTGGCTGTCTCCACGGCGACGCTTTTGGTTGGCAGAGCGACACAGGGAAGAGGGACGCCCCGTCCATCGGAATCAGAGCACACACTCGCTCGAGGGATTTGAACCCCCGACCTCGGCGGCGTTACCACCACGTCCCCACCGACCTGCCCGGTGGCAGGAACCGTGGGCCCAAAGGCAGCGTCAGGGCTGTCCATTAGTTCATTACACCATCCCAGATAGCAAAACTGCTGTGGCCCGGACCCGTCCCACACCCGGCACTTCATCCGGCCCACATACCGCGTGGAGTGATGGCACTTGGGCGGTCCGCTCCTGTTGGCCAGATCTGGGCCAGAACCAAGCCATAGCAACGCCGCATGTGCCACATATTTGCCAAAGGTGGCCCATATTTGCTGTTATACATGTGGGCCACTTCAGGCTCACATCCACTTTGTCAGGGCCAGAAGAAGGCCGCCAGTGCCGCATCAGTGCCTGAAGTGGCCCACATCCGGATGCTGTCTTGTCACAATAAACTGCAGAGGACTGCAAGTCTATCCACCCACCCATCCATCCCTCCACCCATCCATAGGACAACACAAACAGACAGCTTGCTACAGCAGCAGGTCAGCTGACAGTCTGACCACTGCTGTTTTCACACACCGCCGGCTGATTTGTGGACGGAGCGAAATGCCGGGTGGGGTGTTTGGTCAACATGGCGATGAATGACGTAGCACTTTCATCTGCCATCTTCAAATGAGAAATACTGCTTTTGTTGAGTTGTGTCTGAAGTGAGTGTTCTGTGTCACAGACGGCCGGTGGACTGGGTGCAGTATTATGGTGGACTGGGTGCAGTGTTATGGTGTACTGGATGCAGTATTATGGTGGACTGGGTGCAGTGTTATGGTGGACTGGGTGCAGTGTTATGGTGGACTGGGTGCAGTGTTGTGGTGGACTGGGTGCAGTATTATGGTGGACTGGGTGCAGTGTTATGGTGGACTGGGTGCAGTATTATGGTGGACTGGGTTATGGTGGACTTGGTGCAGTGTTATGGTGGACTGGGTGCAGTGTTATGGTGGACTGGGTTGTGGTGGACTGGGTGCAGTGTTATGGTGGACTGGGTGCAGTGTTGTGGTGGACTGGGTGCAGTATTATGGTGGACTGGGTGCAGTGTTATGGTGGACTGGGTGCAGTGTTATGGTGGACTGGGTGCAGTGTTATGGTGGACCGGGTGCAGTGTTATGGTGGACCGGGTGCAGTGTTATGGTGGACTGGGTGCAGTGTTATGGTGGACTGGGTGCCGTGTTATGGTGGACCGGGTGCAGTGTTGTGGTGGACTGGGTGCAGTGTTATGGTGGAATGGGTGCAGTGTTATGGTGGACTGGGTGCAGTGTTGTGGTGGACTGGGTGCAGTGTTATGGTGGACTGGGTGCAGTGTTGTGGTGGACTGGGTGCAGTGTTGTGGTGGACTGGGTGCAGTGTTATGGTGGACTGGGTGCAGTGTTGTGGTGGACTGGGTGCAGTGTTATGGTGGACTGGGTTATGGTGGACTAGGTGCAGTGTTATGGTGGACCGGGTGCAGTGTTATGGTGGACTGGGTTATGGTGGACTGGGTGCAGTGTTATGGTGGACTGAGTGCAGTGTTATGGTGGACTGGGTTGTGGTGGACTGGGTGCAGTGTTATGGTGGACTGGGTTGTGGTGGACTGGGTTGTGGTTGACTGGGTGCAGTGTTATGGTCGACTGGGTTGTGGTGGACTGGGTGCAGTGTTATGGTGGACTGGGTTATGGTGGACTGGGTTGTGGTGGACTGGGTGCAGTGTTATGGTGGACTGGGTTGTGGTGGACTGGGTGCAGTGTTATGGTGGACTGGGTTATGGTGGACTGGGTGCAGTGTTATGGTGGACTGGGTTATGGTGGACTGGGTTGTGGTGGACTGGGTGCAGTGTTATGGTGGACTGGGTGCAGTGTTATGGTGGACTGGGTTGTGGTGGACTGGGTTGTGGTGGACTGGGTGCAGTGTTATGGTGGACTGGGTTATGGTGGACTGGGTGCAGTGTTATGGTGGACTGGGTTATGGTGGACTGGGTTGTGGTGGACCGGGTGCAGTGTTATGGTGGACTGGGTTATGGTGGACTGGGTGCAGTGTTATGGTGGACCGGGTGCAGTGTTGTGGTGGACTGGGTGCAGTGTTATGGTGGACTGGGTTATGGTGGACTGGGTTATGGTGGACCGGGTGCAGTGTTATGGTGGACTGGGTTGTGGTGGACCGGGTTGTGGTGGACCGGGTGCAGTGTTAAGCTTACTGTTGTGGGTAAAGTCAGATGTGCAGTCACAGACTAAGCCATATCCTGTTGTGGGTTTCACCGAGTGTGTGAATCCTGCCTTGTGGTAAAGTCTGAACTATGTTTGTCTTATAGTCATGGACATGAAGGGGTACGAGGAGGGACATCTGCAGTGTAACCCCAATAAGACACATGAGACATATGAGACATATGAGACATATGAGACATATGAGGATCAAAATCACTTCAACTAGCAAGTGCACATGAAAACAAAAGATTTTCTTGAAGACACTGGTGCAATATAACTATCACTTGTGTTACGATGTCCCCCAGTTCAGTCCAGTCATGTTACGATGTCCCCTAGTTCAGTCCAGTCATGTTAAGATGTCTCCCAGTTCAGTCCAGTCATGTTACGATGTCTCCCAGTTCAGTCCAGTCATGTTACGATGTCCCCCAGTTCAGTCCAGTCATGTCACGATGTCCCCCAGTTCAGTCCAGTCATGTTAAGATGTCTCCCAGTTCAGTCCAGTCATGTTACGATGTCCCCCAGTTCGGTCCAGTCATGTTAAGATGTCTCCCAGTTCAGTCCAGTCATGTTATGATGTCTCCCAGTTCAGTCCAGTCATGTTAAGATGTCTCCCAGTTCAGTCCAGTCATGTTACGATGTCCCCCAGTTCAGTCCAGTCATGTTAAGATGTCTCCCAGTTCAGTCCAGTCATGTTACGATGTCTCCCAGTTCAGTCCAGTCATGTTACGATGTCCCCCAGTTCAGTCCAGTCATGTTACGATGTCTCCCAGTTCAGTCCAGTCATGTTACGATGTCTCCCAGTTCCGTCCAGTCATGTCACGATGTCCCCCAGTTCAGTCCAGTACTGTTAAGATGTCCCCCACTTCAGTCCAGTCATTTCATGATGTCTCCCAGTTCAGTCCAGTACTGTTAAGATGTCCCCCAATTCAGTCCAGTCATGTTAAGATGTCTCCCAGTTCAGTCCAGTCAGTCATGTTACGATGTCTCCCAGTTCAGTCCAGTCAGTCATGTTAAGATGTCCCCCAGTTCAGTCCAGTACTGTTAAGATGTCTCCCAGTTCAGTCCAGTCATGTTAAGATGTCCCCCAGTTCAGTCCAGTACTGTTAAGATGTCCCCCAGTTCAGTCCAGTACTGTTAAGATGTCCCCCAGTTCAGTCCAGTACTGTTAAGATGTCTCCCAGTTCAGTCCAGTCATGTTAAGATGTCCCCCAGTTCAGTCCAGTCATGTTAAGATGTCTCCCAGTTCAGTCCAGTCATGTTAAGATGTCCCCCAGTTCAGTCCAGTACTGTTAAGATGTCCCCCAGTTCAGTCCAGTACTGTTAAGATGTCCCCCAGTTCAGTCCAGTACTGTTAAGATGTCTCCCAGTTCAGTCCAGTCATGTTAAGATGTCCCCCAGTTCAGTCCAGTCATGTTAAGATGTCTCCCAGTTCAGTCCAGTCATGTTAAGATGTCCCCCACTTCAGTCCAGTCAGTCATGTTAAGATGTCCCCCAGTTCAGTCCAGTCATGTTACGACGTCCCCCAGTTCAGTCCAGTCATGTTAAGATGTCCCCCAGTTCAGTCCAGTCATGTTACGATGTCTCCCAGTTCAGTCCAGTCAGTCATGTTAAGATGTCCCCCAGTTCAGTCCAGTCATGTTAAGATGTCTCCCAGTTCAGTCCAGTCATGTTACGACGTCCCCCAGTTCAGTCCAGTCAGTCATTTTCTCAGTCATCATCTCCCGCAGGCTCAGTCATTTCCAGCTGTCCCAATTCAGGGGCTGCGTCCTTCGAAGGACAGGGTCTACAGAGGTGTGTCCTTCGCAGACTACGAAGGCCGAACGGAGCATTGTTAAATGAGACGATCTAGTCTACGGAGGATTTCCTACTTCGTGTCCCCAGCTGTTCTCGCCCTCACCCCTGCATCACCAAGCCCTGCTCCTGTCGCCTAGCAACCTTGACAGCTGGAGGTGACCAGCGGTAGTGGAAATGGAGCCAGGATTTTATTTTAGTTTTTTAAATTCTGCCATTAACTGGAGGAAGTTAAGACGCTCCATCGCCCATTATTTTAAGGACAGTTTGAGGTCGTGTGAGCTGAATGCTTGAC
>JAJHIY020001525.1:107500-160741 GCA_022114975.2 Lampris megalopsis | reverse complement strand
CACGACACGACGATGTTAGCAAGATGACATAAAATGCACATAGATTCGATGACTATAATAAAAATGATCTATAGCAGGGGCGTCCGGGTGGCGTGGCGGTCTATTCTGTTGCCTCCCAACACGGGGATCGCCGGTTCGAACCCCCGTGTTATCTCCGGGTTGGTTGGGCGTCAATACAGACACAGTTGGCTGTGTCTGCGGGTGGGAAGTTGGATGTGGGTATGTGTCTTGGTTGCTGCACTAGCACCTCCTCTGGTCAGTCAGGGCGCCTGTTCGGGGAGAGAGGGAACTGTAGGGAATAGCATGATCCTCCCACGCGCTACATCCCCCTGGTGAAACTCCTCACTGTCAGGTGAAAAGAAGCGGCTGGTGACTCCACATGTATCGGAGGAGGCATGTGGTAGTCTGCAGCCCTCCCCGGATCGGCAGAGGGGGTGGAGAGGTGACCGGGACGGCTCGGAAGAGTGGGGCAATTGGCCAAGTACAATTGGGGAGAAAAAGGGGGGGATCCCCAAAAAAAGATCTATAATAGAGGCACTGAGACAACTGTGAAGTTTCGTAACTGGCTTGGTGTCGTCTAGCTGCTGGAGTTGGCCCGTGGGTTCCTCTCGTCCTGTAACATATCCGTGTCCGTGTGTAATGTGAAGCACGGAAAACCGGAAAAATATCAACCAAGCCTCAATGTCAAACATCTCGACATTCACTGTGCTTCACAGTCCATTAAGCATATTCTGATCTTTAATCACGACGAGTCGCAGTAGCTCCAACACGGAAGGCGACGAGCCCCTATCACGGCACAAAATAAGCAACACTATTTCTCAATGTGTCATCGGTCCGAGGCGTGTCGACACTCCTACTTGAGGAAACATTTTTCATGAGGGTCAATTGGTGCCTCCTCAGACGGAGGGGTCGTAATACTGAGGCGGGCCATTAAAATAAAGCAGCGTTTAAAAGCTTACAAAGAGACAGTACAGCATGGGGTTCACCAGGGGCAAGACGAATCAATATTGGCTCCACTTCTGCATCAAAATCTGCTGTATAATCCTGGATCTCCAAGGCCGTTTGCTTTGCAGTCTGAAATTGGATACACACAGAAGGCTCCCTCCCTCCCCGCACCCCCAACCCCCCACCCCCCCCCCCACGCCGAGCGGGGCCCCTTCCCTCCCGCTCGTTCCACAAATAAGACATCCAGAAAAATTGATCTGGATGCAGCCGCAGAGAGATTACATTGAGGGCTAAAAGGGAGATATGACTCGCTCAAGGTAATTCATAAATGCATGTGTGTCGAGGTGTCGGTAGATCAGGCCAGCACACGGTGAATGAGGGGAGTAGGTGGCTGTATTATCGGAACCGGATCACTGCTATCTATAAGGCTGCTGCAGCAAAGTGGGCCAATAAGTCAACATCCCTGCAAATGTTACAGCCCACCGCAGCCTCCCAGCTCGATAGCGCCGTATATGTATTGCATGCCACTGGTATGTATTGTATGTCACATCCACTAAATATAAACAGGGGCCAAAGCCTTTTTTATCAAATATTACTACTCTAGGATTGGTCTTTTCTTTATCTTATAGATAGAAATACAGCCACTAGTATTTTGGGATCAATGTTTTTCTGAAAAGAGCAAAAGCACTGATCGATTTAAAACACATTTAGGATTATAAATGCAAGTTCAGATTAACATGGGCATTGTTAGCAATGCTTCCTAAACGTGCCACACTTTGCTGTCTCATCAGTAAAATCATAAAGTTGATTTTTGGATCCGAGTGAGATGAATAAATGGGGTTTTTTAAGAGTATGGTTTGAGAAGTATGAGAAAACTGTCTGCGCCTTACTACATTGCTGTTTACACAACTAAGTTGTGTCAGCGGAAAATACGGTGGATAATGAAGGGACCTTATTTTCACATTTCTTTTCCTTTTTTTTGTTTTTTGTTTGATTTTTCCCTCCTTTTTTCTCCCCAGTTGCATTTGGCCAATTAGCCCCACTCTTCCGAGCCGTCCCGGTCCCGTTCCGCTGCTGCACCCCCTCTGCCGATCCGGAGAGGGCTGCAGACTACCACATGCCTCCTCCGATACATGTGGAGTCGCCAGCTGCTTCTTTTCACCTGACAGTGAGGAGTTTCACCAGGGGGATGTAGCGCGTGGGAGGATCACACTATTACCCCCAGTTCCTCCTGCCCCCTGAACAGGCGCCCTAGCCAATCAGAGGAGGCACGGCCAATTGTGTCTGTAGGGACGCCCGACCAAGCCAGAGGTAACACAGGGATTCGAACTGGCGATCCCCCCTGTTGGCAGGCATTAAACACCATTTTAGCATGTTTTTGTGAGCGTAGGCAGACATGTATTTCATGAGGGTACTTGGAAGCCAGGTTCATTTCATTTGCCTTTTCACTTGTCATATTATCCATTATGGGGTCCCTCCTGCACCTTTCTGCAGTAGCAGTCAGCTACAGTATACCCTATCAAATAACGAAACATAGCTTAACCAAACTATGCATATCACAAATGTTTGCAGACCCAAATTCTTTGCCTTCTGACGGGTTGCAAAAAGTTTAATTTTTACAAACAATTCCTCTCCAACAAGGAACCTATATGTGGTTTTGCAGCAAACAAAAGGTAACAAGGGGGACCTGGAGGACAGGGTATGTCTATGGGCTACGACCGCGGCGCTGGTGTGGACAGGCTGAATTTTTTTCTCCAATGGTGCATTGTGTCAGAGAGTGGCAGTGGCTGGTGCCTCTGGGGCTGTTAAGTTGCGTGTTTTCCCCCTATTATCAGCGCCCGACGGGGGGGCGGACAGCGAGATGCGGTGCAGCAGACCAGACACCGCAGCCTCATACTTTCCACCTGACGCACAGGATGGAGGGAGAACAGAGACCTGACAATTACCAAGCCTCTTTCTCTCTTTCTCCTACTCTTTATCTTTTTCTCTCCCCCCCCCCATTTTTATATACTCTCAACTCTGCAGGGTATTTCATGGTCAGGCTTGAGGTAATGAAAGCAAGACACACCTAAAGGTCTACTGATGCGAGTGTGTGTGTGTGTGTGTGTGTGTGTGTGTGTGTGTTTGTGTGTGTGCGTGTGTGTATGTGTGTGTGTGTGTGTGTGTGTGTGTGTGTGTGTTTGTGTGTGTGTGTGTTTGTGTGTGTGCGTGTGTGTATGTGTGTGTGTGTGTGTGTGTGTGTTTGTGTGTGTGTGTGTTTGTGTGTGTGCGTGTGTGTATGTGTGTGTGTGTGTGTGTGCACACGTGCATCACTCAAAGAGAAGACAGTTAGTATGGAGGAAGACGACACGATGTCCAGAGAACAAACACAGCCACTGAGATCGGGAGTGAGAAATCATTTGGTTGGTGTGTTTCATTCTGCAGGTGGATGACGGGTGTAGCTACAGTATATGCATGTGTTTGCCCGTAGGTGTGAATTCGCGTGTGCAAACTCCGCGGTGTCCACAAAGAAAAGGCAACAAAAAAAAATAGCACACATAAACTAGGAGTTTGATCCTGACTGCCAAGGAAACACGCGTTGGACCGTCTGTCAGGACAAGAGAGAGCGAGCAAACAAGAGAGAGAGAGAGATACAAAGATACAAAGAGAGAGAGAGAGAGAGAGAGAGAGAGAGAGAGAGAGAGAGAGAGAGAGAGAGAGAGAGAGAGAGAGAGATGTGTGATGTAATGTGAATTTGAAGTGTGTTTAATATGTGATAATGTTTTAGTCTTTTGCAAACTGCTTTGGCAATGGCATATTTTCTGATCATGCAAATAAAGCTATTTGAATTTGAATTTGAGAGAGAGCGATATAGAAAGATACAAAGAGAGAGAGAGACAGCGAGAGATACAAAGAGAGAGACAGCAAGTGAGAGAGAGATACAAAGAGAGAGAGAGAGAGCCAGAGAGAGAGAGAGAGAGAGATACAAAGAGAGAGAGAGAGAGACAGAGAGAGCCAGAGATACAAAGAGAAAGAGAGACAGAGAGAGAGACAGCAAGCGAGAGAGAGATACAAAGACAGAGACAGAGAGAGATATATATACAAAGAGAGAGAGAGAGCCAGACAGAGAGAGATACAAAGAGAGAGCCAGAGAGAGAGAGAGAGAGATACAGAGAGAGAGAGATACAGAGAGACAGAGAGAGAGCCAGAGAGAGAGAGATACAGAGAGAGAGAGATACAGAGAGACAGAGAGAGAGCCAGAGAGAGAGTCAGAGATACAAAGAGAAAGAGAGCCAGAGAGAGAGAGAGAGAGAGAGAGCCATAGAGAGAGAGCTACAAAGACAGAGACAGAGAGAGAGATACAAAGAGAGAGACAGAGACAGAGAGAGAGTCAGAGATACAAAGAGAAAGAGAGAGAGAGACAGAGAGAGAGAGATACAAAGAGAGGGTCTGTGACAGAGAGATGAGGTCAGCTCGATGCAGGTGTGTTTCCACCATCCTTCAGCATGGCTAAAACACACCAGTAGGAGGCTCTGATAAAAACACACTCACGGTTTCACAGGGAAACGCAGTAATTCACACAGAAACGGAAGCGCTCACAGGCCCCAGGAGAAGAAGAAGAAGAAGAAGAAGAAGAAGAAGAAGAAGAAGAAGAAGAAGAAGAAGAAGAAGAAGAAGAAGAAGAAAAAAAGGCACTGTTGCAGCTCTGCCTCCCATACACGGAAGTCTCACAACATGGACACAGCCCAGTCTCACGCACTGGGCCACTGTCTGTTTGTGTAGATATGAGTGTGTATGTGTGTAGGTATGAGTGTGTGTGTGTGTGTGTGTGTGTGTGTGTGTAGGTATGAGTGTGTGTGTGTGTGTGTGTGTGTGAGCTGTGGTGCGCTTTGTGTGCGTCAGTGCGCGCGTGTGTGTTTGTTCTTGTAAGCCAGTGAGGACTGTGGATCTGTATGTGTGTGTCCCCAGGCTCTCCGCCGGGCGGCTGGATGAATGAATGGGCGTCCACTGCTGGAGGTCCGGTGTTGCTACAGAAATAACTCGTCTGACCACGGTGACCTCTGCCTGTTCTCACACAGCCTGCGTCCTGCTCTAATGGAGGCCCGCGCTCTATTTTGGGGACGGCTGTCGGATTTATCTCGCTGCCCTCTGTGTCCTGGGACGGTGACAATGACGTGGGTGGAGTGTAACTGATACCCTTTTTTCTCCCCTGCTTCCCCTAACACGTTTACACACACACAAAGAAAGAGGATGCAACCTCGGCAGAGTTTCAAAGACATATATCTGCACACACACACACACACACACACACACACACACACACACACACACACAGGCAAATACATAAACTAAGATAAATACGCATACACACACAAAGGACTCAACAATAGCTGAGTCTAACAAGTGCAGGACATACACATTCTCAAGGACACAAAACACACACACACACACACACACACACAGGTTCTAAACAAACAGCTTGGAGGTCAGCTCCAGCGAGTCGGCAGAGAGATCTGTCAAGCAGCAGTCTGCGGATATCACAGCAGAAGAAGAGGGGCGTCACGGTGTCTCAACCAGCGAGCGTGCGCCCCACCGGCTCCGGCCTTATCGCCACACTGCGGGTTTCATTTCTGGCCCGTCCTTCCCATCTCATAGAGGCAAAACTGCCCGAAGAAACCCGTCTTTGGGAAAATAAAGCGGGAGCTTCCATTCATCACGTGCACGTGTTGTGATACTCTCTAACCTAATGAACGGTGTGGGCAAGAGGGGGGGGGGGGTAGACCGCTGAACCACAGCAAGCACATCTGTTGAATTGCTGGCGTGCCGCAGATGACTTGGACCGTGGTTCATCCCCCTCAGCAAACTTAATCTTCATTCTGGAGGATGGCCGCGGCCACGGGGCCGTGCGCTTGGTGACCCGCCGTATCGGCTGAAAGATGTGCGGCTATTCGCTGCAAGTTACGGGCTGTAAACAAAACCACAAAAAAAAAAAACCCTGTTCACCTTGGGGATGGCTAAAGGCTGGAAATGAAACATCCTTGAGGAGAACGAGCACCATCACTAGACCTTTTGTCCTTACAGCTGAGCTAGGGAGCCGTCCAACCGTCAAAATTCAGATCGTGTAAAAGGTTACGAAAAATGGCAATCCCGCAGCAATTAGACACGCGTGCCAACCGTCCTTTTTCTACATTTAAAGCTGCAGAATTAATCCAGAGGCCAGCTCACAAGAAAGGCCACATCAGGGTCCATGTTAAAACACACAATGTTCACTGAAGGGATATACACGATGCCTACGGTATGTACAGAAAATGGGCCTCATGGCACGAATCTCTCCCTACACACCCATGGAATGTGTTAGCCCTCAAGTTTGTCTGACAGGCAGAAGCAAAGCCTGATGGGTATTTGCAATCCCTTCCCCCTAACTTCTATACCAGGGGTGCCCAACTCCAGGCCTCAAGGGCCGCAGTGTCTGCAGGTATCTGTTGCAACCATGCACTACAACACCTGATTTAACTACTTCCTTTCCCTCCTCGGTCCAAGAGGTGAGCTAATTAGCTAAATCAGGTGGTGTCGTGCACGGTTGCAACAAATACCTGCAGACACTGTGGCCTTTGAGGCCTGGAGCCAGGCACCCCTGGTCTATACTGTCCCTGTCCTGCAACGGGCAATCACCCAGGCTGGCAAAGACGCCAGCGTTATCCAGTTGGTGTCTAAATACAGGGGTGACCCAGGTTCTACACTGGCCTCTGAGACGAACATCATGGCTGAAAAGTCCCACGGGTGTTTAAGAACAAATGTAAAACCACGAACGCTCGATGAACGAGGCCGGAGTTGTTTCGTATGCTTCACAATGAAAAAGGCGGCCTGACGTGCTTATTCTGCTTGCTGTAACGCTTTGTGCAGCGAGCCACATTCAACGACACAGCGGAGCATTAGAGCGGGATGAGCAGGAATGTGTGTGATTTGTGTAGCAGAGACGGGGGGGGGGCAGAAGATGGGCCACACTTTATTTGGGGTGTGCAGAAGACTGGCGTGACACTGATATAAACATGACATCACACCTGTCATGAATGTGAAGGAAAAATCCCCCCCCCTTTTCTCCCCAATTGTATCCAGTCAATTACCCCTCTCTTCCGAAACGTCCCGGTCGCTGCCCCCACCCCCTCTGCCAATCCGGGGAGGGCTGCAGACCACCACATGCCTCCTCCCATACATGTGGAGTCACCTGCCACTTTTCACCTGACAGTGAGGCGTTTCGCCACGGGGGCGTAGCGCATGGGAGGATCACGCTACCCCCCCCCAGTTCCCCCTTCCCCCCGAACAGGCGCCTCGATCAACCAGAGGAGGCGCTAGTGCAGCGACCGGGACACACACCCACATCCGGCTTCTCGCCCCCAGACACGGCCAATTGTGTCTGTAGGGACACCCGACCAAGCCGGAGGTAACACAGGGATTCGAACCAGCGATCCCTGTGTTGGTAGGCAATGGAATAGACCGCTACACTACCCGGACAACCTTATGTGAGGAATTTTTATGAGTGTTTATGAGTGCTGTCAGTAAGTGTAGGTCGGTCCATTACGTCGTTTTTACTGCAAAGTTGACTCTGTTTGAGATGTGTTTGTTGCAGTAACACAAGTGGGACCGAGTGGCCTTGATACATTTCAGAAATCTGCAACAATGTCACAACTTTTGCATTAAAAATGACACAACTGACCAAATGACACTTACTGACAACAGTCATAAACATTCATAAAGACTCCTTCATGTTCATGACATGTCCCGTGTCTGTCTTATTTACACCGAAGATGAGAGGATGTTTGGATGGGGTGGGAGATGAAAGATGCGTTGGGCAGAGAAGATGAGAGAGAGAGGGAGGGAGGGAGGGAGGGACGGGTAGGAGGCAGACATTAAGAGAGAGAGAGCAAGGGCACCAAAAGGGAGGGATAGGCGGATGAGAGAGTTGAAGGGAGGGAAACGCCAGGATCAATGCGCCCGACAGCTGGGCCGGGGTCTCGGGGGTCAAAGCTCACGGAAGAGTCACACAGTCAATGTCATCCTTTTATCTCCGCCGCCGCCGCGGACCAACAGGACCCAAACATTACTCACTGTTAACCTTCCAACACCACGTGTCGTCCCCGACTTTCACTTCTCTCTCTCATCAACTCCCTCCTTCTCCGTTCACCCCCCCCCCCCACCGTCTCTGTCCTTCTCCATCTGTCCTTCCTCGTCGTCTCACCGTCTTATTCCGGTCGCATTTTGTCTGCTTCCTCTCTTTTTTTCTCTCGCTCCCTCAGTATTTTTCCTATCTCTCTCTCTCTCTCGCTGTCCTTTCTCTCTCATTATTAGATGTGGTTGAGTGGAGAGCAAAGTCAATTGTTCCTGCCTAAACCCCTGCAGGAGCCAGAACTCCTCTCCTCCATCTAAACAAACTTTGAAGCCAATCAAAGGGCTTGTATTATTTTTCCTGTGGAAGGGGATGGTGGCAGGTGAATACTTTATATTTCAGTGACAGACCCACTCAGAGAGCCTCCCATCTCCCCTTGCTCATGCGCCAACTGTTGGCATGGCTCCGCCCGTGATTGATAGAGTTCAGTGGAAAAACAAACAAAGCGTGACAAATCCAGACTATTGTCTGTGGACGAGATAAGGTTATAATGAGAAAGTGCATCGGGGGAAATTGATCCTTTTGCAGGAAGCTGTCTGATTTACTGGGCATGCCGATAATAACTTCCTGTGTGTCCCGGTTCTAATGGGAGACGGGTGGAGCCAGGGGAGGAGGGTGTAAGTGTGTGTGTGTGTGTGTGTGTGTGTGTGTGTGTGTGTGTGTTTGTGTGCAATTTGCCCGATGAGAACGGATTTCATTAAGATGCAACACATTGAAAAACACATCAGAAAGGAAGCTTTGCAGGATAATTCTCATCCCCTGCACTGTATATTGAAAAGCTTCTTGACTGTGTCGGTGAAACAAAGCAATCATGATCGCCGAGCATACGCGGATTCGGTACATACGGCTTACACCGGGTGACGGTCCATCTCCAGGAGGTAAACGGATCCTCAACACATAACCTAATTCACCTTTTATTACTGCCCCAAAAGTAGAACCAAACAAATAGACGCAAACAAATCACAAACCTGCGCTTAAGACATCATGCGCCGTGCCCGTGCACAGTTGCATCGTGGGGAAGCACGTGCTTCGGCGTACCTGCTGAAGCGGCCCTGTCTGAGACGGAGTGACAGTCGAGCCACCTACCCGCCCCACCACACGACTAAAGCTACACGCTTACAGGGGAGGGAAACGGGCCTGCCGACAGACCACTTGTTAGCCGCGGGAGTGTGGGAGGGATTGGAGAAATTAACAGGGATTACTGGAGAATGACTGACAGTTTCAGGAGGGCTTTTGGCGACTTACCGAGTGATCTGGGACTCGCGTTAATTCGGCGAGGGATGTTTAAATGCTACGGGCTGTCTCTGCTATCCTGGCACAGCACTCTTTCCTCGGTGAAGGTGCCCACAGGACAGGGAGGGAATCTTTCCTACAACAACCTCCCCGCTCACACACTCACACACACACACCCAATGCCGAAGTGGCCAAGGCCTATTGTTCTGCAAAGAATGATGGGATGTGTAGTTTGGCCAGCACTGGGAGCCAGGGACTGTGTATTTGCCTGTACTGTGTTTAGGTAAAGGGAAGCTTGCCAAAGAGTGACCCCTGTGAACTCTGCTGGCGTATGGCCGAGAGCTGCGGCGGTCCCACAAAAGCCTGGGTGTCATCTGGATCCCTGGCGGATCAGGGGAGTAAATAAGAGAACTGGGAATTTGGCCGGGATTTTCCGAATGTAACCGCATTCATATACGGAGGTGCTTTATATGGGGGAAGAAACGCTGCCGCCCACAGGACCCCGCGAGGAACACGGCCTTCAGGCCTCAACCATTTGGAAACAGATATATAGACAGAGTACTTCAAAACAAACACCCACCCACACCCACACGTGCACACACGCGTGCACCCACGCACACATGCACACCTGCATATACACACACACACACACACACACACACACACACACACACACACACACACACACACACACACACACACACACAGTATGACAGAACCAGAGAGACAAGAGTGAAGACAGACAGACACTGCGGTTTGCAAGGAAATAGTGAAAACAGACAACACGAGAGAGGGGAAAAGTAAGAGAAGAGGCAGAGGTCTGTGAATAAAAGGAGCAGGAAGGCTCGTACATATTGCATGTTTCCGTTTGGTTCCATCTCCCAGGGCTACTGCGGCTGCTTCCTGATGTGGTTTTCATTATTTATCCAGCATCTATTGGACAATTGGAGCCGACTTTCGGCTCGGCTGCCATATTGGCAGAGGCAGGAGGGAGCCGAGCGACAACAAAGGAAGTGAAAGCGAAGAAGCGGCGTTGTTACAAAGCACTCTGCTTTCTTCAGCCTGGGCTGCATCTGCTGGTAGAGCTGGGCATGCACGAGGATGCTGCATCCATTGTAGTGTACCGCTGACAAAAACCTCAACACAACAACCGCTTTTATGTACCAGGCGACAAACACGTGCACATCCACCCTTGTTCTGTGTATATTTAGCCGTTGTTTGATTGTTGACTACGAAATCAAATTAAGGCAGGGGGACTCGGCAGCACCGCACATACGATACATCACATATTATCAATTTCCTGCCGCCATCGTTGACACACAATACAGGTTGTACACGAGATTACTCACCTGCCAAAACCAAACAGTGTCTAATGTGTCTCCGGCTCACGTTACATGTGTCAGCGCTAAGCCGTGTTAATGCATTGTGGGAGAAAGGGCCTTAATCAGCTAGGCACACTGCAGCCGGCAGATTAAATCATATTTTATCTATGCCTCCTTTGACTTTCCCAGAGCTCAGGGTCGTGCTGTAAATCACAACACATCCCTGTTGGGCTCACTTTTCAATATGGTTTATTGCTGAAGTCACATTTCTTTAAATTGTATTTTTTTTTTCATTTTCTCTACATATTGGAAAGATCTAGCACACTGGCAAACAAGGGCAAAAACAAACTTGGGCCATTTCTCTGAAGCAATAGATCTAGTATTTATCTCTTTCATTCATGCTAGCAGCGTATGTAGTGCACATGTGGACGTGGATGTGTGTCTGTTTTTGGCCGTGTGCACAAACATCTATGTTGCTACATAAACGCTATGTATATGCATGTGTAACCAGATGTTTCGTTTCCTGGAGTGTATGCATGCATGCGTGCATGTGTGTGTGCATATGTGCATGTCCTTAGATGTGTGTGCACATATGTACGAGATCAGAGAGAGAGAGAGAGAGAGAGAGAGAGAGAGAGCGAGCGAGAGAGGGAGAGAGAGGGAGAGAGACTAAGCGGTTGCCGCAGTGCACAGAATAGCTAAACAGCTGTCGTGCTCCATCGGGGCTATCGATCATGTCCTTGTCTCTGAATCCGAATCAGACATGAGCGGAGCGGGGCGGGCCTGGGTGACTGGCTTGTTAGACTACAGCCACCCTCATCTCATATCAACAAGGTCTCAACAAACAAACCTGACCTGGATGGCTGATTAGATTCATCTGCGCCGCTTGGGAGGGAATACAGCAAAGGCTTTGAAGTCAGGCAAAACTTTCTCAATGCTTTGTCACTTGTGTTACAGCGATGTGTCACTTTAGCCTGCAGGAAGCTCACTGTGTCTAGAGCATGTGCAGCTATCAAACTTATCAAATCAAAATAGCTAGACATATATTCTGTGAGGGGCGGCACGGTGGTGCAGTGGTTAGCGTGGTCGCCTCACAGTTCTGGGTTCGGGTCCCGGGGTAGTCCAACCTTGGGGGTCGTCCTCTGTATGGAGTTTGCATGTTCTCCCTGTGTCTGCGTCAGTTTCCTGCTGCTGCTCCGGTTTCCTCCCACAGTCCAAAGACATGTAGGTCAGGTGAAACGGCCGTACTAAATTGTCCCTAGGGGTGTGTGTGTGTGTGTGTGTGTGTGTGTGTTTGTGTATGTGTGTGTGTGTGTGTGTCAGCCCCGTGATGGACTGACGGCCTGTCCAGGTGTCTCCCCACCTGCCAACCAATGACTGCTGGGATAGGCTCCATCATCCCTGCGACCCCAATTGGGATAAGTGGCTTGGATAATGGATAATGGATGGATGGATGGATGGATGGATGGATGGACGGGCACTGTGAGGGATGCTTCAAATGTCCGCAAAGTTGGTCGGTAATAGTAACGTGTACATAAAACTGCATCAAAAATAATCCCACATGCAGTCACTCGGAGGTTAGATGTGGTTGCATTAAAATGTGAAAGGGAAGGTGCTGGGAAGCTGTCTGCACCATCACTACCTGCCATCTGTTCTGATCTCCCCAAACTGCACATTACCTCAATATCATAGCAATCACAGGGAAGTCAGAAGTGGCCACATTAAAACTCAAACAGGAAGTGTATGGAAACTGTCACGGTGCTGTTAGCGGCCATCTGTTAGCATCTCCCCGAATTCCCCTGTATGTCACAGTCCTCCCGTCCGCTGTCCCACGTGCCATTGCGTTATCCCTAACGCAACGCTAACTTCCGGCCCATATGGTGACCTCCCCTCCGGTTATTTCCCTTCGGTTAGTCGACCTTTAACGGGGGGGACCTGGTGGCTGATGTGGACATTTATTTCCTGGTATGGGACGGCGAGGTGACAGCTAAATATCCTCTCCTACTGCTGCTGGTCACACCTGAGTAAGAGAGGGCAGCTATGACAAGAGAGCCGCCCCACTCTCCCGGTCTCCCAACGCACAGTGATGGAGTGGCTCAGCCCACAATGTGGATGCCTGTCAAATACAGCCTGCAGGGGACTGTGGCGCAGCCTCGGTATACCGGGAAATATGTGTGTGTGTGTGTGTGTGCACGTGTGTGTGTGTGTGTATCTGTATTTGGATGTGCTTGCATATCTGTGTTTGTGTGTGTGTGAGAGAGAGAGAGAGAGAGAGAGAGTGTGTGGTGTGTCTGTGTGTGTGTGTGTGTGTCTGCTTGAGTTTATGTGTTCTTCAACTGCTGAGGAGATAGTTTCAAATAGCAGAGAGAGAGAAAAAAGAAAAGGGATCTCATTAGCATCATATGAATGCTGACATGGTTTTCGGGTCAAGGCTAGTGGTCTGTGACTGTATTTTTGCATGTTTGTGTGTGTGTGTGTGTGTGTGTGTGTGTGTGTGTACGCTAGTGTGTCTGCATATGTGACAGCCATGACTGTTGTGTGAGCCTTGACACAGTGCTCAAGCAAAAGAGACACGTGCGTATACACTAACACACACACACACACACACACACACACACACACACACACACACACACACACACACACACACACACACACACACACACACCCCACTTGCTCCTGCTGAGCTGTGTGGAGGGCCCCCAGGGGGGGTGCCGCTGAGCTGTCAAGGCAGGATGGATGAAGAGGCTGCCCTGCATAACAACAGGCTCTGGGGAAATACCACCAACATGACACACCCACACATCCACCCCCCCCCCACACACACACAAGGACAAAAGTTGTTGGCACACACATGCATTGACATACACACACCCACACCAAAATATGCACATACACTGTCATAAAAATGCACACTCATATCCACAAACATGCAAAAATATGCACACATGTACACACACACATAAATACATCCACAAGAGGACATGTAGGCCCATGTGTGTTCTCATGCACACACACACACACACACACACACACACACACACACACACACACACACACACACACACACACACACACACACACACACACACACACGCGGCTGTGCTGCCTGGCTAAGGTGCTTGTCTCCAGCTCCAGGGTCCTCAGAGCAACACCTGAGTGTGATGGTAGCTGAATGTCCTGAGATCTCTGTGCAGCACAGCAAGTCAACATGGGCCGTGTCAGGAGAACACAACCCCGCTGCACCGCTGTGGAAAGCACGGGGGGAACGGCAGAGGAGAACTAACAGGCCCAGTCAAAACCAAAAGCATCAAAGCCCGGGAGCCAAAGCCAGACTTCATCAAACGGAAGACATCAAATGTAGATGTGAGGGATTCTGTCAGCGTCAGGCATACTCCCCAGCTTTGTCGTCAGCTTCCCCGACACCAGTGAGTGATGGGAAATCTCACACGAATCCCTGACCCAGCCCACAGCACCCAGAAGCCTTTTCCCTTTCATTCTCCCCCAGAGTTTGTCTCAAATGTCCTGGCAAGTTCCGCTTGTGTGCCGGCCTCCGTAGCCGACCTGTCATTTTGCAGACGTGGGTGGACTTGTAGCTGGCAGGGAGGACTTGTGAAAACCAGCTGTCAAGCTGTGGGCGTTTATTCAAACTACCGAAATGTGGGAGCCAGAGAAGACAAGTCTCTAAAAGCAGCCTCTGTTGGTAGCAGTGGAAGGTAGCAGTGGCGTATACGAGTTAAAGATGAGCCATTTGTCTTGCTCCACCTGTGCCGCTTGGGAGTTTTCCACCGAATGTGGCGTTTGAATAGAATAAATGTATAAATAAACAAACAAACCGATCGCCACTTAAGAGCGGCAGCAGGCAAGTTTTTGGATTTCGGCTTTTTTTTTTATAAACGCCACTTTCAACCGGGGGTTTTGTTCACGACGTAGGTCAAACGACTGCCATGGAAGGAGAGCAGCTTGGTTCACAGACCAGGTAAAGTAAAACTGCTATACTTGGGACATCCATCCACCCAGTATCCAAGCCGGGTATCCTCATTCGGGTCGCGGGATGCTGGAGCCTATCCCAGCAGTCACTGGGCTACACTTGGACATTTATTATTTATCGAATCTGGTGACAGGAAATAACCGCGGTGAAGTAATCCCTGTTTTCTGGGAGGGGTTGCACCCGGTGGCAGACGAGGAGCACAGCAAAGAAACAAGGCTTTCGGGGGAATGACGGCGCTGTGATCCGAGGTCAAGTAAAGGCGAGCCATGGCTGCACACAGAAACGAGGTATGCTGCTCACTGGGTGATTAGACGGCACATGTTTCCCCTGTGTGCGACTCCTGTGGCGTCCGTTGTCTCCAAGTACAATGTGTTTCACATTAACATGGTCTGAGGAGACATGGACACCCTCGGAGAGGTCATTACAGACATCGCAGACGGGTGAATCAGTTCATCCGGACACAGCGTTTACTGAGAGAAACGTTTCATTCCTCACCTAAGTGACCCCTTCAGTCTCAGCTGACTGCAGGTACCCCCCCCCCCCGTTATAAACAATACAGTGGCATGAGGACTGAAACCAACGATCGGTTTCATATGCAAATTACCGTGACCATTAACTAGAGCTACAATCGCCATGTGTACTATTCACAGAGGATTTGGCAGTGGTTGCAATAACAGCATTGTAAGATGTCGACAGATGTACTCTTAGCCCCCCCGCCCCGGTTCGGGGATGGTCGTTCCTTCTTCACACAGATGGCCTCTTTGACTCCCCATTCAAACCAGCGTTCCTCCCTATCAAGGATGTGCACATCCTCATCCTTGAAAGAGTGGCCGCTGGCCTGTAGATGGGTGTAGACTGCGGAGTCCTGGCCTGACGCGTTAGCTCCCCTGTGTTGCGCCACCCTCTTGGCCAGGATTATTCCCAGATCCTCTGTGGAGAGTACCCACTGCCATTGTAACTCTAGTTAATCGTCACAGCAATTTGCATATGAAACCTACGGAGGCATAACCGAGGGTGTCCTGACTGGATGCATCACCGCCTGGCATGGGGACTGTGCAGGGTTGGGATATCTGCAGTCAGCTGAGACTGAAGAGGTCACTTAAAAAGAAAAACACACCCTTTATTTTCGTCATCGTACAGTTACAATGAAATGTGTTCTCTGCATTTAACCCATCCTATTGTATAGGAGCAGTGGGCAGCTGCAGCGCCCGGGGACCAACTCCAGGTCTTCTTTCCATTGCCTTGCTCAGGGGTACAGACAGGAGTATTAACTCTAGCATGCATGTCTTTTTTGATGGTGGGAGGAAACCGGAGCACCCGGAGGAAACCCACGCAGACAGGAAACCGCAGCACCCAAAGGAAACCCACGCAGACATGGGGAGAACATGCAAACTCCACACAGAAAGGACCTGGGACGGCCTGGGGTTCGATCCCAGGGCGTTCTTGCTGCAAGGCAACAGTGCTAACCACTGGGCCACTGTGCCGCCCAATGAGAGGTGATGAAACGTTTCTCTCAATTAACGTTGCATCCGGATGAACTGATTCAACTTTCTGTGATCTCCTTACCTGGATTATTGAGCATGCATACAGACAACTATAGATATAACTTCTCTCCCACAGAGAGTTCAGGATCAGATCTGGTTTAATGGTCAGCATCCTTGGCTACCAAACTTTAGTCGTGCAATGTACATAATGATGTGAGCGACCTACCCAAAGTCTAAACTAAGCATGTGGAGGAGAGAAATGCAAAACACTTTCTCCTATTAGAAGCAAGTATCCGCTACGTTTGGGGATCATGCCATACTGCCTGGTGGCAGGTAAGTCGCTCAATCTTCCCCATCATCCTTTCCTGGGATGTCTGCCGTGGTGGTGTATCGTCTCAAATCAACAATGGCAACAAAACCATCAAGAGTCACAACAACAGCAACAACAACAACAACAGCAACAGCAGGTTTTGAGGGTGCAGGGAGTTACGTAGCAATGAAAGGGGGAAACGTCACAAAATGCATGACTAGACTGTGGTACTACATGACGGGAGCAGACCTTGTAAACTTAGCCAGTCCTTAGTTCTGCAGACAGATTTCATAGATCAGGATGGTAAATCTTCATGCTTGGCACCAGCCTTAACAATCCATTGACTATAATAAGACTCGCACGGCTAGGGGACGGACCCTTAAAGGGGAAGGTCAGCCCGATATTACTGCCTTAAAGGTTTCCCATTACGGCTCAGCCCCAATATAATAGTCAACCTTGCCTTTAACAGCTGCTGGCTATGCAGCGGCTGAGTGAATATGGATATCTTAAACTCAGTCTCTTTGGTATATTACTGGAGAGCAGGCTGTGATTTTTAGGGCTGTTTCTGTCCCAGTGGACAGAAGTGTGAGTACATTCACGGCATTAATAAAAACGCTCCAGAGAGGTGGAGAGGATCTCTGCCTGTATTGGCCCTCTCTGGCCTGCAGGTCCTGCTGGGACTCTGCAGCACCTGGCTCCCGAAATGCTGAGGAGGCACCTTTTCTCTCCCTCTCAGATTAGCTCTCCCGCAGCTTTTTCTTCCTTCGTCTTTCTCTTTAATACCTTTACTCTCCGCCCCTCACCTACTTTTTCCTTGCACACACCTCTTGTCGCCCCCCCACCCCTCTCTGTAACATTAACCGCCTTTCGTTCCTACGGTTTTTATGCCTTGCTTCGCCCCAGACACGGATTTCATTGTGAGGGCAAGTTGAGGGGCGATTCTGCCCTTGATTCCCCCCCCCCTTTTCTCTGAAATTCTCATACTCCGCCACCCCCCCTCCCTCTCTCCTCCGTCCTTTCCCGGGCGAGCTTTTTCCCCTTGTCTCCGGTGACTGTGGGAGAGAAAGAGCTGGGGAGGAGAAAGGACAGAGGGAGAGAGCGAGCGAGAGAATGAGAGGAAAGAGGGGAGAGAGCAAGCTCTTAAGTAGATTGCAAAGAACAGCACAGAGGCCTGAGTGTGAATATTAAGAGGGTTTTCTCCTGTCCTAGAACTTACAGCCTGCAGCAGCACCACCACCAGTGAGAGAGAGAGAGAGAGAGAGAGAGACAGAGAGAGAGAGAGAGAGAGGAGGGGGGGGTTGACAAAGAGGAACGCCAAAGAACCATCGGCTATTCTGCTATAGCGGCGGCAGCTAGCTTCAGGTGTCAGAAACAACGATGTACACAATCTATCACGCTGTCCGGCGAACCGGTGACAAATAATTACCATAATTGAAACAGAAAGCAGGTTTCTCTACCAAGAAAGTGATGATTTTCACACAAAAAAAAAATGGAAAGAAAGAAAGGATGAAAGAAAGAGAGAGAGAAGAGGGAATTTGAGAGGAATATATAAAACGGAGAGAGATGACATACCTGGAATACCTGGTGGGGTTTTCAGGTATTTCCCATTGAAATGCTGTATCACTACTTCACATTTCTCTGTGGACTCCATCCTGCAAAAAGAGAAGGGTTTCATTTTAAAATACTATAGGAAGAAAATGTGACCTGAAATTCACCACTCTACTGGAAAAAAAGAAAAAGAAAAAAAAGAAAAGAGGAAATAAAAAAGAAATGATGGCATTTCCATCTGAGGAAATGTTATTACTCGTAGGTCTTAACATAGCTTAAATCATTCCCTGAATTAGTTTTGCATGTCGGCGGTCATTTTGAAAGAGCAGGTGTGGATTTTTTTGGGAAGCTAAGCGGTCCGTGGGGAGGATGAGGTGAATATCGCCGCTGAAGTTCACAGAGCGAGCTGGTCGCCCACTGAACCGTGTCCCGGTGTTTAGTATGCAAAGTTGTTGTTTTCAAGGCAGGCTAATCGGAGTATCCATGGTGTGGGTCTGACTGCCCGCCTGCCTGCCCGCTGAGGGGAAGGATACACTTTGGTGTGGGGGGAGAGAGAGAGTGAGAGAGAGAGTGAGTGTGTGAGCGAGTCAATGAGTGAGTTTGTGTGACAGAGAGAAAGAGGGGGAGAGAGAGAGAGAGAGAGAGAGAGAGAGACAGAGAGGGAGAGAGACAGAGGGGGAGAGAGAGAGATACAAAGAGAGAGGGAGAGAGAGAATTACTATTATGCACAGCAGACCCCCCCCACTCAAATAGGTGTGTGTGTGTGTGTGTGTGAGCGCACGCTCGGGGGGGGACTGTAAGGCTAAAAGAAAAAAAAAAGGGTAAAGGAGAACAGGAAGGAGGATGAGATATTAGATAGAGAGGGAGAGAGAGAGAGAGAGAGAGTAAAAATGATTGATATAGTACTGACGCTGATAGCCAGAGACCAGAGAAGTGGTCTTGGCTGCTGGAGAAAGATAGAGGAGAGTTGCTGACGGAGAGAGAGAACGAGAGAGAGAGACAGACAGAGACAGACAGACAGACACAGAGAGAGAGAGAGAGCGAGAGAGAGAGAGAGAGAGAGAGAGAGAGAGAGAGAGAGAGAGAGAGAGAGAGGTGTCAAGGGGGAACAAGTTGGGGAGAGAGAAAGAAGGAAAGGGAGGAAGTGAGGCGGAGGGAAAAAGTGAGCAAAAAACTGACAGAAAGAAAAAGAGTGAGTAAGAGGCAGTAAGGGAAAGATGGAAAGCCAGCGAGCCGGGGAAAAAGAGTAGGAGGACAAATGACAAAAGTAAGAACGGACGACTAACAAGTGGGTGAGGGGGAGAGAGAGAGAGAAAGAGAGAGAGAAAGAGAGAGCGAGAGAGCAGTAAAGTGAGGGGATTTGTGAGTGTGACTGACTCATCCACCCAGTTCCACCATGAGATCAAACCCTGTCGTCAGACCAGCACTGATGAGCTGAACTGCAGGGGGGCTCTGATCTTCACGATTACAACTTTAACATCTCTCACACACACACACACACACACACCACACACACGCAAGCGCAGGAATGCTAGTGCTACAACCTTTATGAGGATTTTCTATGAGCCTAGACACAACCGTTAAATTATGTCAGATTAGGTTTTTTTTTCTTCCCTCCTTAAGTCGAGGGGAGGTACGCTGTACATCTCTTATTTTTTTTCCATTATCTGGATTTTATGCAGTCTTATGTGGGTGCAAATAAAAAAAAAATAAGATAAAATTATTTCAACCCTACATAAATACATGCCTAAGCCTCATCCTTTCCTCTTACAATTAGCCGCCTCGACACTAATGCTCACCAGCCATTAGAGATAATCATCGCCTCACACTTAGCGATCCAGGGACAAGGATTTACGTATTCTCCTCTGACTATTCTACTACCGTGGGCCCATTTGGATCATGGAGGCAGCTAAAGCCTTGGATCAGAATTTGTGTCTGCGGACTACCTTTTTGCGAAACATGGCATGTTTGTATTGAGGACAAGGCTTTATGATGCATTGCAACCTGCAAAGATATACTTTTTAGAAAATTGAGAGCAATATGGATCAAACACACGTACGCAAACAAACATCCGCACACAAATGTGCACACGCACGCACACACACACTGTACATACACGCAACACACGGTGCATTAAATATGTGACTGTTTCTGGATGCAGGCTTGAGTGATTGCTGCGCCTCCGCATCAATCCACCGTTGTAAAGGAGGAGACTCATTGCTTTCCAGATCTCCTTTATTCGGTTGCATCTCCTGAAACACTCATACCATTCTGTCCGCCTCTCACTCCGTCTCTCATCCTTCTCCTATCTTTACCCCTGCTGCTTTTTTTCTTTTCCCATCTCTTCTTTATCGCTCTCTCCCTCCCATCCATCTTACTCCGTGCCTGTCTCCGCCTCTTGTTTTTGACGTCTCTCTCATCCCTCTCTGTCTTTCACCCTCGGTAATTTCCTCCATCTTTCAGTGTTACCCTGACTCTCTCTCGTCCGTCTCGCTCGCTTTTCACTTGCCCTCCAGCCTTCTCTCTGTCACCCGTCTGCCCCTCCACACTCTTTTTCCCTCAGCTCTGCCTTCGCCCTATCTTGCGCTTTATTGGGAATTGGGAAGGGTTTATTGACATGGGAAACATATGTTTACATTGCCAAAGCAAGTGTGAAATAAAACAAAAGATGTGCTTACAATACGTAGAGATCCACTAAAATAAAGAATATGTAAACAAAATGTCACATTGCAACAGTGTAGTCAATTAAATAAATAAAAATAGATAAATTTAACTTAAATATACAAACAGAAGAACTGTGATTTTGCTGTTAAAAAGTACACACACAAACACACACACTTTTTTATACAGGGTTGGGTAGTAACAGATTACATGCAATCAGAATTATGTAATCAGATTACAAATTATAAATGTCTATGATCAGCTCAGATTAAAATATGTCATTTGATTATAGTTACATTATCAAAGATTACTTGATAAAATTTTGATTACGTTGTCAAAATATGGCAATTTTGAAATTATGAAACTTTGTTTTCATGATAACCACTGCTCTATTAACTCATGAAAAGCAACTCTTACGTAGGAGTTTCTTAGACAAGTGCTCCGCTGTATGGTAGTGATGTGCAAAGCAGTTCTTTTCGGTGTACTGAATCATTAGAATCAGTTCATTAAAAAGATTTGTTCAAAAGCTTCATTAACCGAATCGTTCAGCGCTTGACCGGCGCTCCGACTGCGTAGTCCCACTCACTGAAGTGAAAAATGGCCGAATGTTCGGTTCAGCTCGCTAACTAGTGAACTGAGAATGGACGTGTTCTGGCTGCTTTAGTCAGGGGACGTGTCCTTCTGGTGCCGCTGAGCCGGGGAGGAGGGGCCAACTTGGAATGCTGTGTTTACAAAGCGCAACCGACAAATCCTACTCATTCTACCATAAACCAATATTTGTTTTTGTTTTTGAATGGTGATTTATGGATTATGGAATTTTCTTTTCTTTTGCATCAAAGATGGAACATGAATATTTTGAGTAAGTGATCCTCTTGCACAACAGAAACAGCTCCCCACATGTTGCAGAATATACACAGTACACCTGTAGTTTGTGCCAGTACTGCTTTGGTAAGGGTAATTTGATTTGACCAACTGTAAATGCTGAACATGCAAAATGCATTTTATTTGCACTGGAAATATTTGGATGTGTTTAAAGAGAAAAATGAATATTTGTGGAATTCAAATTTCTGTGGTTCTTTTTTTTTTCTTTTTTTTTTCCCCTTTCTCCCCCCAATCATACTCGGCCGATTACCCGACTCTTCTGAGCCATCCCGGTCGTTACTCCACCTCCTCCACCATACCAGTGAGGGCTGCAGACTACCACATCCTTCCTCCAATACATGTGGAGTCGCCAGCTGCTTCTTTTTATTTGACAGTGAGGAGTTTCACCAGGGGGACGTAGCATGTGGGAGGACCACGCTACCCCCCCCCCCAGTTCCTCCTTCCCCCTGAACAGGCGCCCCGACCGACCAGAGGAGGCGCTAGTGCAGCGACCAGGACACATACCCACATCTGGCTTCCCACCTGCAAACACAGCCAATTGTGTCTGTAGGGATGCCCGACCGAGCCGGAGGTAACACAGGGATTCAAATCAGCGATCCCCATGTTGGCAGGCAACAGAATAGAGTGCCACACCACCCGGAATCCATTTTTAAGTACCAGGCGCAATATTTTCAATTTTCAGATTAGACTACAGTTTTTGTAATCCAATGGATTTTGTTACTAATTACAAAAATTGCTATGTAATTTGTATTTAGTAACTGACTACATTTCAAAGTAATCTGACCTAAAATAAAATTAGTAAAATGGGGATACTGCTGTTAAAATATGTAAATACCAAGAACTGCGTAAACACTGCAACATCTTTTTTTTTTTTAAGAAATGTATTTAAAGGAATCTGTTATATTGGGTATATTGGGAGAAGGATGCTCGGTGGCGCGGGTGGAGTAGCGACCGGGATGGCTCGGAAGAGTGGGTTAATTGGCCGGGTTTGATTGGGGAGAGAGGGCCATTGGCCGCCCTTTTCCAGTCAGACCAGCTCACAAATCTCGCTGCTGTGTTTGCACATTGCTGTATTTCACCCAGCAGATATGGCAGTTTTGTTTTTTTGTTATTAGTCATGTTTTCAAAATCTTTTTGGGTGTTTGCAATCTGTGTGTAGTACCAGTGTGTATTCTCTGTTCAGGGCCAAAAAAAAATCCAGTTTGCTCTGGTTTTCAGATGATTCTTTCCGGGGTGTCAAATGGTTTGCATTTTGTTTTCTTATAATTTGGTTTTTAATAGGGTTTCTATCTGGGGGCTCTGCTTTTGTTTGTAAGCAGAGTCCCAGAACCAGTTGGCATAGGGGGTCCCTCTCTAGAGCCTCTCTGTAGGTGAAGGCTTTGTTATGGAGCGTGTCAGAGTTACTTAATTTTAGGTGATTGTAAAATTTAAATGCCCTCTTTTGAATTTTGATCATTAGTGGGTATCATCACAATTCTGCTCTGCATGCTTTATTTGGTGTTTTCCATTGGACGGGGGGGAATGGGTTTGCAGAATCCTGGATGAAGAATCTCAACTTGGTGTTTGTCCCATTTTGTAAATTCTTGGTTTGCGAGTGGACCCCAGACCTTGCGACCATAAAGGGAAATGGGTTCTATAAGAGAGTATAATATTTTAAGCCAGGTTTGAATTGGGATGTCCAACTTGATGTTGTTTGTGGTGCTGATGTTTAGGCTGAGGTAGGTATAGTGTTTGCATGTTCTAGAGCAATCCTACCTAGAAAGAATTTATATTTGTGGTTCTGGAGGCTGGGTCTTTTTCTGAATATCATAATCCCCCTCCTTTTTTTTTTCTTCCCAATTGTATCTGACCAATTACCCCACTCTTGCGAACCTTCCTGGTCGCTGCTCCACCCCCTCTGCCAATCTGGGGAGGGCTGCAGACTACCACATGCTTCCTCTGATACATGTGGAGTCATCAGCCACTTCTTTTCACCTGACAGTGAGGAGTTTCGCCAGGGGGACGTAGCGTGTGGGAAGGTCACGCTATTCCCCCCAGTACCCCCCTCCCGAACAGGCGCCCCGACCGACCAGAGGAGGCGCTAGTGCAGCAACCAGGACACATACCCACATCCAGCTTCCCACCCGCAGACACGGCCAATTGTGTCTGTAGGGACGCCCGACCAAGCTGGAGGCAACATGAGGATTCGAACCGGGATCCCCATGTTGGTAGGCAATGGAATAGACCACTACGCTACCCGGACGCCCCTATAATTTTTGTCTTGATTAGATTCACTGTCAAGGCCCAGGTCTGGGAGAACTGGTGCAGGTGCTGTCGTAGCAGTTGTTTGGTCGGCGACAGGAGCACCAGATCATCTGCAAGCAGTAGGCGTTTGACCTCTGTGTCTGCTGAGATGATGTCAGGCGCTGCAGACTGTTCTAATGCGCTCGCCAGTTCATTGATATATATGCTGAAGAGGGTTGAAGTCAAGTTGCATCCCTGTCTGACACCCCAGGTTTGGGGAAAGAAGTCTGTGTGTTTTTTGCTTATTTTGACAGCACATTTGTTGTTTGTGTACATTGAGTTTATAATGTCATAGGTTTTCCCCCCAACACCACCACTTTCCAACAAAGATTTTCCAAAGATTTGTACAGGCTTGAAGGCTTTTTTTTTTTTAATCAACAAAGCAGGATTACAATTTGTTTTTGTTTATTTGGTTGTCAATTAGGGTGTTGAGGGTGAAGATTATGGTCTGTTGTATGATAATTTGGTAAAAAGCCAATTTGGGATTTGCTCAGGACATTGTTTTCAGTAAAGAAACGTAGGAGTCTATGGTGGATGATCATACAGAGGATGTTCCCGATGTTGCTGTTGACACAGATCCCACGGTGGATATTTGGGTCAAATTTATCTCCACTTTTGTGGAGCAGCATAATCGGTGCTTGGTTCTAAACACTGGAGAAGAACCCAGGACCAAGGACTATGTTAAAGTTTTAGTACAGCAAATTGGAATTTGGGGTCTATGAATTTTATCATTTCATTTAGGATGCCATCAACACCACAGGCCTTCTCGGTTTTGAGTGTTTGTTTTGTCTTGCAGTTCTTTTAGTGTAATTGAGGAGTCTTTTAGTTTTAACCCTAAATTATGTAGTTTATCTTGTATGTGCTTTTGCCATTTATTCTTGTCTATTGGAGCAAAGAGATTGGAGAAGCGGTTTAATAGAGAAGAATAAACAGCCAAAACTCTCTCTCTCTCACCCTAAAATATAATCTTTCTCACTTCCACCCATCATCCATCTCTCCCTGATCTTTCTCGCTCTCCCTCTGTGTCTCTCTTCCTGCAGTGTTAGTGGAGGCTTATGCTGAGCAGTATGTGGGTCAGCTCCCTGTATCTCACACTGTGAGTCAACTGATCTCTTTTCACGGTGACTGGCCTTAAATGGCCCGACGTGCGGTTGCGGCTGTCGGCCTTCCCAGTGGCTGCACGCCACCCTCCCTGCTCTGCCGCCGACACGTTTTCCTTGATGTGCACGCTCTTACGCAAGCGTGCCTGCAAGCGTATGCTCCATGAACCCATCATGGGTGCTCACGTGAACATGGGTGCGTGCGCATACATGTGCCCGCTCGCTGACACAATTACACAGACATGTGACCGACCCCTCCCCTCGAGCGCCTCACAATAGCAAGAGGCCCAGTGGCACAAAGGGGATCTGCTCAGAGTGAACCTCCCTGTCTCTCCCTCTCTTGCTTTCACTCTCCAAAATCTGACTCACCAAGAAAACACACAGCACATTAAGTTCCTGCGAAAGGGTGATTGAAGTGTTCTGACAATAAACACTTCTTTGAAATCAGACATTCACCGGTTGGCTGTGTTAAAAGGGGTGTGTCAAGGCGGGAAGTGAAGTGTGAATCCGTCACCTTGCTCCTGGGTTGTGTGCGACTTCTGTGACTGCAGGCACTTGTGCTAAGTTCCCCTCGCTCCCTCCTGCCACTCTTTATCCATCCCTTTATCCATCTCACACCACCAGAGTCAATCAAACAGCCAGTCAGTCAATCAGCCAGCCAGCTAGTCAGCCAGTAAGTACGTCAGTTAGTTAATTAGTTGTTCAGCCAGCCAATTTATCAGTCAGTTAGTAAGCGAGGCAGTCATTCAGGGAGCTATTCAATCAGCCAGCCAGCCACTCAATCAGTCAGTCAATCAGCCAGCCAGCTAGTCAGTCAGTAAGTATGTCAGTCAGTTAATTTATTGTTCAGCCAGCCAATTCATCAGTTAGTACATAAGGCAGGCAGTCATTCAGATAGCTATTCAATCAGTCATCCAGCCACTCAGTCAGTTAGTTAATAAGCCAGCCAGCTGGTTAGTCAGTACATATGTCAATCAGTAGATTAGTTGTTCTGCCAGTCAGTCAATCAACCAGCCAGCTGGTCAGTCAGTCAAGCAGTCAGCAAGTTGGTCAATCAGCCAGTCAGTCGGTCAGTCACTGCATAGGACTGTCAGTCAGTTAGTCACTGCATAAAGCAATCAGTCAGTCAGCCAGCCAGCCAGCCAGCCAGCCAGGTAGGTTGGTGAGGCAGGTAGGCAGTGAGGCAGGCCGGCCTCTTTCCGTGTGCTGCTGCTTAATGGCATCAGGTGCTGCTGTCTGCAGTGATTAGTGCTGGGGCTGGAGTAATGGGCTCTGATAACAGTAATGGATCGGCCCACAAACACTTAGCTCAGTTTACTCTCTCTAATGCCCCTCGTGGCCCGGCCCTCAGCAGCTGTCAGTCTGTCTGTTTGCCTGTCTGTTCGACAGTCAGTCGGTCGGTCTGTCTGTCTGTCTGTCTCTCTGCCTGCTTCTGTACATAGCTAAGGGAAGCCTGCAGCTTCCACAATGCAATGCTCTCTCATTTTCTCTGAGTCTCTCTTTGACCGCATATCCCTCTCTTCCTCTCACACTGATTTTCTTATTAATCACCTCCTTCCTCTCCATTTGCTTTGGCGCATGCATGTGCATACACGTTATCTCTCTGATATACTTATATTTCCCCTAAATCTACCTTAAGCTCTTTTTCACTCACTTATCCCAATTCCTCCCATTTGTTCTCCTTCTCTCTGTTTGTCTCCCCTCCCCCTCCCTGCCCCCCAATCATCTCCCCATCCTCCATAGTTCTCCAAATCACGTTGCAAGGCCCATACCCCTCTCCTTCTCTCTCCCTTTAATAACTTCTGCGATTAGCTGTGTCCTTTTCCCTGCCCATTGATTCACACTTCTGTCACATCTTTGTTTCTCTCCCTCTTTCTCCCTTGTGTCCATTCTCTCTCTCTCTCTCATTCCCATTTCTTCTCTCTCTCGCTCCCTCTCCATCATGTCTCCTCCTCCTTCCCATTGTGAGTTGGTTGAACAGGTGGCTTGTGGCAGGTTGTTGCTGTGCTCTGCTTGTTGGTCTGCAGGAGGCAGCCTGCTTGAGTGTGTGGTGTGTGTGTGTGTGTGTGTGTGTGTGTGTGTGTGTGTGTGTGTGTGTGTGTGTGTGTGTGTGTGTGCGTGTCTGTGTGTGTGCAAGCATGTGCACAACAACATACATGCACTTGTACATGTGCATCTGTGTTTATGTAAGCATCGCTGCATTTGTGAATGTGTTTGTGTGTAGGAGTGTGCGCCTTTCTGTCCTGTTCTAACCCGCAGTAATAGAGCAGGGAATAGGAGGGAAGCTAGGCCAGATCAGGTGATTAAGAAAAATCCTGCAAGATGGCTGTGCTGTGGTTGTCTGAGGCCTCCGCTGGGTAAACAGGAGGAATGCGGCGAGATGCATAAGAACCTAGTGGCTGCTGGTGAGGACAAGGACAGAGGACTTTATGACTGCAGGATAAACAGACGGGAGGGGAGTTTTCTAAGTGAAAACAGTCTGAACTACTCAGGGTGACTGAATTGTTGTAGGGATTACTGCACATGCATACATGCATGCACAGTAGAGCGCGGCTTGGGCTGCATAGTTTTGTCCGAACCCCACCCGAGCCCAAGAGCACAGTAACCGAGCCCGACTGGAACTCGATGCAGTTAATGTAAGATGACGCACTGAATTCGTGTTACCCTATCATGCAATTGTTGTTACCGTGGTTACAGCTTACACTATACACCTATGTTTTTTTCAGATAGTAAGCAACACTCCACCTGCATACCCACTTGGAGCCGTGAGGCCTCAATGTGCTAGACAGGCAGACAGGTGCTCCACAAGTAAACCCCAGGTGCCCTACACATGGTAACCATGGAAATGGCTCTCGTGCCCTTCTGTCTTTGGCACGACACCAGTACAACCATTACCTTCTTTATAGGCTATAGCAACATATTAAAATGTATCTTCTAGAAATATTTTAAGAAATAGTGTATAACTACAGAACATAACTACGAACTTCAAATTAGTGAAGTTAGTTAGTTTACTAGTGAGTTGAGTTTAGTTTAGTTGAGATGAGTTAGCTAGTTAGCTAGCTACTCACACATGGCAAGGATCATTGTCTCATCCACTTTGTGGGGGTGACACCCGAGGTATAAAAACGAGGTCCAGAAAGTAAATGTCCAAACCGTGTATTTGCTCCAACCATGTTACTAAACCAGCTGATTTCATTAACTAGTTTTCCCTTCCTAGTTGAGGAGTGCTGTTGGCCAGAATCTGCTGGTGTAGTGCATGAGTGGAGTAAATACGTGGTTTGGACTTCTACTTTCTGGACCTGGTTTTTACACCTCTGGGTGACACTATGCATCACGAAGAAAAAAATTCAAGACAATTCAACTCTGGAAGAGGGGGGGCGTGTGCGTGAGACGAGCACCACCGCGACAGTTTCACAGGATTGAGCCCACTCATCGCTCCGCCTGACAGATTGCCCGCGCCTCCCTACCCGCCCGTGTGTCTCTCATTGAAAATGAATTACTTAGGCGAGTCAATCGCTCCCCGTCTGAAAAGACTATTGCACTATGTTTTCCACTAAAAATAACTTGAGGCTGACGTGAACCTGAACATCATTTCCAAATTTTTGTCCGAACCCGACCCGACGGGTCCTGACATGCTCGGGTCGGGTATTCCCCCTCTAATGCACAGACACATGCTCACAACAACAGACTCCTGCGCGCACTCACATACTGTCAAATCCACTGGAAAATGGTATAAGAAAAAAAAAACCCAAAACAAACTCAAACACACAGACACACACTGTCAAACAATCTTGAAAAAGGAACAAATTACCGCTGAAGTTCCATTGCCTGAAGGCAGGATCCATTTGACAAGTGTCTGATTTAGATGAGTGTGCGTGTGTGTGTGTGCAGTTGTGAATATGTGCTGTTGCGTATGTTCCTGAGCTTCTCTACGTTGATATGGTGCCTTGTGCATTTGTCTGTTTGCAAATAGTTCTCAGGGTTTATTTCTGATGACAAGGACCAGATGACTGTCGTGCATCGGGACAATTATTGAGATGATGTCACCTGAGCTATCATTAGAAAATACAGATCTGACATCCAACACATTCCTGTGATCATCGTTAGCTCAACTTTCTGGCTTCTAATGTACTGTTCAACGTGAGAAGTCCAACCCAGCTTACATGTTGTATTTTGAAATACTGTTAGTCCTTGTTAACACAATGCTAGGGTAGGAAGATGGGCGCTGGAGTGGAGGTTACAGCCCCACAGCTAGCAGCAACACCATTGTAGTGTCCTTGAGCAAGACACTGAACTTCCGCTGGCTCCAGGGGGCGCTATTCTGCAGCTGACCCTAGAATCTGACCTTCTGATGAAGGTGTAAAGCAAAAAGAGAATTACCCCCTCCCTTTGGTGTTTAGCTTTGACTGTCATTATTATCATTATTATTGCTACATACCTGGCAAAACCGACCCCCCTGCTGACGCCATTGGCATCCCTCAGTATCCGCGTGGAGATGACGTGGCCGAGGGGCTTCAGCATGTTCTCCAGTTCCTGTTCGTCCATGGACACTGGCAGGTTAGAGATGTACAGGTTGGTGGGGTCCTGCTCCTGTTGCTATAGAACAGAAGGAAGGGACGGAGGGAGAGAGAGAGACGGGGGGAGTGGAAAGGAAGGAAAAAGAGAATACTGTGTGAGAAATAATGCATCGACATCACTCTTAAGAAATGTGAAATGATATATCAGCTCTGTGTCAGGAGCTTTCACATAACTCATAGCAAGGCTGTCAACAACACAACCAATTTCGGGCTGAACTGATGTGACATTTGGCCTCAATAACACACACATCTGTTCACTTCCAGTATAGATAGATCGATATTTTATTGTGTGTGTGTGTGCATGTACGTGTGTGTGTGTTCATGAATGGGATGCTTTATAGTCTTGCATGTGTGAACTGTACTACTATCTCTTGCATTTCACGGTTAGTGCAAATCCGTAAATGTATGCAAGCCGCCAAGCACTTGTGCTATGCATATGCATACACTGCACCATGCTTGTACACAGCCTTCTGTGTGCGCTTTCCCACGAAAAATTGAGTGTGGGTGTGCCAGGATCTATGGCATGTATGTCTGTTTAAGTATAGTGTGTGCTGTCTGACAGTGTCTGCTGTGTAGTGCCCGAGGGCTGCTGCTAGCTGGCTGAGGCAGCACAGCTGATCGTGGGTTGAGCCGGAGGTAGGCAACTCGCCAGGTGAACTCTACATTAGCTTATCAGAACAACAGCTCGCCAGCCGGCAAATCAACCAGCCGGCCAGTCAATCAAACCGGGCATCCAGAAAGTATATGGTCCGTTCATCCATCTCTCCGTCCATTCATTAATCTATCCGTTTATCGCTCTTTCCTTTCATCCATCCATCCTGTCAGTAAACCAGCTAGCTATCGAACTGATCAGTCAAACAAAGAGCCAACCCACCTGACATCTACCCATCATTCATTCATCCATCCATCCATCCATCCATCCATACAGTCATCCGTCCATCATTAACCCTACCACCCACCCAGTCAGTAAGTAAACTATCCAATTGGGCTGACAGCCAGTATTTCGCCAACCACCAGCTCTCATCCATCACATCTCGTCTGACCCTTTGTCCAACAGCACCCAGGGCCACCTGGGAGTGTGGCTATCAAATTACAAGACATACATAATGTAGCTAGTAGCCAATGTAACACAATGAGAAAACGAACATTGGGAGATTTTGTCACAATTGACATCCAATAGAGCTGTCACAGTAATTTGTAGATGACAGAGAATGGCCACTGCAGAGGTTGGCTTCCACAAATCTGATGCAGGGGTGTTGGAGAGTTTAAGAAACCATATGTGTGTGTATATATATATATATATATATATATATATATATATATATATATATGTTGTAGTATCTAGAAAGGTTGGGGTTAATTCTCTTCAATTTAGCAATTCAGTTAAATAGGGAAAGCTGAAAATCTTTGGGGTGTTCGAGTAGCGTAGCAGTCTATCCCGTTGCCCACCAACATGGGGATCGGCGGTTCGAATCCCTGTTACCGCTGGCTTGGTCGGACATCCCTACAGACATAACTGGCTGTGTCTGCGGATGGGAAGCCGAATGTGGGTATGTGTCCTGGTCACTTCTCTAGCGCCTCCTCTAGTCGGTCAGGGGGGGTCTGTTCAGGGGGGGGGGTGTTTGGGGGGGGGACTGGGGGGAATAGCGTGATCCTCCCACGCACTACGTCCCCCTGGCAAAACTCCTCACTGTCAGGTGAAAAGAAGCGGCTGGCGACGCCACATGTATCGGAGGAGGCATGTGGTAGTCTGCAGCCCTCCCCGGATCGACAGAGGGGGGTGTGAGCAGCAACCAGGACGGCTCGGAGGAGTGGGGTAATTGGACAGGTACAACGGGGGACAAAAAGGGGGAAATTCTTTTCAAAAAAGAAAAGCTGAAAATCTTTTCTAACAACATCATCCTCACTATTAATCTTGACACACTGAAACGACTGAATCAAGAGTGGACTAACCCCAAACCTGGTGTTTACTCACCCCTGCAAATTTCAACAAATGATTACATTAACCTCCTTGTACTGGGTGATCTGGATGGTGGGGGACCCTATGAAAAGAGGTTTCTTAAATCAATAATCTGGGTAGGGAAGCGCTCTTTGGGTAGACGTGGTCTGTTGTGATCATTAGTTTAACAATCTGTCTGACAGGAGATGCTGTGGGGAGCGACTGCAAAGACCTAGATCAATAACCTGAGTGGTGGCTGTCGTAAAGGCCAACGGTCTGGGATCAAGCCGGGTCAATTAGGAGCATTAGGGGAGGGGTCTATTATCATGGCGGACTATCAAAAATGGTGGGTGAACCCTCGCAGAGTGGTCTCTCATTGGGCTTGGCGCTGAATCTATCCATAGGATCCAAGTGTCAAACCCTGACAAACGAGAACGGCAATTACATAGGATAAAATGCAAATCTACAGAAAGCCGACCACGCTAGCCAGACATTAAAGGAAGAACGTTTGCAGTAGTTAGGCGCAATCTCAGAACGGCTGCTTGACGGTTCAAGGCTGCGAGAATGAGAGACAACAAATGAGCGGGCGGAGAGCTGCAGGCCGAGGCCGAAGGCTGACCATGACCAGCAGATGAAGAAGCGAATCTATCTTGCACCGACTCATATATTTGACCTGTAGCGAACAGCTTCATTTCCCCCGAGTTAGCGAACCAAAACTGTTCCCTCTCACGCCACAACAACACCTACATGGACTTGCAGCTTGAGTGATACAGCCGAGCTAAGCCGAACTGGCCACAAAATAAACACGTCAACCCGACCGCAATCGTATAACCGTGTCTGACTGAAACGTAGAAACTGGGAGGTTTCTCACGTGCGCCAACATCCAGCGCAACGGCTTGCCCGCTTGTAAGCCGGGGGGTCAGCGGGACACTCCGGAGGCACGCGGCATGTAAATCATGGCTGCACGCATCTTTACAGACCATCGCTTGCTGGCCACGGGCGACACCGTCTCCCTCCCCGTCTTGTGTTTCTCCCTGTAGACAGACAGGAAGAAGAACAGGAGGAGGAGAGGAAGTGCCTCCACCAGCCTCCTGCCCTCGTCTCTCCTGTCGGAGGAGAAGGCTGGTCCCTCCCCTGATTAATTAGCCGTCTTATCCGACAGGACATGTTTGATCTGATTAAAGCCTATGGGAGAAACCCAGCGCCCCGACGCCAAAACAGGAAAACAGCAGCCCCTCTCCCCTTTAACTCAATTAGTTGACTTCAAGGCAACTAATCAACAACCCTTCTTCTTTTGGGGCGCTGACACACTTGTGTGCATTAGAATGAGAGGGAGAGAGATGGGGCGAGCGAGAGCATCGCGTGATTTCCTATGCTGCTGGATGCGGCCATCAACAGGGCTTAATTAATTCTGGCCGCGAAAAGAACCAACAGCACGCGTGTCGCTCTCCTGCTAAGTCTCTTTGGTGTGCGCAGTACCTCGGCCAATGAAAGCTGTTTTTTCCCCCCTCCCTCTGAGTCTCATTGGTTATGAGAAGGGACATTTTTCAGGATTATGTCATACAGGTTTCATATTCCAAAGCTGACAGGAGGTCCGGATCAAAGAGTTAACTACCTCGCTCCCTTACTGGGCTTAGCTAGTTATAGCAGGATGTGTGTGTGTGTGTGTATATATATACGTGTGTGTGTGTGTGTGCACCTATGAAAGCATAGCCCCCATAAATGCTAGCACAGATGAGGGTATATGTGGAAAAATAATTGTGCACCAGTGCCTCAGCATATGTTTGTGCGACAGCATGTATAACTGTATGAGTGGACGTGTGTGCATGGGCTAACAGTGGAGGGCTCCGTTTGCATGGGGATTATCACGGGAGTGGGTGGGGGTCTGTGCTCCTCCATGCATCGCTGGCTCGCTAAGTTTTTTCTTTGATGACGTTCCGCACCACAAAGCCCTAAATACCCAGATGAGGAGGTTAGGAGGGGGGAGGAGTGGAAATGGGAGCGTTTTGACAGGAGGTGAGATGGGCTGGCCCATTCCACGAGGAGATTTAATTTCCTTTAATGTCAGCTTTAGAACATGCTCAGCTGTCAGCCAATGAATGAAACAGTAATTGAGGTGAGTGTGCGTACGTGTACGTGTGTGTGGGCATACGTGTGTATCTATCATGTCTCTGTGTAATTATGAGTGTGTGTGTGTGTGTGTCATTGTATAAATACGCTGTAGGTCTGTGTCAGTATCGGCGTTTTGTCATTTTGTGTGTGTGCGCGCGCGTGTGTGTGTGTGTAATGGTAGTCAAGTCCGTCCCCTTGCAGTGTTGTAGAAGGTTAATGGAAAGGCTTCAGGCTGCACTGGGCCTTTGATGAGCATAATTCCTTCACCTTGCCACCAGGAGGACAGGAGAAATCTGGCTTCGTGTGTGTGTGTGTGTGTGTGTGTGTGTGTGTGTGTGTGTGTCTACATGCGGGGGACAGCAGCCGATGTCGTTTTCCTGACGGATAGCTCCCTCCTGCTGGAGCTGACAGCCCTGTAGCTGTTATTTCATATCGTCGGCCTGCTCTGTTTACTCCACTGTAATTTCTCTGAATCTCACCATGCTGCAAGGGGCAGACTGGAGTTGGGAGGGGGGGAGTAGTTATGAGCAGACCAGCAGACAAAGAGGATAAAGGGAGGTGTGTTGGATGTCACCCCCCCCCCAAAAAAAACAAAACAAAACAGAGGTACAGAGGCACAGAGCAAGGGTCAAAAGGTGAAAGAGAGGGGCGTCCGGGTAGCGTGGTGGTCTAGTCCGTTGACTACCAACACGGGGCTCACCAGTTCGAATCCCCGTGTTACCTCCGGCTTGGTCGGGCATCCCTACAGACACAATTGGCCGTGTCTGCGGGTGGGAAGCTGGATGTGGGTATGTGTCCTGGTCACTGCACTAGCGCCTCCTCTGATTGGTTGGGGCACCTGTTTGGGGGGGGGACTGGGGGGAATAGCGTGATCCCCCCACGCGCCCTGGGAAAACTCCTCACTGTCAGGTGAAAAGAAGCGGCTGGTGACTCCACGTGCATCGGAGGAGACATGTGGTAGTCTGCAGGCCTCCCCGGATCGGCAGAGGGGGTGAGCAGAGACCGGGACGGCTCGGAAAAGTGGAGTAATTGGCCGGATAGAACTAGGGAGAAAAAAGGGGAAAATACCAAAAAAAAAAAAAGTACCTGGGATTGTCCTAATAGGCAGATGTGACACATGAGAAGCGGCTCTTTTGGTTTTCGACAGTGCTCGAGGGTGGAGAGGCGTCCGCCCTTACAAGACTTGCATTGGTGCCCGCAGGGCTCTCAAGGCTGTACCCACTTCACTGATCAAAAGTGAGTCAGCGGCAAGTGTGTCTTGACCGACGTTCGATGTCTCACACCACGCCGACGCTCAGAGCTGCCCCGGCTCTCTTTCCCTCCCTCAACTTCCATCTCTTCCATCTCTCTAACAGTGCTTCAACAGATCCTGTCCTTTTTCCTGCTTTGCTTCAACCCAGACTTCCAGGAGCCTCTCCTACGCCAACAGCGGGCCCGCTGCACTCCCATGTACTGAACCATTATCCTATATAATGCAGCCCGTATAGATTAAGGATGCTGTCGTTGTTGGTGTGTACCCTTGTTTGTGTATTTTAGATTATGAGGTATTTTAAAGACATAAAAAATATTACTACCACCATACCTACTCTCTCACTCCCGTCCTCCTCCACTTTGTATCCCCCCCAGCTTTCCATTTCTATCCTGCCACTCACTCACTCACTCACTGTCACTCACACAGTCACTCACTCACTCAGTCACACACTCACACACACACACACACACACACACTTGCTCACTCAGTCACTCGTTCACTCAGTCACTCGCTCACTCGCTCACACAGTCACCCACTCACTCACTCAGTCACTCTCTCTCCGTTCTCTCCTCTTGGTGTGCTCAGGAGATTATAGTAGTGTGTGTAATTGGTACAGGGCCTCTCAGCTGAGCCTTGAAGTACGAGTACACACTTTTTTTTCTCTTTTTTTTTTTCTCGGAAGGGGAAGCAGCCGTCCTTAGTAAGTCCACAACATCCCTCTCCCTCAGGTACGCAACCCTGGCCTGTTGTGTGACTAAGAAGCAGCCTGGAGAGGCACAATTACAGGAGAAGACAATGGAAATTGGGCTGCAGCGCCTTGCTACACTACAGCTTGCGTTGTCTGGTGGGAGATAGCTAGCTGCAAGGAAGCCCAAGTTGCCTGTGCTACCGCCCTTACCCAGCGGACGGGCTGGCTGTCGAGTTGCAGATGCCGGGGGGGTGGGGTGTGGGGGGGGACACTGCTGTTTTCTGTGTAAAGTTTGAATATCTGCGCTCGGGCCTCGCCTTGGGAGCCCCGAGTTAGAGGAACTTGTGTTCCAAACACAACCGGGCTGAGCGAAGGGAAGGAAAATGAAAAGATGGGGGAGAGAGAGGGTGGGACACAGAGTGAGAAAGAAGAGGGGGAAGAGGGAGGCGGGTGGAGGGGGCTGGAAAGGGAGAAGCGTGAACACTTTCAAACTCACTTCAAAAGCTCCGAGTTTAATTTGTCAGCAGCCAGAGATGCCGGAGACAAAAAGGTAGCACTACAAAGAGCTATCATCCTGTCAGTCTGCAGACTAGCCGGTCGGGCCGCAGCAGCGGCAAGCCAAGCCCACCATCTTCCTCACCGACCAGCCTACTGCCCTTTGATGAGCACAGTCCATCCTGTTCTGTTGCCTGTGACAAGCAGGTGGTGAGATCAGTCCACTTTTGCTTGGCAGGGGCTGCTGTCAAACACTTCCTGTCCACTCTGCTATTCAGCCCGTTATAAAGCTCACCGTCACACCCGCTTTCAAAAGACATGCCGGTCCAAGTTTTACAGTGCACCCCCATCACACAGCCCGTCTCTGTCCCATGCAGCCCCACATAACCGCATGTGTGCTGCAGAGCTGCCAGTGACCACCAGGCTACGTCAGGGATACTGGGATACCCACGCCCAGAGTGCTTTTTGCAGTCACAATTAAAATGATATTTTAATAGACAGATATACTTCCCACGTGCTTGGCACTTGCCTTGGGGAGATGATGTCTGCACAGTCAGTATAGCAACTCATACGGCAGTTAAGTGCTAGTCATTGTGAATGTCTTCTTCCAGTGTGTACACACACACACACACACACACACACACACACACACACTCTGCATTGTTTCAGGGAGCGTCTCAAAAAATAATCCTGTTAGCAGTACAGAAACATTACAACACGAGTGCAGAATGGCTGCCAAATACAAGCCCATGATGGCGTTTTACAGACATGGAACAATTAGCATTTCTCTTACACACAGACAATTGCAAACGCACATTACAATTTGATACAATATGCAAAAATATATCCCCACCCACTAAATCACAGATCCATGTGTTACCGGGGGGGCGGGGGCGGTGAGAACCCTATCTGGTAATGTGTGAGGTCCTTCTGTGCCTCCTCACTAGGGGGCTGACAAAATCCTGACATTCCTAACGCATGCCTTCTGCCGGAGACAAAGGCATGAGTGGCAAAGAATATGTGCCCTGGGAGCAAACCCCAGGAAACCAAATTTATCTCTAATAACTATCAGCAGTTTCAACAAAATGAACTTCGAACACCTGCCAATGTTGGAAACACCGTAACGGTGCAGTAATAAAGGGGGTTCCTCGCACACGAATAACACAAAATACATGTATTTACGCATACGTTGTGCAGTTGATAACAAAGTTGACGTCAGTTTTTATTTCAAGTGCTATCCTTTCAATCTACCAATGTCATGACTTCAGGGGGCAGCAGGGAATCCACCACAGCCGGGAACTGAACCCGGGTAGCCAGCACCATGGGCGACTGCGCTAACCAGTCAACTAAAGGGTCCGACCCGTTAGCTAAGGGCCAGCGAGTCTAGCCATCCGTGGTCGTTACACCCCCCCTCCTTCAGGAAGCGCATCCCCGCGCTTCAGCATACCAGCTACCTCACTCCTCTGGGATGGTGAGGCCTCTGGGATGGCCTCACCATCCCACTTCTGACACTAATGTAGCGAATTCAGGGGGCAGCCGGGAATCCGCCGCAGCCGGGAATCGAACCCGGGTAGCCCAGACCACGGGCGACTGCGCTAACCAGTCAACTAAAGGGTCGCAACCTTTAGTTGACTGGTTAACAACACGGTGGCACAGTGGTTAGCACTGTCACCTCACAGCAAGAAGGTCCTGGGTTCAAACCCCGGGGTTGTACAACCTTGGGGGTCATCCCAGGTCGTCCTCTGTGTGGAGTTTGTATGTTCTCCCCGTGTCTCCGGTGGGTTTTCTCCGGGTGCTCCGGTTTCCCCCACTATCACAAAAAAAGACACGCATGTTAGGGTTTATACTCCTGTCTGTGCCCCTGACCGAGGCATGGCAAGATGAGCTGGAGTTGGTCCCCGGGCGCTGCACGGCAGCTGCCCACTGCTCCTAGCTACACTGCTAGGATGGGTTAAAGGCAGAGAAGAATTTCCCTTCGGGGATCAATAGAGTATATAAAAAAAAACTGCTTTAAAGAGTCGCGGGTTTGCAGCCGAGTAGAGAACGACCCAAAAAGAAGACTGTACACTCGTGCATGGCAGCCGCAACACACTTACCCACATGCAGCTAATGCGTAAGCCCAGTAACAAATGTCTCGTGCTATACATACATGGATCTAAGAATGTGCTCATCCATATACATAAAAAACTAAAATAGAAAAAAGCCTTGATTCCACAGCACCATCATGTGTGCCAAACATCATTTCCGATACTGACACAACAGATTTCAGACTGCGTCCACATATGATAGGTCTGCGGGCTCATCACGGGCTGCCAAACCGACCAATCATATCAGCCTTTACTATGAAGACGCATGATTGATCTGCTGCAGCGCTCGCAACCAGACCACGTCTCCATGTTATAGGCATCGCCCCCTGACAGATGGCAGCTTATAAAGTGTCCATTAAAAATCCAGATGACAAAAAGCCACCCGTACAATAAATCAAATATACATGGTATAACCGATAAAAATCTTACTAAAGAGTAAAGGATAACGAGTTTACCATGCGTACCTAATGTTGAGCTAGGCTGTAATACACCTGTACCTGCTTAAAAAAAAAATCTTGAAGATTACCATTTTGTTGGTGCAGAGTGCGGCTTAATAAATCACATTATGCAGTTCAACACTCTTCCCATGAGCACAACCCATGCCAATGACAACCCGGTACGCCCTTGCAGCCCATAAGCACCGAGGTGTTTCGGCTTGGTGCGGGGCCCCACTTACTCACCCTCGTTAATTACACACGTCACCCCGCACGGCGCCGTATCCCCCCCCCCGAAATACGCGTGCTAATTCACAGCCTCGCGCACATAAACACACGTATAGACCAACACACACCAATGCACCTGTATAAACACGCACAGATTTCAATCCCTGTCAAATTACCGCCGGTGGAGAGCAGCCTGCTGACTGGTCTGCGCCGAGCTAAAATGACAGATGCTGTGTCAGGGACAAACGCCTCGGCTGCACTACCGAGCGTTTGCTAATACAAAATTGGGGCTTTGTTTTAATCGCTCGTCTATCCCCTCGCCCCGTCCCTCCACATGCACGCACGCACGCACGCACACGCACGCACACATATGCATGCGTGCTTGCACACGTACACACAAACGCGAGCACAGCCTCCTCTTAGCTGGGCCTGCTTTCTGCGGGGTTGGCTGCTAAAATATTCATCGGGCACAAGGCACATTGCTATGACACAAAACAGGCTGTTGGTATGAGCCCCCACGTGCCACCTAGTTGTGCTGATGCATGTAAATACGAGCGAAAAAAACACAGGAAGCCCGGCTGCAAAATCAACCGATTTCACCAACGCACCCGCGTGACGTCGGGTTACAAATCCGACGATTCACGTGATTTTCACTACAGTCGGCGGTAAGGAGAAAAATGACATACTGTCGCGAAGTCGGGGGTCGAGAACCGCCACAGCCGGGACACGAACCCGTGGCTCTCGCACCACTGACGACAACGTTAACCAGTCGACTAAAGGGCCCCACCCGTTAGCCAAGGGCTACCGAGCTTATTCATCCGTGATCGTTACATTGCCCCCTTCCTTCAGGAATCGCCGCAGCCGGGACGCGAACCTGAGACTCCCGCACCACGGGCGACAGCGTTAACCAGTCGACTAAAGGGTCCGACCCGTTAGCCAAGGGCTACCGAGCCTATTCATCCGCGATCGTTACAATACGTTTTCTATGCGGAAGTGTACCGGATAAACAACCCCCCCCCAAAAAAAAAAGAAGAAGAAGAAGAAGAGAAAAGTCAGGGTGACTTGTGCTTTTATGAAAAATGGATAAAGCTAACCTTTCACAGTGTCAATGCTGCCCCTCCCCTCCATTCCCCTCCCGTTTACTCTTCCCTTCTTTCTTGCACACCCGTACGGGGCAGATCACAGTTTTCCTCGGCAAAACAGACATAACACCCCTAAATTATGTCTGCCATCAGTGTCATGGCTCATACATTTTGATGCAGGGTTAATGTGAATTTAAATGGGTCGATATGCGCTTCGCCCGCTTAATCACGACCCCTGATTTGATTTTGTATCTCCCTCGGTGAGCTAATATTCCAGAGATTAAAATTTCATGGGGAGCTTATATCAAGAATCCATTATTAACATGGAAGATGTGGCACGCCGGCCACTCCCCCGCGCTCCGGCACGGGGACACAAACTCGTGCACGCATGGCGCAGGCGCACCACCGAGTGTGCGCACGCAGAGAGAAAGACAAAGACGCGCGTGGGGGAAATTTGACGCGAGCTCGCTTCCGCAAAAAAATTCGCTGCTCGCTCGCGGTAAACGGCGCGAGTCTCCCCTGCCTGGCACCGACACCGCGTCTCCTCAGTTTAGGAGCGGGCAACATTCACCATGATGGCCTCCTGGCGTCCTAATGCGTTCTCATAAGCATAACCTTCATGGTTTTTTTCCATTGTGGTTGTTTGCAGCGAGAGCACATTGTATTGTCGCCAGGGTAAGTGCATTTCCCTTCTAATGCATCATTCATGGTATCATTTTGGAGATTGAATTCCTCCTGGCTGACATCATGTGGAGGCGGTTAGGGTGGGGGGTGGAGGGTGAAGGGGTGGTGGGGCTAAGAGGGAGCCGTGGTGAGCCATTTGATTTCCACTGTTGACTGATGTGAGGACCTCTGTGAGGACCTCTGTGCACTGATGCTGGAATCTACAGTTTCTGTAAATTATGGATGATGAGTCACTTTGAATGAAGGAGAGCTCCATCACGCCTTCCCCCTCGCCTCGCCATCTCGCCGCTGTTTTTTTTTTAACCCTTCCTTTTTCTGAACCCAGTTAAACTGGAAATCTCTCTCTCTCACACACACACATACAATTTTCTACTTCCTTCATACGCTCCTCAGAGCTTTGCCTCATGGAGGGAACAGATTGAATTTTTCATTCTTCTCCATATGATTCCCGTGATAAAGAATCAACTTTTTCCATTTTCCCCCCTTTAAATTTAGATGAGAGAGTATGCTAAATCAGATATAGGACATTACCACTACTATAATGCATAGGATAGCGGACCAACATATATTGGTTATTTCATGGCTTAAGTTTGGTTTTATATTGATGATCTAAATGTCTTTCCCCACTCAAAGACCCACGAGGAAAACAACAAAACAAAAAACTAAACTAAACTAAATATTATCAAGGCCAACAGCTTACTAGAAAACTTTTCAGTACAATTTTACACATTCAGGCCATGATAAGCCCATAGGAATTGCTGCTGCAAACAGAAGTGGCTCATTTGGGCCAGAATATCAGCCGCTTTGTTTGGGACCCGTCGATATGTCGTTTTCATGGGCCGGTGCACAAACAGTGTTTGTCATCCTCCCAGTGAACCTCGCGGCCATTGTTTCTGATGATTGGACCACTTTACACCCACCAATCTCACACATCTCTGCAAGCCTTTCCATTCAGCCTTGCGGAGAACGTGTTGTTCTCTTCTCGAGTACACCCATTTCAATCAAGTGACTGGACAAACAGGCGATGGCCCAGTTCAACTATTTGGAAGACTTTCCACAACTTCATTTTGCAGACAAGAAGGATAAACAGACGGGCGTCCAGTGATCTATTCCATTGCCTACCGACATGGGGATCGCCGGTTTGAATCCCCGTGTTATCTCTGGCTTGGTTGGGCGTCCCTACAGACACAATTGGCCGTGTCTGTGGGTGGGAAGCTGGATGTGGGTATGTGTCCTGGTCGCTGCACTAGCACCTTCTCTGGTCAATCGGGGCGCCTGTTTAGGGGGGGGGGACTGGGGGGGGTAGCGTGATCCTCTCACGCGCTAAGTCCCCCTGGTGAAACTCCTCACTGTCAGGTGAAATGAAGCGGCTGGTGACTCCACATGTATTGGAGGAGGCATGTGGTAGTCTGTAGCCCTCCCTGGATTGGCAGAGAGGGTGGAGCAGTGACCGGGACAGCCCGGGAGAGTGGGGTAATTGGCCGGATACATCCATCCATCCATTTTCCAAGCCGCTTATCCTAGTTAGGGAGTGGGATGCTGGAGCCTATCCCAGCAGTCATAGGGCAGAAGGCAGGGAAATGCCCTGGACAGGTCTCAGTCCGTTTCAGGGCCGACACATTCACACCTAGGGATGATTTAATAAGTCCGATTCACCTGACCTACTTGTCTTTGGACTGTGGGGGGACACCGGAGCACCTGGCAGACACTCACACGGACACGGGGAGAACATGCAAAGTCCACGCAGAGGACGACCTGGGATGACCCCTAAGGTTGGACAACCCTGGGGTTTGAACCCAGGACCTTGTTGCTGTGAGGCAACAATGCTAACCACTGCGCCACCGCGCTGCCTTGCCAGATATAATTGGGGAGAAAATGGGGGAAAAAACGAAGGATAAACAGACGAGTAAAGGGAACCAGGGTTTTTCCCTTTTTTTTTTTCTCCTTTTGACAGACAGCTTCGCTGGGAGCAAAGCCTTAGGCAGTAAGCCCCTAAACATTAATCGGTGTTATTTCAGCCAGAGGACTTGAACTTTCGAAAATTCTCCGTTGGGCCTACACAGAAAAATACAGCGTGACATTCAACACTCTCCAGGTTCCCAGGGTCACAGGCGTCCTATGATGGACTAGCTACGCCCTGACCGGCATCCTAAAATACCGTTAAAGAGGTCCCATGTGGAACCGCCTCCTCCTCTTCAAGGAGGGTTGTCTCAGTCGATGTGCTTTGGCGTTCCCAAAGTTTCACCACATACGACCCTGCGAGCTGGGCCGAGCGGAGTTCGGGGCGCCGTAAAAAACCACCATGCGAGTCGTCTTCGCAGAGGATGGGTCAAATGAGCCGTGGCAGTGGATGTTTCGGCTTCAAAAGGCTGCGCCAATGGACCGCCTTGCCTCTGTCTATCTCCCGACCACATGTCTATGCTAAGAATGCGGTCCCGGGACAGGCCGGGTCAGGGGATCACGGTTTACGGAGGGAGATGAGGGGGAATACGTCTGCATGGCCGCTGTATTTTTTACACGTGTGCGCCATTACACGTGCACACACAGGCGCGTATGTGCATGCACAAACATATAAAAGTGGTATCTGCCTGCAAATGAACACGTAAACACACGCACACACACACACACACTCATGTACATACACATACATACAAAAAAGTGGCATCTGTCTGCACGTATGCATGCATGTGTGCACACACGCACACAAATTAGCCCTTCATGCGGGGATTTCATAGACCAGTGTTTCCCAACCCAGTCCTCATGGACCCCCTATCCTGCAGATTTTCTTTGCAACCCTGAATAGGTTCCTGTTTGAAGTGATTCAACCAATCAGCAATGAATTATGTCAGATGTTGCACACCTTGCATAATTAAGTACTGTGAGATGATTGGTTGAGTAAGTACAAGCAGGGCGCTACCTATGCAGGGTTACAATGAAAATTTGCAGGACACGGGGTCCTTGAGGACTGGGTTGAGAGACACTGTCACAGACTACATCATAGAATATGAGGGGACACTTCTGCGCAGGACATGTGGACGCAAAGGGTCTGTATTAAGACGAGAGCCTTGCTGTGGAGTGGCACAGTGTCGTCACAGAGCAAGAAAACGAAAACCCCTTTGTCTCCCCCCCCCCCGCACTCCATCACCTGTTCTCCAAACGGAGCCGCCATGCAATTTTCAATTATGAATCCGACACCGCAAAGCAAATAGCATATGCTGTTTGCCTGCTCCGTAAACACACCCTGAATAACTATCCCGGGTTATGGATTCATTTGTTTTACCTTAATGTGCCACCACTCACGGGGGAACACTACGGCTCCCATGTGAGGCTTTGCTGCGATGCGAATATCATACATCCAACCGAAACAGAAAAGCGCGCCGCCGTCACGCCTGTCACATCTGTGCAGAGAAATGACACGGATGTGCGAGACAACGCGGCGAGACGGAGGGGCCCGGCAATATTGAAATATATATTGAAGAATTATTTCTCGATGGGAAACAACCACAACAGCAGTAATAAAAAAGCAATAATGGAAGTGCTGAAGTGTTGTGCGGCGGGAAGCCGGTTGGGATGCATCAACGTTGGCGTGACGTCAGACAGGTTCGCCGATTAGGTTAATGCCGGGGCGCGTTTCAGCTGCCAGAGAAGGATACGGGGTATTAGTTCATTTTGCCCAAGCAGAAGGAAAACCTCGTTTTGGAGAACCTTCTTCGTTTTTCGTTTTGAAAACCTGGTTCGGAGACGGTGGCACCGACGAAAAGACGGGAGGCAGAGCCGGAGGAGGCAGAGCCGGAGGCGGCAGAGCTGGAGATGCTAAGATTTTCATTGAGAGTGATGAAGAATGGCAGGATTAGGAACAAGTATATTATCTTTTATTCTAGGTTTATTCATTCATTTATTTATTTTTATTTTTATTCTAATTAAAATTTTATTTTCTTATTTGAGTATATTATTATATTACGAGTACATTAACGAGTATATTAGAGGGACAGCTCAGGCTGGACAGTGTGGAGACAAAGCAAGAGAGGTGAGATTGGGACGGTTTGGACATGTGTGGAGGAAAGATGCTGGGTATATTTGGAGAAGGATGCTGAATATGGAGCTGCCAGGGAAGAGGAAAAGAGGAAGGCCAAAGAGGAGGTTTATGGATGTGATGAGGGAAGACATGCAGGTGGCTGGTGTGACGGAGGAAGATGCAGAGGACAGGAAGAGATGGAGACCGATGATCTGCTGTGACGACCCCTAATGGGAGCAGCCGAAAGTAGTAGTAATAGTAGTAGCAGTAGTAGTAGTAGTAGTAGTAATGGTGGCAGTAGTAGTAGTAATGGTGGCAGTAGTAGTAGTAGTAGTAGTAGTAGTAATGGTGGCAGTAGTAGTAGTAATGGTAGTAGTAGTAGTAGAAGGAAACCTTGCCTTTCTAATCCAGCAAAAGAGGAATTACTGCAAAACCTGAACCCCATGCTGGCGATGAAGGCCTAATAACACACAATAGCCTACTGCCCCCAAAAGAGATTCAGCTGAACCATAAAAAAAGAAAAAAGAAAAAAAAGAAAAGAAAAAAAAAAGCGGTCCGAGTTTCCAAACTCGGACCCGGCCCTATCTCAATGGTGCGTACCTCAGCATGGTCATCATTAGCGGAAGATGACCTACATAGGAGGGACCGCTGCCTGTTGCAGCCTAATTGCCATCTAAATGGGCTGGAAGAGGAGCGGTGCGACGGGAGATAATGTGTTTGTTATGGACACTAATGATTCGGTGGAAGCAAACTAATGATCCACCCTGGGTTTCCCACCGCCGTCTGCGGCCGCAGCGCTCGACGGCCTCTCACAGAACCAGGGGGGATCTTTGACTCCTCTGACGCGAGGGGAGGGGGGGGAGAAGATATGGAGGAGGGACGAGGTCTGCTTTGCTCCGGCTGTGTGACGGGAGAGGCAATCGAGAAGGAAGGAAAGGAGAGGGGCGGGGGGAGATATAAAGAGGTGTGAAGGCGGTAAAAAAAACAAAAAAACAATGAAATAATCACTGTAAAAAAAGTTACAAGGATGGGGAGGGGGGGTTTCTGGGAGGGTGTGAGAAAACGATAGGAGAAGGGAACGAGGGAGGGGAAGAGAACGAAAGAGGAAATGAGAGAGAGAGGGAGAGAGAGACTTGCTGGAGAGTCAGGAGTGAGCTGGGGCAAAGGAATCCCTTGTTTGCAGGCCAGTGGCATTAGAAGTGTCTAGACAGATGTCATGGGTCTTGGCAGCAGAGACACAGAAACCACTGTCCAGATGACAGCATGACAGAGCGAGTGAACTCTCAATGCTCGAGAGGAGGAGAGGGGAGAAAATGAGGAAGCGGAGATGAGAGCACCCCCCCCTCCCCATCCCAAATCAGGACCGAGGACAACCACCTTATAAAGAGGTCACCGGGTCACAGAGAGGAGACTGTCATTTTGCAAGGCAAGGTGAATTAAAAAAAAACAACAACAACAAACCATCGCTCGTCCCACGCCAGCATCTGCCGTGCATCCCCACATAATTAACTGTCATGCGTGTCCCCACAGGCTTTAGTATTTCTGTAATGGTCGCCATCATTTATCGCCGCTGTCCCGTTGGACATGACTGTGGTCGATGCCATTGCCGTTACAGCGGTCACGATCCGCGCGCTCGTATCAACGCGCGGAGCAGTTAATTCGCCACAGAAGGACGCGGCGCGTTTAAAAAGACTATAACAGCCCCCCGGTAATGGAATAGCGAGGTCTGCTGCACATGACTAAACAGTAAAAAGCACCGGCATAAAGCGTGAGACAGTAGCTGCTTTGTAAATCCTTCAACAAATAGGCTTGCCTCATCAATGTGCTATCTGGGCAGCATCTAATGAGTTCTTAATTTGAGTGTGTCTGCATCATTAACAGGGCCTGCTGTTTGAAGACACAGCACTCCAGTAAGCCTTTCATCTTAACGCCGCGACGGCTCGCTCGCGCGCGCCAGTGCATGCCTACATGCACCCGTGCATGCATATGCATGAGTGTTGTGTGTGGACGTGCACGCGCAAGTTGAGAATTCTGGCACAAGGCATGCGCGTGTGCGCGTGTCTGCGCGTGTGCGCGCGTGTGTGCGTTCTTCTTCAACGCAGTCCACGCAGATGTCGCTGCTTGTTTTGCTATCGCAGCAGCTCGCGGTCTTTTAAGGGAAGCGATCTGTTGGCCGAGCTGGATTAACCGTAAACCGAAAGACGAATAAACGTTTTGGTTGACTGTTATGGTTTATTTGAGAGAGGGCGCTATGGGAGGCGGGGGAGGCAGAGAAGAATGTGTTTACCACCCCAGATAGGCCTGTAAAAACAGGGCCGTGCAGCACCTTGGCAGCCCCTCCTGGGCGGTGGGGCTGTGAAAAGCAGCGGGATGACTCGCGGCTCTGGCAGCTAGCAAGCATTTAGGGGTGGTGTCATCCTGTGTAACGGGGCAAGAGACAAGGACGGGGGCCTGCAGGTGCCAAAGTTGACCTTGGATAGTGGAGAAGGGATCGACTATGTCATATCTTTGGCTACGTCAAAGCACATGCCCTTCTATAAACCTGACCTTATCGGGTCTTTGGGTGGCACGATTACGCTACCTTGTGTTTCCGCCAAGCATGGCGGTTTAGCCATCTCCCTGCAGCTGTTCCTGCGGCGCTGCAGCCAGTTGTTGATGTTGTGAAATTTTGGTTACTGTCGTCATCGTTACATTGGTGCGGCCTTACAGCTGCACTTGCACCCTTTCTGTTTCTTAAGCGCGAGGACCCACTGCGCTCCACTCTCTCTCTTTACTCCGCGTCTCTCTTCCGTCCATCCTACTCACACTCTCTCTCTCTCCGACATCCCCCGCTTCTATAATTAGAGTAATTGGAATCAGAGGATGCCGGCTTAATTGGACCGGAATGCAGACAGGGATACGGGGCCTTTCGGCACAGGATAAATCAGCTAGAAGAGAGAGGAAACACGAGACAGGAGGCAGCCACGGACCAGAGCCAGTACTGCAGTCACGCATTCTGCTGCTCCGGCTTTGATAGAAATCGCCGGGATCCCGTCGTAAACACACCGACACATTACGACGCCTGACGCGGTCTGAGTGCTGTGGTGTGCCGGCGATACGGGGCGCCTGGCCTGGCGTAAGGTGAGGGCACACGTGTGAGCTCATCTGACGAGCAAACTCAGACTTTGGTAAGTGGCATATGCACACAAGTCTCCCAGGGTAGAGGGTTATATCTGTGTACTGTACGATGAAGGCCGGATATACACTTCCCACCAAAGGGCGAGAACATTAAAGAGATGAACACCTGTCAGTATAAGAAGGGCAAGTTTAATTCAAACCCGACTACGAGCATATTCCCAACTGGAAGTTTTAGGGAGAGAAAAAAAAGGGAGCAAAAGGGAGGGACACTGTGGGGGGAGAGGGAGACTATCAGAGAGAGAAAGAGGTGGAAAAAGTGAAAGAGGGAGAGATGAGAGGCAGGTTTAATTTTGCTGAAAGTCACAGTTGAAAGTCAGGCTGATTGTTTGCTGTTTGCGTACCGTGGGCGCTGGTGCGTGGGAAGCGTGTTAGATTCCCTGCAGATGTGAGCGACTTAATGAAGGAAAGAGACTCGCGCTGGCGCTGAGAGACGGAGCGCTCAGATTTACACCACACCTCCAAGAGCCACGCGTTGCAGATGGCCTCCATATCAAAAGGGGGCAGTGTTGCAGTGTTGCCTGTGATGCAAGTTTTTTTCTTTAGTGTGTGCATGGGTGGGTGTGTGTGTTTGTCTGCGATTGTGATTACAGGAGAGCGAGAGATGTGATGTGATGCATGTGCTTTGTTTCGCCAGTTAAAGAGCTGCAACAGCATGAAGTCAACAGAGGTTGATTTAATTATCTCGACAATCCCACCGTCTCCACAAAACTCATTTTCTGCCACCAGTGTTTGCGCCACGTGTCTGGCGAGCCTAATAGAGTGCTCGTTTGTCAGGTTCGAGCTCTCCGTCTCTGCCTACATCTCATTACTGAACCCTTAACATGGAGGTGGTAACCGGGTAAGGCTTCGAGAAAACTGCGGGCAGTAACCCTTCTTGCTCGTGCTCCTCTCTCTTTCGTCTCATCTCTTCCTGTCTCTTTCTTCTGTTCGGCCCATCCACGTGGGGGAGAAATGTGTGTACACAGCCCTTTTGTTTAGCCTGACGCCTGCTACTGGACTGCTTGGAGCCTTTGTCTTCCTGTGATGCTCCCCAGATCTCAGTTCGGTGCAGAACGTAATTAGCGTGGCGCGAGCGGACTCCCCAGCTGACACACAAAACTCATTAAATTCCACTAGCCTGGAAAACTCTCCTCGCCCCATGTTAATCTTCCCTCCAACCCAAACTTTAATTCTTTGTGAAAATGGTTATGGGAGAAGAAAATGCTTCCTCCCTCTCGTGCAATAAGAGAGCAGAGCAGAGGGTTTATTTTGTTTTTTGGGTTGTTTTTTTGTTTGGTGCGATGTGATCCAAGGTCGGCTCTAACGAGAAGCTGGCTAATCAGATGCGAGGTGCCGCGGTGCCTTCCTGATGAGTGCGGCAGGTCGAAGACGAGACTTGTGCTCCCTCTCCATGCCTGCCTGCGTCTCCAGACAATGACAGCCATGCCGCGCCGCCCCCCCCGCCTCCCCCCTCCTCACTCCCACAGTCTCCCTCGCCACTAACAGGGCCACACAAACAAGGTCATTCAGACTGCTGTAAGAGGCAGATGTATCATTTACTGAGAGATGGATGACAAGATGTCTCCGCAAAAAGCTTTTATTTTGACCAGAGGAACCGCTGCACCACCCCCGCCCCCCCCGCACACACATACACCCAATCCACACCCCTCCCTCTCCTCCTTTCTGTCCGTCTTTCTGTCTCTCTCTCTTCGTCCACTCTACTGGAAACGATGAGGTAAAAGACAACTGCCACTTGATCTGCAAAAGAAATTGCCTCTGCAGAGCACTCGGCAACGCTGAGCTTAATTGTTTAAAAATAGGTCCGTTCATCCAACAAGCAGGTGAAGGAGGAGGGAGGACACACTGATCATAATCAAGATGAGCATCCCTAACTACTGTATTGGTCAACATAGGCGAGTCCACTCCAACTCCTCTTATTATTACCCTGGAGGGCTCCATTGTGCAGGGTCACACGTTTGATCGTCTTTTGAAGAACAGGTATTAAGCAGGTCAAGCTGCAGGCGAGAACTACCTGCAGGTGTCTGCCAAATTAAGCATCTTGCTGCTCGTCCCACGAAGGCCATCTTTTGCAATGTTTGGCAGACATGACTGTAGACTACAATTGTGCACAGTGTAAGACGCGGCAGTATATTGCAGTGCAAAATACTGCAGAAAAGTAGGGTATCTGAAGTCTGGGGAGGCACATAAAGGTGGTATTAAGTTTAAACTGAAGCTTGCCAGAACACTTCCCAAGTCCCCACTACGTAAGGTGTCTTGAACAAAATGGATGAGTTAGTAGAAAAGCAGGGTAAATTTTGGCCCTTTAATGCACATAAGAATTAGGGTATGAAACTTTATGGTATTCTGTTGAAGCCGATTTCCTGAAGCGATGTTTTGAAGGAGCGCACTGCGGTTCAGTATGGGAGTGTGTCTGATGTGACTTTCAGGAGTCCCTAGTAGTGGTGTTGGGGGCGGTGCACGGGGGCAGCCTGAATGACTGACAGCTGCTACTGAGTTCTCTGGCCAGAACAGTGGGGCCAGCACTCCTGTGGGCCCAACATCTGCCGGACACGGTGGGACACGAGCCACCATACCGCTCCCCGACGGCCCAGAAAGAAGAAGCCTCGCCATGTCTGACGGAGGGTTGAGAGGCAGCTACCACTGGGACTCCCAATCTGCTGTCTAGCGTTTAATTTAACCAACTTGATGGGTGACTGGTTGCATTAACTCCAGATTTGCTGCTGCACTTACTAGTAAGGTGGCAGAGGGAACCGACGACTTAGCAGCAAAGTCTATCTGAAACCTTTATCCAAAACATTTCTTTCTTTAATAACAGTATTATCTTTTCATCAACGGGATGAAAAACAATGCTTTTAATTAAGTATAGAATAATCTACAGAGACCTTGAAAGGGCACGGACTAATCATAGGGGGGAACAGAGTAGAATGGCAGAGCAGAACAAAATGGAGGAGTACAATGTAAACGCTGCTTAACAATGTACTCAGAGTAAAGCCCATTATCCTGAATCAACTGAGACATCAAAGCGCATATCTAAAAATAAGAAGTCTAGACTCCAGGATATGATGTTCCACATCTCCCATGGCTCACATACCAACGTCAAGTCCATTCAGCCCTATTGGGAAACTGCAGGATCGGCTAATGTCTTAAGTCATCCAGGCAGGTAGCAGTCCACCATCATGGTAATATTTTCACCAGATGCTTTGAAGCCACCTTGGCCGTAATGGCATCTGAAGAGAGCGTTCGTGGGCTACAAAGCTCCAGGGACTCATTAGTGAGGAGTGGAGCTATTTGAAGAGGAAGGCCATGTATGGGTGAGTCAAGAGAGACCCCACTTCTTCTTTCTTTTTTTTTCCCTCAGCACTTCTTCCCATTGATTTTTTTTTTCCTTTCAGAAAAAAAAATCCACCAGAGAGTGGAGCTGTATGAGGACACACAGCGACAGATTGGTGGACTGCGTTCAGTGTGGGCAGCAGAAGTTGGCAGGGACACTAGAGCCGAAGTTTCACCCACCACCCACAGGAGGAAAGCCTGGAGAAGAGAGAGTACAATGTAATGGTGCGGAGAAAGAGAGAGAGAGTGAGAGTGAGTGAGTCAGTATAAAGCCCTCTCTGAGCCTCGTGGCGGGATCCCGGGCAGGGTGTCCGTCACGGATTTTCTGAGCGCTGTACAGGATGTCAGACTTCTGCTAACGCCACATTAATCTGATCCTCAAAGAAATCACTACCATAACAGAGGATGGATGACTGCCGGGAAACAATGCACACAACAGCCCACCTTACAATTTGCCTAAGGGTAGAAATGATCCTAATCTCGTGTAAACAGAAGTCCATCTCGTCAAGCTGAATTTCTGGGGAAATTCAAGCACAAATTTGGTTCAAAAAAAGGGTAGAGGAACAGTGGGCTGTCATCCTAACCTAACTTAAACCAATCATATTATGCTAGGGAGAAGTGGTGGTGGTGGGGGGGGGGGTGAGGCTGGCGATGGTGTTCACCCCTGTACTGTCCTGCGAGCAACAACTTATTTGTTCCATGTTAGCAAAACTTTGGCTTGGATGAGACAAGAACCGCAAAAATGCCATCCAGAGCATTAGATGTTTGCTGCGTTGGCAGGAAATCTTTCCATTTTAAAAAGAAAAATTTAGTCTGAAGTCATCTATTATTATTGTTAGCATAGCTATGAAGGGCAAAGAAGGATACTTGTTTCTACCCAAACAGGAAAAATAACCAGAGATACCATTTCCAGAGGCAGGCATTTTCAAAATCCCAGCCAATCGAATGATCTCGTTCTCAGGATGGTCTCATTATCCCCTTTTTAACATTTTTTTTACGAGAGTTTCTCCAGGCCCTCTTTAAGCTCGATGAGATGGAGATCTGGCAGCGCGAGATTAAAATGATGCTGACTTTTTGGCACAGGGCTTCATGGCAGCTGTGAAGGTTCATATCCTGAGATGCAGCACTTTTTGGTAGAAAGCACAAACTGCATTATCATAACGACAAGATTCTGCTCAGAGATCCGATCTGCCTTCCGCTAAAACGTCACTCACTGTGAGATCGGGAATCAGGGATCAGCAGCATTTATTTGTCATTTCATTTCATGCACTTGTGCACATGAAATGAAAGGAAATATCATTTCCCCCAGCCCACAGCAGTGCAACACAAAGACAAAAACATATATCCAAACTACAAAAAACTAAAAAAACTACAAAACCACATATTCAACATATCCACAAAAAAAAAAATCACTGTCCAACAGAACGAACGCCAGCCAGGATGACTGTCTGAAGTGCCGGTCTGCATAAGCTAGCAGTTAGCTTAGCCTGCCCCGCACCCTGTCAAGACCGCCGTCAGTGCTTCCTCTTTGGGCGCAGCTCCAGGCAGGGCCGTGGTCTTTTGGCCCACCGGACATAGCAGACCAGGCTCCCCCAGCCGATCCAACGCCACCTCTCCCAGCCAGACACCTTCAACACACCTCCCCACACTCCACACAACGACACCAAAAACATAGTCAACGCCAGGCGAGGCCGCCGCCAGACCGCCCTTGGAGTTATTGGAACTGCTGGTCTGCATGGGCTAGTGGTTAGCTTAGCCTGCCCCACTTCTGCGTCTTGGCAGACCGCCCTCAGTGTTTCCTCTTCGGGCGCAGCTCCAGGCAGGGCTGTGGTCCCTGGGCCCAGGACGCAGCAGACCAAACTCTCCCAGCCGATCCAGCGCCAGCTCTCCCAGCCATCAGACCAAGACACAAACTTAGATGCAGACGTGGACAAAGACACCGCATAGACGGTACTGGGTGAGGCCGTCGCAAACGTAAGTTGGCACCGCCATCTTCCCACACCGGTACTGGGTGAGGCCGCTGCAAATGTGAGTTCACGTCGCCTTCTTGGTATATAGTTTATGATGCACATGTCGTCTCTCTCGCCCAAGCCCAAGCCCATGTTTAAGGCATGTTGTTCTGCACTACCCCGGCATTCTTAACCCCATTCCGCCCCATCGACAGCCACGTGTCCGTCAACAGACCCCTCCACGCCACACTGCAACCCCAGTTCTCCATCTGCTGTTTAAATTGTCTGG
>JAJHIY020001525.1:95000-105000 GCA_022114975.2 Lampris megalopsis | reverse complement strand
GAGACAGGATGAAAGAATAAGAGAGGACGAAAGAATAGAGAGAGACGATGAAAGAATAAGAGAGAGGGCGAAAGAATCAGAGAGGACAAAAGAATAGAGAGAGAGGATGAAAGAATAAGAGAGAGGGCGAAAGAATAGAGAGAGAGAGAGGATGAAAGAATAAGAGAGGACGAAAGAATAGAGAGAAAGAGAGAGGACGAAAGAATAAGAGAGGACGAAAGAATAGAGAGAGAGGATGAAAGAATAGAGAGAAAGAGAGAGAGGACGAAAGAATCAGAGAGGACGAAAGAATCAGAGAGGACGAAAGAATCAGAGAGGACGAAAGAATAGAGAGAGACAGGATGAAAGAAAGCGAGGACAAAAGAATGAGAGAGAGAGTTTGAAAGAAAGAGAGAGGATGAAAAAACGACAGAGAAAGAATGAGAGCGAGTACAAAAGAATAAGAGCAAGAACGAAAGAATAAGAGAGTGAGAGAGAGAGAGAGAGAGAGAGAGAGAGAGAGAGAGAGAGAGAGAGAGAGAGAACAAAATATAGCATGCCTTTTAATTTATCAGTTCAATACAAAGTGATGAGATTTGCTGGTATTAACAAGACCGTTTAACTGAAGCCTCCACACATGATGAGCACATGAGCAGAATATACAGCCCATCAGCTCGCTGCTTTATTTTACTTTTCCCAGACCGGCAATTCAACACTGTGACACACACACACACACACACACGCCTCCTCTAACCATCCTACCCTCCCCAGGAGACCTCTGCACAAATAATAACTCCACCTCTCCCTCTCTCTCTCGCTCTCATCCGGAGAGGTGGTTTGACCCCAGAGTTGTCCCCGGGTTACTGAGTAGTTCCTGGAAAGCCCTGGGCAGCGGTGAAGTGTATGGGGGATGATGGCGGCGGCGGTGGTGGGAGGGCGTGTGACGTTAGCTAACAGTCCGGACGGGAGGAGATTGGACGGCGCTCAAGCCACCGCGAAGAGCTTGTCTTACACTCGGGCCTTTGAGATGCTATCTGTAGCTGTTTGGAGGCAACGAGTTCAAACTCACCCTGTCGCTTCAAAAATAGGTCGATCGCTTTTCTTTTTCTTTTTGGTTCTCCTCTTCCCCTTCTTTCTCTTTGTCTTTCGCTGTACGGCCCATCAGACATAATTTTCTATCCCGGCTTGTCCCCGGCTGTGGCACGGGTGCGTCTAAAGTTAGCAGATAAGAAGCGAACAGCAATTTAAGTCTGACAATTTACAGTACAACCTGCCCCTTACAGGAGACAGCGTCCAACGCGGGACCTTCCAGGGGAAAGCGCCGATGATATCTTCTGACACGCTATATATTCAGCGAAGGGGGAGGGAGGGCGAGTGAAAGTATTTTTTTTCCCCAGAGGGGAGTTAATGGCACGCTGAAGGCTTTTTAAATGGCGGCGCTGCTTGGCATGTGCCACTGTAAACAAGCTGAAACGCTGGGAAGCCGAGCGAGTTCGCGGCGCCCTGAGTAAAGCCATTCCAATGTGACACGACGCTTTTTGGTTTGGTCCAAGCGTTCGTAATCAACCATGACAGCGCTTGCTCCGTCAGCCATATACAAACACACACACACACACACACACACACACACACACACAAAGGCGGACAGACCGACACAAATATGTACTCTGACAGAGTTTCGCTGCAATCCAAAGTTTTAATTTTCTTTTTTGGTCCATTTCCTGTACTCCTAAACGGCACAGCCTGTCCTTTTTCCATTTCGAAACGTATGGCACCGCGTTTCAGACCCGACACAACTCATATCAAAGCCCGAGGCTGCCATTATTGAAAACTGGGGAGCGAATAATACAGAAGAAGAAAAAAGAAACCCGAGCAAACAAAACAACAAGAACGGAGCGGTTGTGTCGAGGCAGGAATGTTGGAAATACATCTCCGTTATAGGTCGTAACCAGCTGGGGATTTGTCTAAATTGGACGGGAGGGCGAGCTGAGCCGCTAGAGGGATATATTGAATACGCCTTTCCTATACGGCGCACACGGTCTCCTTCAATACACCTTCAATTCCTCTACCGCCCGCCCGCCGGCGGCTAGCGTGTGGGAAACTCGCCCCGTCTAAAACATTATAAGCCAACAAATCTCCTTTGTTCGGGGAAGGCATCTCCGTCGGCTGACGGAGGGAGATGTCTGGCATTCTGAGAGGAGTCCACCCGCATTTCCACTGCGGTCTGTCACGGCGCGCTTGGATGAAAAACACAGACCTCTCCCGGAGCCAAAATGGCGTCTGGGCCCGAGCGAGCGGGCACCGCAGTGCGAGATGGAGAGGAACCCGGCGCCGCGTGTATCGCCAGCGAGCGGAAAAGGCCGTGAAACGAGAAACCGCCCCACCCCCCCTGCAGAAAAAGGGCATGCAAATAAACAAGCAGATAATAAATAAAAATAAAAACGCAATGCATGTGAAGAATAACCAAGCATAAAGCCCTGGCAGCGGTGAGAAACGGAGACGGGGAGATACTCAGCTCAGCAGATATACAGACACAGATAAACAGACAGATAGATGAGCACACAAACAAACACACAGCGCCGACAAACATGTCATGTTCCTTCCTGCTTGAATAACAGTCTACTTCCTGGCTGCCACTGGCAGAGCTGGGAGTGACCATCTGGTTTCCCTGTGTTTACCTCTCTCCGGGTTCAGTTTAAGTACCACAGCCAGATTTCACCAGGAGACACCACAGACAGGCTGGTTTTAAATCTCCACATCCCAGCCTGTTTGCTTGTTTATAGTATATGTGTTTGTCTGGCGTGTGTGTGTGTGTGTGTGTGTGTGTGTGTGTGTGTGTGTGTGTGTGTGTGTGTGTGTGTGCGTGTGCGTGTGCGTGTGTCTGTCCATCTGTCTGCATTTAGATCACAGGATCCTGTAAGTCCAGATTTAGATTTACAGACACCAGCCTGTCTCTCTGGGTGTATTGCTTTCTGTGGCGCGATCCCTCATCTTCCCAAAGAGAGGAAGAGGGCCCTGATATAGGAGCCATAAAACTATAGCGAACACACATATGTGCTAAAATGTGACCACGACGATGCACACATGAGCACGCTCACACGGGGACACACACACACACACAGACACGCGCACGCGTGTGCGTGTGTGTGACTCATTGCTGCTCTCCGCAGTCAGATTGAGTTAGCAGGATTAAAATATATCATTTTGGTAATTAAAATAGCAGATGTTTCTAGGGCCAGCCATGCTAGGTGGATTAGCCGGGGCCACAGTGGAGATCCGAGGCAGTGCAGTGCAAGGTCAGGCTGCCTTCCTGCCGACCCGCTGCGTGACGCCTCTGCCTACCTGACAGTGAACGAGACACCCACCGTGCTGTCAGGTTGAGGCTCCAGCAGGGAGGTAAACGTGCGATGGGGGGGGGGGTAGTGAGGGGGAGGGTCGGACGAGGCGCAGGAACGAGATATCCGGGAAAGATGGATAGATTATCCTGCGCGGGAGGCCGAGGTCAAAGAGCAGCATCTCCGCTGGGTGGAGGAGTGCAGGTACGGGGGGCACGGTGTCACGTTAGCAGAGCTCATTCACTGACAAGGTCGCTGCTATGCCGACGGTGGGAGCCTTGATGTTGCAATAACAGGCGAGGGGAGGTGCTGATCAGAGCGCCAAATGCCAAAGGAATAGCTATAGTAATGAAAGGCTGTAAGGTTATCCTGCTACAACAAGCTAATTTCAAATAAGATTCTCTGTTTACCTCTCCCTGTCTCTCTCTCTTTATCTCCATCCATCCATCCACAAACTAATTAATCAATTTATGCATTCATTTTTACACTTATATGAAAGTGTGTATTGTCCATGTGAGATGTTGGAGACCCTTTTCTTGTCAACCAGAGGAATAGTGAGACGAGAAGAGACAGACAGAAAAAATAGGGGGGGGGGTAAGAGCCAGCAGAGCAGTACCAGAATGGCTGGTGAGATGGCAATGGCCAGGTGGGTCTAATAACAATTGGTTGGGCATGACGGAGAAGCAAAAACCTGCCAGCCAGCTTGTGATGAGGTCATGGGGATTGGGGCACTAGCAGGCAGCCAGTTAGTCATGATCCTGGCCCATCCGTCAGAGCTGTTAGAGGAGACTTAATCTAAAGTGACAGCCGCCATAGTCTGGCGATGGCAGCTTGGGGCTACTCAGGACTGCTAGGTCAAAAGGGGTGCGCCGGGCCTGGTGTCGATGGCTAGCTAGAGAGGAAAAAAAGAGAACGAGAGAGAAAGAGAGATGGCGAGAATCTGACCAGGGATGGCCGTATAAAGTAGGAAGCCGTAATTCCAGCAAACGACGACCATAAAGGCTCTGTTTATTTACTGAGGAAAATTAAGATAAGATTAAATAGCTACAGCTCCCTCCTCTTTATTGGTCTTTACCATCTGTCTCCCTCAGCGAGGCTCCCTGTCTCATTCCCTTGTTTCTCCATTTTTACAGATCTCTTTCTTTCGTGTTTGCTTCCTCCTTTCTTTCTTTTTCTTTTTTTTCTGTGGAGGCGGCCTAAATAAGGACCAGTCAGACGCCAGCCTGACTCACCAAAGCTGCCTCCACCTCTTCATTCAAAGTCGGGCCGAAATCAAATAATCAGATTTAACTTTTCACGTCTATTGACCTCAAACACGGCATAATAGAACATTCAGCAACCATTTTACCCTAGTAAATGATAACTGTTGGGATTTTTCATCCCTTTATCCATAACTCTTTTCACTTGTCTCAAGAACATTTAGGGAGCGGTCTAGTCCTTACTGATACCGAGTGACAAGTACAAGGAAGGGCGGGGTTTCATATTTTGATGATTTGATCTGATTGACTGTATGTAAATGAGTGTCTGGTGACATCATTAGTAACAGGAAAGAAATAGTTGCGAGAAATTGAGCTAGGGGGAGCTCTTTTCAAAAGAGAAGAACATAATTTTCACCTTTTACTCTTTTTATTTCAGTAGAAAGAGACAGTACAAAAATGACAGATGATTAAAGCAATAAGTTATGTTAAAAATGATTTGTTTTGATTTTGGCCTGACAACAAGAAGACAGGACCTCTCAGAAAAGGATGCGGTCATAACTGTCTTAAACACGATGCCAGAGTTGCTTATATGCATTGCTTAGAAGATTTTTTTGGACTCCCCCCCCCACCTTTCTTCTCCCAATTGTACTTGGCCAATTACCCCACTCTTCCAAGCCATCCCGGTCGCTGCGGCAACCCCTCTGCCAATCCGGGGAGGGCTGTAGACTACCACGTGCCTCCTCCAATACATGTGGAGTCGCCAGCCGCTCCTTTTCACCTGACAGTGAGGAGTTTCGCCAGGGAGATGTAGCCTATGGGAGGATCATGCTATTCCCCCCAGTACCCCCACCCCAAGCAGGTGCCCCAACCGACCAGAGGAGGCGCTAGTGCAGCGGCCTGACCACGACACAAACCCACATCCGGCTTCCCAACCGCACACGGCCAATTGTGTCTGCAGGGACGCCTGGCCAAACCAGAGGCAACACGGGGATTCGAACTGACGATCCCCGTGCTGGTAGGCAACGGAATAGAGCGCCATGCCACCTGGACGCCGCTGCTTAGAAGATATTTGACAGAAAATGTCTGACTCTAAACTCTGAAGATGCAGCGGCGGGGTCCCCAGGGCATAAATGCACCGAGCCCTTTACATCAGGGTGTCATCCAGGCACACAGTGTTGTCTAAAAAGGTTGAAGGCTCAATCAGGACAGCTTGGACGAGGGGGGAAGCAAACTCTCAGTCCCACCGGTAATTTTGTGAGGTATGCAGTATGATGACTGTGGAGCTTTGCTGCCCAAAAATGTCACCCTGCCCTTTCCTCTTGTCAGAAGAGAGCCTGTCAGAGACCCCGGGGGCACTGCCTAATTACTGTTGCCTGTGTTGGTTTGGGAACGTTGCAGGGATGTGTGTGTGTGTGTGTGTGTCTCCATGTGTGTGTGTGTGTGTACCTCTGTGGGTGTGTGATGTTTGCACGATGTGTTGTGCAAGCAGGTGTGTTGGTATAACTGTAATTCATGTGCAAACATCTGTGTATGTGTGTGTGTGTGTATGTGTGTGTGTGTGTATGTGTGTGTGTGTGTGTGTGTGTGTGTGAGAGAGAGTGCATGTCTAGCTCCAAATGACAAAGCACTGTTGCTGAAAGGTCAGGCTAAAGTTGTGTATCAGCTCCTTATTGAGATGACAGGCAGGTGTGGTGCACAGACACAATTCAACATTAACAAGCCCTCACTAGCTCGAACAGGCGCACAAATTGGTCGTAAGTAGAAGTAAACAGTGTTATGAGACTGATTTTAACAGGATGAGAGGGAACAGAACATCACTCACACACACACACAAAGGCAAGATATTGCCCCAAGGGGGAATAATATCACAAAAAAAAACCACACACACAAAAAAAAAAAAACCAACCTGGCATGAACTGGAATCCCTATTCTTAAACACAAGTTGTAACACATGTTCCCTAAATTATAGGGGGGAAATGAAATAAAATAAATAACAGATCAGCGTTTTACCACATTATTCCCCTCGCTGAACATTAAAAATCAACCGCTAGTTTCCGCTGATGGAAGAAATTTGAAATCCTTTGAATTTGGCGTCCCTTTTTAAAAATCCTCAAACACTGGAAATGACCACTTCCAAATCATTTTTGGCCCCCTGACGGGTGAAGATGAATTACTTAAGGTAAAGTATTCAATGGAGTCAATTTTGATGTATTAGCTTTATTTGTGGAACGGCGTTCTGATGGGAGTCCTCAAAACGGAGAGGTACGGGAATTAACAAAACAGCTAATCCCAGAAAGTTGAATAAGTTCACCTGGACACGACGTTCAGATGAACTGGCTCGACTTTCTGGGATTTCCTTACCTGGATTATTGAGCATGCGTGCAAGACAAAACAGCCCATCCCGTTACTGTCATGTCATCAGGGCTCATACACAACCACCCATGTGCCACCATGCCCATCACTGAGCCTCCGTGCCAAAAAAAAGTATAGATTAGTACAGATTACTAGTATTATTATAGATAGTATAGAATTAGCATAGATTTTCAAAAGGAAAAAAAAAAGGTGAAAATGTCGACCCCCCCCCAACACACTCTTTCCCTCTCACTCCGCCTGTCGGATCTGCACAAGTCTACCAGACTACAACCACTTCTGCAGTCAAACAGAGCTTCCGACCAGTTTGGCAGCAGCATCAAGATATCAGCAAGTTATCATCCTGTGTGGACACAGAGGGCTTCATTAGAGCGAGGACAGCATGGCCGCACACGAGGCATCACTTCACACCCACACGCGACCTCTGCCTAGCCACTCCACCTTCGCTAACCGTGTGTGTGTGTGTGTGTGTGTGTGTGTGTGTGTGTGTGTGTGTGTGTGTGTGTGTGTCTGCATGAAGACATGCATATGTGTGCATGTCTTTCTATCCAAGTTTGACTTTTATTTGTGTGTGCTTCCCGGTGAGTCTGGAAGTGTCTGCAAGTGTGTGCATGTGTGTATGCACAAGTGAGTGTGAGTTGCAGATTGCATGTGTGTGGTTATGCGGAGGTTGCGTTGGCCAAGGTGATTTAGGGGTGTGTATGGAGAGTATGTGTGTGTGTGTGTGTGTGTGTGTGTGTGTGTGTGTGTGTGTGTGTGTGTAGGACAGCAGTGTTGGTATGTTAGTCAGCGAAATAGGGCGATGGTGCAGTGTTCCTCCCTGCTATGTGTTTAATGGGGCCTCCGAACGCCGAGCCTCCCATGGTGAGCAGCCATGCTAATTAGTATACAGCACATCGCCCCGCTTCCCTGCTCCGCTCTACCCACATACAGACACATACACATATGCACACAAACAAACATACTCCAGCACACATACTATAACTATGTGTACAAGAGGGGTCGACCGATATGGTTTCTTTCAGGGCCGGTACCAATACCGATTATTAGCAATCCAGGAGACCGATAACCCACATTTAGAACCGATACACATTTGTGGTAAAAATGAAAAACTTGGTGTCAAAATTTAGAATAACACAAACTCCGACACAAAACATGGTTGAAATGCCTTTAAGGATATTTTTAATTAAAAGAGAACTTTTCAACATTATCTTAACCATCAACAAATGAACTTGACGTTCGCTATCGCATTCAAGCTAACGCTACGAGAGTCAACATTAGTTGATGTTATTATGACCATCGGCTACCAATAACATGTAAAAACACCAACTCATATGGGCCAGTAATGTTATGTTCACAATACGGCAGCAAAAATAAGTTGCAGTTGCACTGGCACGAACGTTACTCCAAGATATAGCTATCACTACATAAATAAACTCTATCACCTCACTATAGTTAACTATCACTGCTGCACAGTGCAGTATTATTTGGGCATTTTCTGTGGTGTAACTGAGAAACTGGGCATGCGTGTCATCATATGACTGTGGTATTTTTGCAACATCAGCGTAGAGGATTGTGATGTTTACTGCAACTTCGGCAATATCTGCTGCCTTACCCTCGAGACACAGCTCTGCTTGCTCACAAGGAGCTGCTCCAGTCTGCAAATGCATGTTGATAGGCTATTACGCGTAACGTGTAACCAATCAGATAGAGTTGTGGGCGGGACATCGCTTGACACCACAGTGTGGTGACTACAGACACAGAGGTGGCTGCACCAGAGCCAAAGTAGCACTTTTTTTAGGGGAGGGGAGGGGTTCCCCCTTTTTCGCCTCAATTGTACTTGGCCAACTACCCCACTCTTCCGAGCCGTCCTGGTCACTGCTCCACCCCCTCTGCCGATCCGGGGAGGGCTGCAGACTACCACATGCCTCCTCCGATACATGTGGAGTCGCCAGCCGCTTCTTTTCATCTGACAGTGAGGAGTTTCACCAGGGGGATGTGGTGCGTGGGAGGATCATGCTATTCCCCCCAGTTCTCCTTCCCCCTGAACAGGCACCTCGACCTAGCAGAGGAGGCGCTAGTGCAGCGACCAGGACACATACCCACATCCAGCTTCCCACCCACAGACACGGCCAACTGTGTCTGTAGGGACGCCCGACCAAGCCGGAGGTAACACGGGGATTCGAACCGGCCATCCCCATGTTGGTAGGCAATGGAGTAGACCACTACACTACCTGGATGCCCAAGTAACACATTTCTAAATTAATTTATGTTATTGGCAATTGGATTAAAAAAAAAAGGATTCCAATAATTGTAAAAATGCTGAATATTGGATCTGATTATCGGCCAAGCCAATAATAGGTCGACTCCTAGTGTACACACATAAGGGCAGCACACACACACACACACACACACACACACACACACACACACACACACACACACAGCTCCAAGGGCACACCGCTCAGCACTCCTCTGCCCTCGGCGTGACTTAAGTCCGTCCTCCACCGTCTCAGTTCACCTGGGGTTGATTTCAAGGAAATTCTCTCGTTGTTCATTGGGCAACCAAGAGCTCATTTTGAGGTCGTCCCTCGAGAGCCGAGGTAGTTCGACACAAAACTGGGTGAAACCACCACAGCGAGGGCTTCGTTCCTCCATTTCCTGTCGTAAACTGTGTTTCTAATGGTGTTACTTGGCTGTTCTGTGACAGAATCAAGCAACCAAGTCACCGTCAACACACGATTTATATGGAAGCGTGCAACCACAAGTGCCAGATGAGTTGATTTAGACACATTTTCCGTTGAATAAGTGTAACAACAAGCCGTGAAGTTTTCAGAAACCATCTCAATTCAAAAAATGGTGCAGATCACAAAGTGGCCTTCACAAGCAGAACTCGACTGTGATTCTATACGTTTTGTGGCAAACAGGCAGGTTATGTTGACAACAATGACGTGATTCGGGAGGCAGGTTTAGCTAGTTACTCATCTGAGCATTGGCTGAGTTTATTTCATCAGTTTGCTATGTGTTTATTTAGCCTATGATTAAAGGGTGGAACATGACATGAAATGCTAGCGGATGAAAACCCGGAGGTTAGAATGACAATTTATCGATAACAAT
>JAJHIY020001525.1:82500-87500 GCA_022114975.2 Lampris megalopsis | reverse complement strand
CTCTTTTCTAGAGCTTGACTAAGTTCAAATGTACCACAGCTTGAATAAATTGCAACCAACTGTGGGAGGTGGAAGGGTCAGCAGCACATCGGCAGGACAATATAAGTGTCGGCATGTTTCTAGAATAACCCTGCGTGATTAAAGACAACGGGAAACGGCATTCGGGGCTTATCTTGTTTCCATAATGTGATGCACTTCCAAGTAAAACAGGATATTAGGGCGGGGCAAAACACAGGGAGGAATGTGATTTGATCCTTCAGGGTTCGATTGGATCATGCAGCTTTGCCCCTTGCAAGGTCTTATATGACGCTGGAAGTGGAGAAGGGAAAACATTTTGTGATATTACTGGCTGGACGACGCTCCCCCGCCTGCACAGACTCGGTGAAACCACCCCAGAAACACCTTCTTCTTTTTTTTTTTCGTGATTTTTTTTGGCATAAGTTGTTGAACAGGTGCAAAATATGACAGGGGAAATGAGCGAAGAAGTTAAAAAGGCAATTTTCAATTCATGTTGTCTTTAATTAGTTCCAGGTGAGAAAACAAAGAAATTCGTTATAAATGTAGCGTAGCCTCTGTGCTCTGGATTAATGGTAACCTGTGGTTAGCTTAGCTGCACTTGTAAGGTTGTTCAGTCAACAGGAGGAGGAGATGTTATTTGATAAATCAATGCGAGTGCATGTAATAAAATGAGAAGCCTGTTGCAGAGAATTGAAAATGTTGTGCAAAAGCCATTTCCACAGTCTCCCTCATTACTGCAAGGCAGTAACAGTGTTTGCAGGTCTCTCGTATGGATTGCAGGAATGCTTATCTGAGACAATACGGTTATCAGAGATCTTCTTGTCATGTGACCTGACCAATAACACCAAAGTATGAGGTGACAACAGGGGCCAGGTTTTTTATTGAGGATGGCCGAGGCCACTCCTAGCGGCCCTCTGGATTTGCCCTTGAAAGCGATGCGCGAGTTCAGGGCTGTACATCAAACCGCACTGTCGTAACCTGGCCAAGAGCATCCTTGTACATAGAATCAGTCTGGTTCATTGGCTGAACGGGGATCAATCATTATTCAAGATGGCCATGTCTCGCAACCTGCTGGCTGCGGGCTGTTCGAGGCGTCCTTGGGTGGGTTGTGGGGTTGGGCGTGGGGGGGGATGCCATCCTGGGCTCGGAGGAGCTGCAATACTTACACCGCAGTTAATCGGGCGAGACTGATTCTGCGCTGTGGTTCACTGCTTCCTACACTGTGGCCCCGAACGGCGCGGTCATAAAGGCACGTACACATCATACGCAGCTTTGGGTAGAAGTCTGGTGGAGGTCTGGGGGGTTTCCTGTTTATGCATCTGGTTAAGCAACTGCATATTATTCAGAGGGGAGGACGTAAACACGGTTTGGGGGAATGTACATTTAAAAAGGGAAAGGAGGGGAGGGCGTGGAGAGACCAAATGGCGTGCAAGCAGCTTGACATATTTGAGGGATCTCCAGTCTTACTCCAATCCATGGACGCTCAAGAGCTGATGTTTGACCGAAAACCTAAGAGTGAATATGTTGCACGCATGCCGCTCCAGAAATTAGCAAGGGAGACACTTTCTATCTGTGTCACATCACAGAGCGCATGAGAGAGAGAGAGAGAGAGCGAGACAGACAGAAAGAGAGTGAGAGAGTAAGAGTGAGACAGACAGAAAGAGAGAGAGAGAGAGCAAGAGAGCGAAAGAGAGTGAGAGAATAAGAGTGAGACAGACAGAGAGTGAGAGTAAGAGTGAGAGACAGAACGAGAGCGAGAGAGAAAGAGAGCAAGTGAGAGAGAGTGTGAGAGCACGAGTGAGCGAGAGCGAGCGAGAGAGAGAAAGAGTGAGCGAGAGAGAGAGTGTGAGAGAGAGAAAGAAAAAGAGCGAGACAGAGAACGAGAGCGAGAGACAGAGAGAGAGAGAGGAGGGAGACAGAGAGGGGGGAGAAAGAGAGGAGAGAGAGAGAGAGAGAGAGAGGCGGACGGATGCTCCCCTCCCTCCGTGGCACGCTGTATTGATGGTAACCTCTCCTCTGGTTTTTCCTCCCTCTCCATCTTGTCGCCCATTCTCACCATTACTTTCTTCATCTGTTCGACTTCTGTGGAGGACGGCCGCCATCTGCTATGAATCAGGCCCGGCTCTGGATCAAGCGCAGCAACGCGGGGACAATGCAGACGTGTAGCCACATAAACACGCACATACGCAGGAGGACGGGAATGCACAAATCACAGCCTCTGGCACAATCACGGACGACCACGGGAACGGGCTCGCGTAGCGCATATGGAAACACACATAGGAGACAAGCGCTATAAAGCAGACGCACAATCGGAACGCTAGGAAAGAAAACCGAACCCCTGCACAAAGCGGACAAATACAATAAAACATCGACTACAAATATTCAATACCCAGCCCGACGTGGAAGAGAGGGCTGTTTGGCAGAGCCAGGGGAATAAATAGCGGTGGTTAAATAAAGCTGGGAGCTGCCAGGAAAAATGCCAGGGAGTGTTTGGGAGATGGGGGAAAAGGTCGCAACCTTGATCAGGATGTGCGATAAACATCGGGAAAAAACAACAATCAGATCGACCAGAAGATAACGCAGCGATAACACCACCGATGGCAGGGAGATAACTGTAAAACAACATCGGGACAGCACCAGGATTACACGCACACGCACACGCACACGCACACACACACACACATGTTACTAGTGCACAGGTCAAAGTGAAAACGCACAGCAAGTGCGCCAGAGAGCGTACATGCGGGTGGAGTGGAAATGTGGGAAACAGCGACAGACATAACAAAGAACACAGCAGACGGCAGGGCCGCTGCAGAGAACCAACACAACAACCCAGCGGCCAGTCACACAAACGACAACACAACTCACGCAAACAAAATATTGACGCTGCGCAGAGAAAAACAGGGCAGCAGAGAACTTACACAATCTGCAGAGTGAGGCAGAGTGTGTGTGTGTGTGCGTGTGTGTGTGTGTTGTTGTATTTGAAGGGGTAATTAAATGTGGAATAGCTGCTATACTGAGTAAGGTTACTAGGAGCAGGAAGTGATCAGTGTGTGCTTCCCCTTTTCGTGTGTTTTGATACACCGCCAGTGGCCTCCGTCGCAGTTGAAGCTGCGGGGGGCGCTGCTGCGGGGGGCGCTGCCTGGGTTTTGGCCCGAGTGGCACCTTGCGGAGCTTCACTCTGAAAACGGCCTTTCGTTTTTGACGGATTTTTATCAGCTGTGTTTGGACAAAATGTTGTAACTGTCATGGAAGCATGAGGAGGACAGAGTGCCGACTTCTGGAGTATAACTACTGTCGCCTCCCCTCACCGTCTTTATTTGTGTGGCAAGTGTGACCAGCAGATGCTTTTCGGCCATGCCACTTCCTTATGTTGTGTTACTTTGCTTTATCCAGCTTTGAAACAGTGACGACAGATGATACACACACACACACACACACACTGACCAGCTAAAACATTAAAACCACTGACAGGTAAGTGAATAACACTGATTATCTCGTTACAGCAGCCCCTGTCGGGGGGTGGGGGTGGTATTAGGCAGCAAGTGAGCAGTCAGTTCTTGAAGTTGGTTGTTGGAAGCAGGAAAGATGGGCAAGCGTAAGGATCTGGGCGACTTGACAAGGGCCGTATTGTGATGGCTAGACGACTGGGTCAGAGCATCTCCAAAACGGCAGGTCTTGTGGGGTGTTCCCGGTATGCAGTAGTCAGTACCTACCAAAAGTGGTCCAAGGAAGGACAACTGGTGAACCGGCGACAGGGTCATGAGCACCCAAGTGTCATAAATGTGCGTGGGTAGCGCAGGCTAGCCCGTCTGGTCCGATCCCACAGAAGAGCTACTGTAGCTCAGATTGCTGGAAAAGTGAATGCTGGCTATGAGAGACAGGTGTCAGGACACACAGTGCACCACAGCTTGCTGTTTTTGGGGCTGCACAGCTGCAGACCGGTCAGAGTGTCCAGGATGACCCCTCTCCACCGCCAAACGCACCTACATGAGCGTCAGAACTGGACCATGGAGCAATGGAAGAAAGTGCCCCGGTCTGATGAATCATGTTTTCTCTTAAATCACGTGGACGGTCAGGTCGGTGTGAGTCATTTACCAGGGGAAGAGATGGCACCAGGATGCACTATGGGGAGAAGGCAAGCGGGCAGAGGCAGGGTGACGCTCTGGTTCTGCTGGGAAACCTTGGGTCCTGGCATTCATGTGGACGTTACTTTGACAAATAACACCTACCTAACTCTTGTTTGGTTTTTTTCCCCTCCGCTTTTCTTTCTTTCTCCCCAATTGTACCCAGCCAATTACCCCTTTCTTCCGAGCCACCCTGGTCGCTGCTCCACCCCCTCTGTCGATCCGGGGAGGGCTGCAGACTACCACATGCCTCCTCCAATACACGTGGAGTCGCCAGCCGCTTCTTTTCACCTGACAGTGAGGAGTTTCGCCAGGGGGACGTACCGCGTGGGAGGATCATACTATTAACCCCAGTTCCCCCTCCCCTGGACAGGCGCCCCGACCGACCAGAGGAGGCGCTAGTGCAGCGACCAGGACACATACCCGCATCCGGCTTCTCACCCGCAGACACGGCCAATTGTGTCTGTAGGGATGCCTGAACAAGCCGGAGGTGACACGGAGATTCGAACTTGCGATCCCCATGTTGGTAGGCAACGGAATAGACCACCACGCTACCCGGACGCCCGCCTACCTAAACACTGTTGCAGATCAGGTGCACCCCTTCATGGCAACGGTCTTCCTTGATAGCAGTGGCCTCAGGTGGTTTTAATGTTTTGGCTGATTGGTGTAAAAAATATATAATATAATATTATATTATATTATAGTAATATGAGTGAATGCATGCTTCCCTGGCAATCTGCAGAGATATGCGGCTGAAGGTTAGCAGCCCCGGAGGAGACGGGGGAGATGTTTTTTAAGGATGTGCTGACGGTCAGTATATGAGGCAAAACACCTTGGAGGAGAGGCAGTGGTCTG
>JAJHIY020001525.1:55000-80000 GCA_022114975.2 Lampris megalopsis | reverse complement strand
GGAGGCACTAGTGCAGCGATCAGGACACATATCCACATCCGGCTTCCCACCCGCAGACATGGCCAACTGTGTCTGTTACCTTATACCAAGCCGGAGGTAACACGGGGATTTGAACCGGTGATCCCCGTGTTGGTAGGCAACGGAATAGACCGCCACGCCACCCGGATGCCCAATTTCCACGGCTTTAAAGGGGCAAAGGACCAAAACCTTCCTGCTAAACACAAATACACACGACACAAAGATGCAGAAATTGATATCCTTTTAACATACAAGTGAAGGTAAGACCACACTTCACAAGAAGAGGCATCAGCGGTGCACAGCCCCGTGGCAACAGCTCTGAAAGAGACTAAACGCTGTCCCTTCGCATGCATAACGGCGTTTCCCCAGCTTAGCCGAATGCCGAGACGTCTGTCATGGCCGCGGAAGCTCGGAAATCCAAAATATGTGAAGTGTGCGGCCTGCTGTCAGCGGCAGCAGCAGGGGCAGGAAGGAGCAGAGGGGTGGATGGAGGGCTGCATCGAGCGACGGGTGATGGAGGCAGGGAGAGCCGAGAATCTAATCTCTCAGTTAATTGGCATGACTGATGAAGACAAATTGAAATGGGTCAGCCGAATCGAGGTCTCACAGGAAAGCAAAAACTGGTAGAGGGGTCCTACGGCGTATACCGCACACACCGGGGGGAAAGAAAAGGCAATCTTTTCCGGCGAATTGAAAATAACCGTTCGGCTAAATCGCGACTAAGACCACAGCTGGCACAGAATCAGCACCAACCAACTCGGGATTCAACCGAACTTCTTTTTTTTTTTTTTTCTTCTGGCGAGAGTTTCCTCGTTAAGCTGAACTGATTTTCCGGCCTTCGCAGCTACTCGCCGAGTGCCTTCTCTCTCAGAGCCGGCTGAGCGAATTAATGCAAAGCGCTTCACCTGGTCGGTGTGTGCCGGCGCGGTGTGTGGAGGACCGCTCCTTTGAACAGCCTCTCTGTGGCTCTGCTAATGGAGCCAGATCAATTGACAGAGATAGCGAGCGAGCCGGCACAGTTGCCACATCAAAGGGATTCTAATAACTGCACACTGCGGCCATTACCGCACCGGCAAAAAAAGCCATATTTATATTTGCTTCAAAGCAAGCACGGCGGCATTGAGCATATTGAGAGTGCAGGCCTTCACTAGCTCGTTTTCAAACGGACAATTTGGGCACAAGGCCATGGCGGGGCAATTTGGTAACAGAATAGGAGCCTGTTCACACATTCACAACACAAACAAGCATCCGCTCCAAACTCGGCTTGTTCAGAACACTATTGTGCCCCGGCCTGATCGGAAATCGATGGAAAACAAAAGAAAAGGATGACAAGAAGCGCCTAATAGAGGACTTTGTCATTTTAATGAAAAGAATTGAAATCATTTCTGCATGATTGCCCCGTATATAAGGTATGCTAATTTATACAGAGTAACGGTTCTATACTAGCCTGCTTCTACAGTGGCGACGGAGTCTTAATGGGTGTTGCATTACCTATGCGGATGCTGTCCATTACGCATGCTGGCTCTGCTTAGCATCCGTGCATGCACACACACACACAACACGGAAATGCACATGCACACACAGACATACACACAGACACACACAGCTACAACTCTTGCTCCTTCGCTCTCTCTTGCTGTGAATGATAAGTTTATAACTTTGTTCATTAGTGCTGGCCTGTCTCCTGCTGCAGACACTGTCTGAAACGACATGATGGCAGACAGGTCTCTCCATCTCTCCTGCCATCCCCTCCCCTCTCTCTCTCTCTCTCTCTCTCTCATCCTCTCTTTCAGGATGTCACCTCATCTCTCTCTCCATCTTCTACTTTCTTCCTCTCCCCCTACTTTCTCCCACTCGCTGTCTCACTCTTCCTCTCCCTTCATCTGCATCTCACTCCTTCTCTCACTCCCTTGCCCCCCCCTCCCCTCCCCTCCATCCCCCCATTTTCGGCCCGGCACGTCTCCACGCGGCTCGGTGAAATAATTTACCACACGCGGCGCTCCCGCGGATGATTGAAGCATAATTAGACGGCGGAGACAGTGCAAGCCAACGGAGGGGCTTGGGAGCCCGCGTTCGTCAGATGGTCCGTCTCACTCTCGCTGGCTTTGCCCTTCAGAAGTATCACTTCCGCGAGCGAGGGAGGGGAGGGGAAGGTGTGCGGTGCCTCGCTGTGGCTAGCTACACTGAAAGAAATGATGCACGCGTCTGCAACGTGACTTTAGCCCCGCCACAGAAGTTTGGAAACTTCCCTCACTTTGGAGTCAGGTCAGCTACTTAACTGACAGACAATTTCCTGCTGCCTTCAAGAGGCCGCTGTTGATTTATGCCAACGCGACTTCTTCCAAGAAATTAAGGCAGTGGGAGGAAAGATTTCAACATCTAAACAATGTTTGGAATGGTTTTTAGTTCTTTCAAAATTAGCTGCACGATATTGGAAATTTATTGGGAACATCTTGCAAATTCGCTGAAATGTTGAAGTCATTCTTTGTTAATGAATCAACATGTCTTTCTCATAACAGGCTGAGATGACCTTGATGAACACTGGAAACACGATAACCAAATAAAACCTTTCACTCTCTTTAGCAGAGGTGGTTGGAGCAAGAAAGTTCAAATCGTGCTTGTATGGGAATAAGAAAATATTTGGCCGGCTCCCAATGTGCATCCCTATCTATTCCCAGAGATAGGGAATGAGGAAAGTGCTGTGTGTGTGTGTGTGTGTGTGTGTGTGCGTGCGTGCGTACATGTGTGTGTAGGGAGACGAAGGGGGATTGTTGTGTTGTATACTGTCAGAGAGCCCCGCTGTCACCTTGGGAGAGCGTATTGAAGCTACAGCAGCATGCAGAGATAAGACTATACATGACAACAAAAGGAGCAAAGGTGTGTATGAAACAAGCTTGGATGCTGACTAGCACTGTTTATATACATTCTGCATTCATATGCAGCGCATGATTAAAAAAAAAAAACAAAGGAAAAAAAAAACAAGGGAGGGAAGAGTGATGAGCTGCTGCGACTGACCGCAATCGCCATGACACCCTTGTCAACGGCAGCTGCTTCCGCACGGCAACGGTAAAATGAGCTGGTTTTCCACGTTGTGACCTGACACCATATGCTTGAAAACAAACAAACAAACACACAAAAACAGCCGCGGTGGGTTGAATGACACCATAATCATGGCTGCACATGTGGAATGGAGGTGAGATCAGCGCTGCTAAGGGTGCACCTGTATCTCCTAAAGGTGTGTGTGTGTGTGTGTGTGTGTGTGTGTGTGTGTGTGTGTGTGAGGACTGAGGGTGGGGTGGTGGTGGGGTTGCGTACTGAGACCTGCCTAAGCTAGCTGTTCTCCGCTGCAGCCTGTAACAGCGTCGTCAGCCCTCCCCGAGGTGACCCTGGGTTAAGCCGAGCCGTGAGGGTGCGGGGCGTCGCCTGGAAGGAGAATAAGACTGTCTCTAATGGACAGCAAGGCACCTGAGGGTACCGTATAGTACGAATATGAATGCCGATAACAACAGGAAATGCTTCCCATGAGAGGACTGGGAGAAAGCGAACGCGAGGGGGAGACAAGAAAATAGAAGAGCGGAGCAGACTAAGAGGAGGAGAACGAGAGAGAGGTAGGTGTATGAGAGAGAAAGAGAGAGAAGGGGGTGAAAAGGAAAGCAAAGAAACAACTGAATACCGTGTCTCCTTTCACCTTGTACAACCCATCTGAAGCAGCCATGGGTGACTAGTGTCGGTTGATGGCCAGCTGCAAGCAGTGCGGATCATAAACATTTGGGATTCACTTCATGGAGGCACTTTAATGATGCTTTTAGCATAATTTCCCCCTTCTGTAATGTGAACAAGAAGTGAAGGGCATGCAGCGCCTCCCTGTCTGTCTGTATGCTCTGTGCGGCTTATAAATATTGGATATCGGACCAAGGACAGTGGCCGACGACAAACCGGGGTGAGTCACAGTCCCTGCCTGTCCAATGAATGTAATTTGACACTACTGCTAAAACAGCCCCCCCTCTGGCGCGTGTCTTTGTTACCTGACTTTACTTTCATGTTTACTTTCGTATTGTCACTAACATACTGACAACCTACCACATACATAATAAATACACAAACATGCACGCACACACACATTATTGATTTTTCAAAGGCTTGCTGACATTTTAGTTTTTAAATCACGTATTCAAAAACCTTTTGCCGGATCCTGATGATGAGTGTTGCACCAATTAACCAGTATTATTTGTTCAAATACCCAGCCACCATGCCTCCTACTCCCACCTGACATTACAACAGCCTGCAAACAACCTCTCTCCTGCTTCTAAAAATGGCTGCTTTTAGGCTCTCGCCCTCTGCAAATTGCATGCTGCTTTCTGTGGAACAAGCAGAGAAATCAAACTGGGTATCTGTGGCAGGCAGCATCCAGGTAGAGGCAGCCGGTGTTAAACAAAGAATCTCCCACACTACAAACTGACATGTATTCATGCAGATTTCCAGGAAAACATGAGAACATCTTAAAAGAGACGATGCCTGCTTTGCACAAAAGACAAGAAGATAGCACAGCGCTCATATTGGCTCCAAGCAGGCATGACTTCATTGAGGGGCGTTGTCTGATGTTACAGGTCTGCTGCTAATTCTAGGCTGTCTGTCCCTGCTGAGAGGAAGTGGAAACGAGCGGAAAAGTAAGCAGAGAAGAGGACGGCTTTGTTTTCATCCGGGTGCTATCAGCAGAGGCTGACCACAGCTAGCATAGCGAAGGGGTTGATTTCCATAAAGACTGGCTCTTGTCTGAAAGCAAGCAGCTGTCAGGTGGAATTGCCTCTTCGACACAGACACCACAATCGAGGGCGCCCTTCCCATAATTCAGTCTGATTGGCTCAAGGGGAAAATGGCAGCCTGTGGAGAGTGAGGCAAGCGGCTTGTTGACAGGTTTGCATCTGTGAAGCCAGACGCGGCGTTTACCTGTTATCATTCTGTCTTCCCGGTGTGTTAGTTTTGTCAGCTTAGAGAGGAAACCTGAACAAAATGACATGGAGAATGGAGTGAACTGCAGAGATATACTTACCTACTTACCTAACACACACACACACACACACACACACACACACACACCCCTATTCCTGCACACCTGCACAGACAAATCCTCTCATATGAACACGTGTGCAACGACACACCTGGCTGTACATGTATGCAAGCAGACACACACACACACACACACACACACACACACACACACACACACACACACACACACACGCAAAAAAGAATGGGCAACCTCAAATAGACATAGACACACACACACACACACACACACACACACACACACACACACACACACACATTGAGTACTCTTATCTATGCTATGTGTAGAGGTGAATGACAGGAAGAGGGACACGGGGAGGTGGGTGGGTGGGAGGGAGGGGGGTGTCCTTTAGATGTCTTAATTATGGCTCCTCTCCTCCCTCTTGCTGTCACCATCCCCAGGGGAGGGCAAGACAAAAGAAAGCCAATGTTTCATCTCTCCTGCCTTGGTATTTTGAATTCCGGGGGGAGCGAGCGGCAAGAGATGGCAGGAAGTTACATCGAAGGGAGACAAGAAAATCGAGCGATGCCTCTGCCTTACCTCCAGTTTACCCTCCACGTCGCCTGCACAGCTGTGCTTAAAATAAGGCACCCTTTCAGTGATGCCAGCGAAAGGGGGGGGGGGATATAAATAAAAATAAATGGCGACTTGATTACAGTGAGGGTTTTACTTAATGAGCGCCAAGCCTCGACGCACAAAAGCCTTTATTCCTTTGTAGCGGGGAGACAAATGTGACAAAATGGAGCCGTGGGAGGTGTAACAATAGGAACTATTGTTGTAACGTCTCATTAGTAGAAGGTAACAACACAATTTAACAGGAGGGAGAGAACGAGATCCGAGCGCTGCTCCCACCCATGGGTGTAGTCGACGGTGTTCGCAGTTAGCCGCTGTGATTTAAACTTGCCGCCGCGCTCCCCTGGATGCTCGCTGTAGGTGGAGAGAGCTAGCAGCATGCGGCTAGTTAGCAAGAGCCCCGGGATAGCTGATGTAACCGGTTATTTTCTTGCCCGGTGCGGGACTCGATACGAGGTGTACTGCACCACAAGGCGACATCACTAACCGCTCGGCTAAAGGGTCAGACCCGTTAGCTAGAGGCTAACGTGTCTTATTAGTAGTTTACACTGATTAGCTCAGAGAGCCGACGGAGTAGTACATACATCGACCATACGATGCCAGGTCGCCACGGCACTATGTTCCCAAATCATACATGAACAGTACAGAGGCCACACGTAACCCGCACGCTACTCTGAGCTGAGAGACACGCGTCCGTTCAGCGCATGCGTGTCACTCAACTAAATCAAAGAACACATGGCGCCGTCTGATGACGCAGCCCCTCCCGCATCCAGACAAGCGCATCTTAATTTTGGGACTGCACCTTTTCCAGAAAACTTTGGAAGGAACTAAATGCTTTTATTATATCTAAAGTCTAAAAATAATTTTAAAAAATCCCTTAAATGGGAATATGTATTGTTTGGTTTCCATGACACAAATAGTGAAAGTAACAATACATTTTACTTAATAGAGCTTGTTATTTTTTTTTGCAAAATGTCACATCCATAAAAGTAAATTCTTAAATAATAAACCATTCTTTCCTGCTTTAATTATAGAAATTGAGAAATATATCTTTACCATTTCCAGAAGCACAAACAGAAAAGCAGTCAAAACATATAATGCTAGTTTACATTATAAAATTTTCACTTAATGTACTCTGTAAATTTACCCCCTGGCAAAAGTGCTTTGTTTTTGTTCAACATTGTCATCATTATCATTGTTAATACTACAGTTCATTCACTTTCTTTATTTACTTTTGTTATGGCCATCGAATGTAAAGGTGTAAGGTTGTTTATAGTTGATTGGTCTGATGATATATATGTACAATGTTCCTGTATCGTTTGTATTCTTGTCAATAAAAAAAAGAAGTCTTAATTAAGGTACACCTCCCAATTTCGACTGTTACATCATGTTCACGTGACCCCCGGTGAAGGAGCGTCACGCATTCCCATGAAGGATGCCAGGGTGTCAGAGACGCCTTGGCAGGCGATGCGGGCAGACAGACAGACAGTCTGCAGTTAATTATTAAGGGGAATAAACTGCCCTCATTGGATGTTTGGCAGGTGAGCACATGGCAGATGTGAATACAAATCCGCTTGTGAATGTGCGAGTTAGTGTGTGTTCCATGTTTTTTGTGTGGAGGGATAATGTGTCTATGTCACTGTGTGAGCAGTGTGTATAGGATCTGTGTCTATAGAATATATAATGCATCCATAGCTGCACAAGAAAAGCCTCCATCTAAACAGACAGACAGAGAGACAGATAGCTGGCTAGCTAGTCAGATAGCTAGATAGAGAGAGAAAGAGGGTCATTACAGATAAGGAAGTAGAATAAAGAGTGATAGTAGCACTGCCAGGTAAAGAGACAGGAGAGGAGAGAGAGAGAGATGGGGGGAGGGAGAGAGAGAGTCTATAAAACCAAACTCCCCCTAAATGTCTCTCAGAAGTGTAATAAAGGCACAGAGCTACAGCGCAGAATGTTGGCCTCTCCATTTATGTGGGCAGAATAGGGAGCATTCAAAAATAAACTTTGATGTGCATATGGTAATAGGAAAACGCACACACACTCAGATACCTAGACACACACACACACACACACACACACGAACAAACATTTTTAAAAAGGTCAGCTGTATTGTATGGGGACAAAAGGCTCTCTCGTGAAAATATTGACTGAGAAAAAGGGGAGCAATGCAAAGTATGGTCTTAAAATGAAATGGGTAAAGAACGCGGCTCCTTATCTGTATTCTGTGAGCCTGCCCTCTTATAAATATTGGAGGAAGGACACGGGTGGGCAGGAAATGGCCAAATGGTGCATTTGAGAAATGGCACACCTGAGCGGTGTGTGGAATATCATCTCCCCTTGTCAGATCCCATCCCGTTCCTTTATAATAATGGCCACCTTCATCGTTATCGTCTATCCCGCCATGATCGCTAGCACCACCGTTGCTCTCCATCTCATCAGTGAGTGACAAAAAAGGCCACAAGCAAAGTGCAAAAGCATGATTTTGTTTACTCCATTCATCAGGCTGGGGTTAACTGACAAGTTTCAGGAAGTGCAGCAAGCAACTTCCATTATCTTAGGCTTAAGGTTAGGTTATAGGGGGAAAAAAAAACGAAATTTGGGAGGGTGGTTTTAGACCAGATCAATTAAGAGCATCACATCAACATCATCATCATCTTCATCATCATCACCACCATTATTACCATTCTGAGGGAACTACTTTATTCTCATCTGTTTTCATCACTGCACTGATAGAAACATGTACAAGTAAAGAAATAGCCTCCTGGGATGTCCGGGTAACATAGCGGTCTATTCTGTTGCCTACCAATACAGGGATCGCCGGTTGAAATCCCCATGTTACTTCCAGCTTGGTCAGGTGTCCCTACAGACACATTGGCCGTGTCTGCAGGTGGGAAACCAGATGTGGGTATGTCTCCTGGTCGCTGCACTAGCGCCTCCTCTTGTCAGCCTGTTCAGGGGGGGAGGGGGAACTGGGGGGAATAGCATGATCCTCCCACGCACTACGTCCCCCTGGTGAAATTCCTCGCTGTCAGGTGAAAAGAGGTGGCTGGTGACTCCATGTGTATCGGAGGAAGCATGTGGTAGTCTGCAGCCCTCCCCGGATCGGCAGAGGGGGTGGAGCAGCAACCAGAATGGCTCGGAAGAGTGGGGTAATTGGCCGGATACAATTGGGGAGAAAAAGGGGGAAAATTCCAACAACAAAAAAAAAGAAAAGAAATAGACTCCTGGATGTCAAGTATGAGCACTCTGCCTGGCTTTCCTCTCATGTGAGTTTCCTGTAAGTAGGAGGGGAAAAAAAGCAGTACCAAGGTCGTTGCAGACAAAGGCTTTTAAATTTACCTCAGACAAAGTGCCTTGGCACTGCTTTTTTCCCATTGGATGCTTACCCACATTTCCAACACAGCACCTGCCAGGTTACACATGCGTGTAGTGCTTCTTTCTCTTGTCAATCCCCCTATATGTTTTATGCCCTTAATTCAGACTGGCCAACCATAAAGAGCTACCGTTCTTGCTCTTCCATCTAGAGAAATGAAAGAGCCGCCTTTTGTGTGGGGTACCACTGTGTTGGTAGCCGTACTACCAGTCTCTCTCCGTGCCTGTTTAAGTTAACCCCACAATTCTGCAGCCTGACGACCGAGGAGACAGACAAATATGTAAAACTCATCATGGCCATAAACTAGGGATGTCCTGATCCAATCCCAAAAAACTTGATTGGGACATCCCTACCATAAACATGTTCAGAGCTTGCAAAATCTGTAGCACTTAATTGTCCAAAATGGAAGGCTTACACTGCACGCCGTACACTGCAACAGAAAAGCTATACAAAAAATATACGACGGAAACATCATCAGACCGGTTCAAGGAGCTGAAGACAACCGTGAGAGTGGGGGAACAAGGAGGTCAGTCCAGCTGCTGCAGGTTGCAGGTTTACAGCATGGGGAGTAAATCTCAAGTCTGTTTGAGCCAGCCCGCAGACGCCTGAACCTATGACCCAAGGTGAGTGGCTCAAATTCTTCCCTACTGGGGGTGATTAAGATGGTCTATAATACCGGCGGCCCTTTGACAAGACGACCGTTTGCGTGAGATTCTCCAAATGGGGATGAGTATGTACTCCCCCCAGGTGGTTTTCTGGTGGACTGCCCCTGCCCTTGTGCATCTGTGTGTTTTAAGCTAGCTTCACTGTGGAGATTAGCCAGGCTCATAGGGACACTGCGTGCCCTGTTTAAACGGTTTGTCTCTTCTGCTTCCAATTTAGCAGGCTAATGATACGGCCAAACACAGGAAAAAGCAGTTTGACAAGCTGCTGTTAGAGCTCAGTAAGTTTACATAATGACTACCAAAGGGACTTGCAAAAAAATGAACACACACACACGCACACACATATATATATATATATATATATATATATATATACATACACATGCGTGCAAAAATATATTGTACATAAAATGTGTAATGAAATGATTTAAAAACGAATTTATTACTAATTTATAATTCAGTCTTCGTGCCATCATGTTCTGTTTTGAGACGGCACGGTGGCCCAGTAGCTAGCACTGTTGCCTCACAGCAAGAAGGTCCTGGGTTCAAACCCCAGGCCGTCCCAGGTCCTTTCTGTGTGGAGTTCGCATGTTTTCCCCGTGTCTATATGGGTTTCCCCTTGGTGCTCCAGTTTGTTCCTTTGGACAGTGATTTTTTTAAATTTTTAGTTTGTAAGTATGTGTTAGTTTGAATATGTGTGTTCTTGAATGTGTTTTTGTCTGTATGTTGCACTGCTGAGGGCTGGGGGGAAACGGCATTTCGTTTCATTTCATGCACTTGCGCACATGAAATGAAAAGATAAACAAAGTACTCCTGATTCCTCCCACCATCAAAAAGACATGCATGTTAGGGTTAAATACTCCTGTCTGTGCCCCTGAGCAAGGCAATAGAAAGAAGAACCGGAGTTGGTCCCCGGGCACTGCAGCTGCCCACTGCTTCCATACAATAGGGACGGGTTAAATGCAGAACTTCATTGTAACCTGTACCATGACAAAATAAAGTGGCTTTCTTTTCTTCTTTCCCTCGGTAAAGTGTTGTGATAATGGGCATTTTCTACCTGTGGCGGTTAACACCAAGCATCAAATTTCACTATTTGCGTGATTGTTCATCCCAGTCTGTTGTTTCTCACTCTGATTGGCTGCGTGCCTCTGTGCAGACTGCCAGAGGTTGTGGGGGCATCGGCGTGAACACGGAGCTGCTGATTGGATCTGTTTACCTCTGTACGTGCTATTGCTGCACTTAATGCAATCAACCAGGACGAGTGTGTCCAAACGAACAAAGCACCGGCAGCCTGTGTGACTCCGTCTGCCTCGGGAGCCTCGCTGCAAACTTTTCTGGCATTATCCTCATTAGGTAATGTCACACCTCAGTATCTCCATCAGAGAGAAGCATATAAACAAGGGTATGTTACCAGGCCTGTGTGTTGGACTGTTCTTCGACATCTAATATGAAGTCGGGCTGCTTATTTTACCCTATCCTCTCACTCCCGCTTTCCTTTCTTCTTCCCTTTCCTCTTATTGTCTACCCGTGTATTTAATCTTCCACAGCGCCGCCTGCTTATAGACGCAGACGACGTTTGTCACAATGCACAAATTCTGATCCCCGTTGTAATGGTGTGCTGCTCCTCGTGCAGTAGGTGAAGAGCGGAGGGGCAGGCAGTTTTTTGGGGATTCCCCCCCCTTTTTCCCCCCAATTGTACTTGGCCAATTACGCCATTCTTCCGAGCCATCCCAGTCACTGCTCCACCCCCCTCTGCCGATCCGGGGAGGGCTACAGACTACCACATGCCTCCTCCGATACATGTGGAGTCGCCAGCCGCTTCTTTGCACCTGATGGTGAGGAGTTTCACCAGGGGGACGTAGTGCATAGGAAGATCAGGCTATTCCCCCCAAGTTCGACCCCCCCCCCCGAATAGGCGCCCCAATCGACAAGAGGAGGCACTAGTGCAGCGACTAGGACACATACCCACATCCGGCTTCCCACCCGCAGACACGGCCAATTGTGTCTGTAGGGACACCCGACCAAGTCGGAGGTAACACAGGGATTCGAACCGGCGATCCCTGTGTTGGTAGGCAACGGAATAGACCGCTATGCCACCTGGACGCCCCCCCAGACAGAAGTTTTGCTGAGGTGCCACACTACCTACATTATATCACAACAAAGGAGAAAATGGAGGGTAAAATGATCTGGGCCAAAACATACAACCACAGATCCCCGGAACACTTTCTGCATGGATGTCTTGGGTTAAACAATATGAAACACATGCACGCACACACACACACACACACACACACACGGATGAACTCACAAACATCAAGTCCAGATACAGGCCTGTGTGCGGCTGCGGCCTTGGCCTGTCAGCCTCAGTAGAGTAAACAGCATGGAGACGTGGGACAGAGCGGTAGCAAGACCAAACAGACCTGTGTGGAAAGGTGCCCTGTGGTCTCCCGCCTGGCCATATACAACCTTTGAACCGCCGCCACATATAATGCTTTAAATGCAATGCACACAAACAGCCCGTATTCACTAAACAGTATGTGGGGTGAGTGGGCGAGAGAGCACGCAGGTCGCTGATCAGCACAGAACCGTGGTGAATTACCTCTCACACACACATGTGCTCACACGCCAAAGCCAGCTCAGTTCCTCAGTACGGGGGGCTTCTGAAATCTATCAACTATCCCCCCCCCCAACGTGTTGACTGCACCGACCCTAAGACGTGAACGGGGGCTAAAGCGCACCGCGCACCTCTGTAAGGCGACGCCAACTTGATCTGAAGCGCTTCTTACCTTGGCCATTTGGGCCTGCACCCCGGTGGCTTTGAGAGACGACACGGCCTTCTGCGCTGCAGCCGGGCTGTCAAAATCCACGAACCCATAGCCTGCAGAGAGGACAGGGGAGAGGGAGACGGAGAAGGAGATAATGAAAGCAGAGGATGAGTGAAATAAAAGAAAAATGAAGGCGAGGCCTGCCGAGGGAGACTGACAGCCACTGGGTAATTGTAGCCGTAATAGGTTGGTAACACGACTACAGAGGCTGCCAGTTCTCATATCTGCTGAGCACTACATTGTCTGATAATTAGCGACACCGACGTTCACGGGGGGATTGCTATGCATCTTAATTAGTGACACGCATGAGCGATTTGGCAATAACAAACTGCGCCACGCGGCGCACCTCCACCTCCAACCACATCCGCGCCGACGCACTTACGGGAACGCAAACACCCACGGACACCGAGCACGCTACAGGTCCACAAAAACATGCCGGCGAACGAAGGCCGCCGCACAGATCTGCTGCGTTTCTGTCAGAAACACATCTTATCTGCATCAGAGAAGCTTTACGGCAAGTCATATACGTCCTTTTCAATCAAGGGGAATAATTCATGTCATGTAAATTTATGAAAAGCACTGAAGTCAACTGCAATCACGATCCAAAAACGAGGAGGAAAAACATTTCGCAACGCTCATCTGTGCACGGTTACACTCAGACACATGGACGGCGGGCCGTCAATTCATTCTTCAGAACATCACCGAGTCGCTCTCAGTGTAAGCTGTTCAGCCCTTTTGATTTTTGGAGAGGCTGGAGCATGCTGGCCTTCGTCACGTTCCTCAACACCCGGCCTATTAACACCCCCCCCCCATTTCCCAGCCTCCATAATCCTCTCCCCAGTAACAAATCTCTCAAAGGTTGACAACATGGCAGAGTGGCCGCCATCTCTCGCTCGCTTCTTCTCTCACTCTCGCACTCTATCACTCTCCCACGCACTACCCACTGTCTCTCTGTGTCCCCTCCTCATCCTCTCTCCCCATCTCTCCATCACTTATGGGCGCACCCTTTCTGTCCATCTCTCTTACTCCTTCCCTTCAGGCCACTCTCCTCTCTCTTTCCCTCCCCATCACTCTATCGCTCTCTCTCCCCCTCTTTCCCTCCCCGTCACTCTCTCTCTCCATATAGCTCTCTCATATTTTACTCAATATTACCAGCCGCCAGCCCCCCTCTGGAAATCCATCAGCGGAGGAAAGCAGAGGGAATGAAAATCTGCGGCTGTGATTTATGAGTTATTGTGATCCCGACGTTCCCCGGGATGGATCGGAGACGGGGGTTGCGTCGGTGTTAATTAAAATTTGGTGGCGGATTAAAAGCAGTCAATGGTGCCCTCTGATCCACTGTTTCAGAAGGAAAGTGTAATTAGAAAAGGATAATGGGGGGGGTGCCCAGCTGACGTGCTTCCCCCCCTCACGGTTCGGACGTATAAACATGAACACACACACACACACACACACACACACACACACACACACACACACACACACACACACACACACACACACACACAGGGAATATATCTTGCTTGCTTTCTCACACTTACAGAGTTTGTGTGTGTGTGTGTGTGTGTGTGTGTGTGTGTGTGTGTGTGTGTGTGTGTGTGTGTGTGTGTGTGTGTGTGTGTGTGTGTAATGGCGGTGGGTCATTTTCCTGTTGGCTGGAGGTGAGGGAGAGTGAAGCAATGTGAAAATCATAACCTGTGGCAGAGGAGAAATTGAGCGCGGGGTCTGATTAATGGCCAGCTGTTAGAGAGGGACGCAGAGCAGGGGCGGTGAGGGGCATGGGTGTTTAATTGTGGAAATATGGAGAGCCAGAGTCAAATGGCTGGATTCAGATACGACCGATGGACTGGAAGAAAAGTTCTACTTTATTTCTGAAAAGCGCGATAGTTTTTTTTTTCTGCGGTGGGGGGGGGGTGGGGGGGTAATTGCTGCACTTTAATTTGCATTGTACTCTGCTAGTGTGCTCAGCGTTTTGGCAGTGTGCTGTGAACATTTTGAATCAATGAGCACAAGAAATACCATATAGCAGCACTAAGATCGGTCTGACTTCACACAAAGGTGAGGAACTAGAATGGCTGCACTTTTCCTTTGAGGTATTTTTTGCGTTGCAAACACCCCCCCCCCCCAGCACACACACACACACACCCATCTGTGCTCTTTCGGTTTAGTTCTCCTCTCTTTCATCATCAGAATATTCCAAGGGTGGCTATTTAGGACCCCCAAATTACGTATTTAATATTCCACTACCACCTGGGGTGCACTTATCAAACTTTCAGCAGGGTGAGGATTTTAGAAAATGCTGACCTATATTCAGACCACTCCAAATGGGAGGACGGGTAGAGAGGTAGAGAGGTGTAGAGAGAGAGAGAGAGAGAGAGAGAGAGAGAGAGAGAGAGAGAGAGAGAGAGAGAGAGAGAGAGAGAGAGGTAGAGAGGTGTAGAGAGAGAGAGAGAGAGAGAGAGAGAGAGAGAGCAAAGAGAAATGATGAGTAGAGACAAAGAAAGTGAGGAAGAGGGTTGGAGATAGAAGGAAAGCGAAACAAAGGTGCAAGGGTGTGTGTGTGTGTGTGTGTGTGTGTGTGTGAGAGTGTGTGTGTTTGTGTGTGTGTGCGTGTGTGTGTGGTGGGGGGGGGGTAGATGTCAGCCTGATGCAGAGAGAAGGGCCAAAGTGCTACTCAGCAAGCTACCTCCATCAACACAGCCTTCCGCAAATTTTTTTGTTGATGCATAAAGTGATGATGTGTTTAAGGAGGTTTGAGTTCTAGTCAGAATGGGGTTATGGGGTCAAAGGCGCCCGTTAAAGAAGAGACTGACAGTAGGGTGTCCTGTCAACTCCTCTGCTCCTGTTATTGTCAGAGCTATAGAACTGGCAGTAAAAGTCTCTGTGTGTGCGTGTGTGTGTATATAGGTTGGTGACTCTGTGTGTGTGTTGGTCACTGTGTGTGTTGTCATAAAATACATCTAACACTGCTACATGGGGAGTCACTGAAGCAGTGAAAAAGTCACTTAAGGTGTCGGGTACTTACAGACACACACACACACATTGCAGATAAGGTGCCCTGACTGGAGCTGATCCCAGGCGGAGCACGTGGATGGAGACACGCTGCTACAGTGTGTCTGATGTGGCTACTGTAGCATTACTGTCTAAAGTGGGGCAAAGAGGGGACGGCGTTGCTTTGAAGTCTCTGCAACCTTGGGGAGCAACACAAACAGCCAATCAATAGCTGTCATTTAAAAGCAGCTCAGCACGATTGACTGGCTGCATGGTGGCTTGTTAATACCTGGCAGCTGCACGGGCACACACCCTCGGTCTACACATAGACACAACTCAGTGACAAAAACGTATACACACACACACGCCTGTACGCAAAAACATGAACGCACACATGCACACACATGCATGCATATGGACACGCACGCACGCACACGCACACACACACACGCACACACACACACACGCACACGCACACACACACACACACACACACACACACACACACACACACACACACACACACACAGGCAGACACCATCTCTGTGAGAGGAATAGAAGAACATGATCTGGCATATCATGTATCCTGGTCTGGCTCTAACATGGAGCCTGTTGAGATGAAAGGAAACAACGTCAGTGGGTTCGGATGGTGCAATGCTGCCACCACTCTTCTTTGTGCATGCATGTGAGTATGTGTGTGTCAGTGTGTGTGTGTGTGTGTCTATGCTTGTGCACGATGATGGCTGATGAATAATCATGACTGCATACGTGTGTGTTTGCGCGTCTTTGAGTGAAAGAGTTGTCACGCGTTGCCTACCAACACGGGGATCGCCGGTTCGAATCCCCGTGCTACCTCTGGCTTGGTCGGCGTCCCCATGTGTCCTGGTCACCACACTAGCGCCTCCTTTGGTCAGTCGGGGTGCCTGTTCAGGGAGGAGGGGGAACTGGCGGGAATAGCGTGTCCTCCCACGCGCTACGTCCCCCTGGTGAAACTCCTCACGGTCAGGTGAAAAGAAGCAGCTGGCGACTCCACGTGTCGAAGGAGTCATGTGGTAGTCTGCAGCCCTCCCCGGATCGGTCTGAATTCACACAGAGGGCGGAGCAGCGACTGGGGTGGCTCAAAAGAGTGGGGTAATTGGACGGGTACAATTAGGGGGGGGGGGTCCAACAACAACAAAAGAAAGCGTTGTCGTACTGTATATAGCGAAGTATTAATGTGTGGCTTCCCCGCTGCTCCAACCCCTCCTGCGTCTGGATGCATGTATCCGCGCATGTTCTGCATGTAGTGTCAATGCATGCGGCTGCCGGTGTGCTTGCCATGATATGTGTGTGTTTGTGTTGTGTGTCACTGCAGGATGTATCCGACCATGAGCGCGTGAGCGGGAGTGGAGACCCGAGCCGCCACCCTGGGTTTCGCTCCAAACAAGTCGTCAATGCAGAGCGGAGATAAGGGACTCATTACGCGGTATGTATCGACGTATCAATCATCCACGCATCATTCACGCAGTCACCGTCAAATTATGCTAATCCTAATTACGTCTTGGGAAATTACTGCTCTTTATCTGCTAATAGTCACAATTGTTTGGGATTTTCCTACCCACCAACTCCGTCGCTGGTTTTGCCCGATATTTCCATTTTTCACATCCTCATGCGCTGTTCTAATGATCCCATTTTGTACCGCATACAATGGAATAATAATGCGCTAAGTATGAATAATGAATCAGCGACAAGTCACGAAGGGTTACAGTCGTGTGCGTAGTAAACACTGTAATTGTTTACATCCTTATGAGCCATCAAGGAGAGTCTGGAGCCATCACTGTGCGTGGGTGATTAATCACCATGGTTACATATACGTTAATGATTGGCGTATTTGCATGCATGAAAGCCATTATTGATAATGGATGGCATATATAAGCCTCTCCATGGACAAATATGCGACCAAAAAAAAAACATCGGTAATATCATTCTTATGATTCATGATGCAGAGTTGGTCTCCTATCACAAATCTATGCTGCCTCTGCCCTGCGAACCCAGCCCAGGTACCACCATCTTCACTTTTATAGTACATTATCATTCTTTTTGAAAAAGTCATCAGTGTACAGTGTGGGAATTGGCTATAATGGCCGCATATTTAGCATTCTTATGTCCTTGATTTCGAGCTGTGAAAAACAAAACCCTCCTTTGGAGAATAACCCCCCCCCCCGCACCACCACCACCACCACCACACACACACACTCATTGTGTGCATGAAAATGAATCAGTCAGTGTGAAATCCAGATAATCAGTAATAACAACCAGCTAAGGAAACCAGTTTAGGCGTTCTTCTTATCATCATCATCTTTACTGATGGTCACCTGGGGTTGGAGTATGACCATCCTCCTCCTGGGTCCTCAGGTGGGTGTAGAGGCCGATCCTAGAGCCGCATAATGGGAGGACATCTGCGCATGACAGCTGTTTACATGGAGTCGCTGATGTGCCTGCAGCCACCACACAGTCCTTGGCAGGGGGTGACTGGCATGGAGAACCAAGACGATTTGGGGACAACCCTCTGTTGCAGCCTTCATCCGCCTTCACTGCCATTGTGACGTTTGATTTTGACATACTTTATTGATCCCTGTAGGGAGATTATGCTCTGCATTTAACCCATCCTAGCTGTGTAGCTAGGAGCAGTGGGCAGCCGCCGTGCAGCACCCGGGGACCAACTCCAGTTCGTCTTGCCATGCCTCGGTCAGGGGCACAGACAGGAGAATTAACCCTAACATGCATGTCTTTTTGATGGTGGGGGAAACCAGAGCCCCCGGAGAAAACTCACCGCAGACACAGGGAGAACATGCAAACTCCTCAGAGGATGACCTGGGATGACCGCCAAGGTTGGACAACCCCGGGGTTCGAACCCGGGACTTTCTTGCTGTGAGGTGACAGCGCTAACTACTGTGCCACCCACAGTGACCTGGAGACATCTTCCGCCAGTTCCACCACTGAGGACTTTGTTGGATCGCGCTTTGTCTGGAACCTCCCCCTTGACCTATTCACCTTCGAGCTCTGGACGGCATAACTCTTGGGATCATTGGTGCACACAAGCTTCTCCACCGCGGCAAGGTGCTGATCCAGGAGAAATCTTCTCATAGACTTAAGTGGCCTAGTGGTCAGAGGGGTTGGCCAATAACATAGCATCTTGTCAGCAAGCACTGTTGAAGTGTCATTGAGCAAGTCACTGCCTCTGATCCACTCCAGTACAGGGATGCTGTTCTGTGGCTGACCTCATTCTCTCACCTCTTCAGAAGAGGGATAAAGTGAAAACAGAGTTTCTCTTTTGGGAACCATAAATACCACATGGTTTAACTCAGGGGTGAGAATAGGACAAGGCAAAGAGCCATCAATAACATGGCAAGAGGACGACGGAGAAACAGTCACTCCCCTTTAGAAATCAGTGGGAGATGTGTGTCTAAAATGGCCGTTATTTTACAAAAAAAAAAGAAAAAGAAAACATGATTCAACATGGGCCAATTTTGGTGTCTGAGGAGCTAGTTAGAGCTGATTTACTAACACACGGGCAATATGACTCAGCTTAATGGTCACAGTTGTTTTTACGAGTAACCCCGGTCCTTCCTCCACCACAACCACAACCCTTTCTGTGACTTGTGGAAAAATCCTCCATAACACATGCCTGAGTCTGGAGGACACTGCTGACATTACTGTCAGTGTGGCATGCTACTGTTTAATCAATCTCTGAACCCATAAAACCAAATAGCCGTTTCACCTGGGTGGAGCAATTCGGATGTTGAGAGATTACTGCTCTGTTTACTTGACATGACCTGGGTCCTTACAGGGAGGGGGAAAAAAAAGAAAAAGCAAACAAACAAAAAACAAACCAAAAACCCTGATATATTTTACAGGGAGCACATTTATAGATGTGTTTGGTCAATTCGGGGGTTTGACTAGCCCTATTGCCTGCAGGGAGGGTGGGTGGTGGGGTTGGGGGTGGCTGCGGTGTGCTGTGCAAACATTGAGGCAGTGCATGGGGGTTTTAAATAGCGAGATGGCATCCATGGTTCACTGCAGCCAAGCCAAGGCCGGCCTGGTCGCCCTCCAAACCCAGAGGAGAGCATCCTCACTTGGGCTGCATTCCTCTGTCCCACCCCCGTTTACCCAGCACCACCAGTTTGTGACTGGTGATAAATTTTGTGGCCTCCGTCCACTAAACCAAGTAATGGTACTGTATGTGTGCGATCGTGTGTGTATTTGTGAGTTGGTATGCACGCCACGAACTCATGATTAAACGAGATTGGAGTGTAAATATAAAGGTCTATCTTTTTGGTCGAGGGATCACACAGAGGAACATCTGCAAAGCATAATTTTTGAATGTTGTGTATCAAAATGTTAGCTTTGGGCTAAAGAATCCTGACCACATCTGTACCATCACAGCATTAACACCACAGAGGACTGACAGATCACACAGCCCCCCCCACCCCACCCCCACCACCCAATGCAGCCACATCCTCATTTGACAAGCTATAAAAGAACTCGACCATGGTTCCATTTACAAACAAACCCAGTGCTAAATCCATAGTGTTCGTGCAAGCATGACGTTAGAGACACATAATGTAGATTGTGAAATTTTCTCGAGATTTATTTACGTCCAAACTCTGTTTAGTGATGTCACTAAAACTCCTTGAACGGCTCACAAATGACAAACCCCCATTTACCTCTCCGGTGTCCCCATCCTGCCTACCTCACACTTGGAGACAATGCCCGTTTGTTGTGAAATAACTCTTGTGGAGAGCTCTTTTATATTAAGACACTGGCGGGGAGATAGCGGTACAGGCAATTAACTTATCAAGCCTACAACATGGATTTATAGCCAAGGCATCCGTCTCGGGCTGAGGCAGCCAGGCTATTGGCTGCATTGTATTTCTTGTCATCTTCTCTCCCAGGTATAGGAGTGTCCTTGTCAGAGAGCTGCAGTCAGGATCTGCAGAGGGCAGGGTGCCAGGGCACCGTGCCAAGGAGGCCCCAGGCAACTCGATGTGGAAGAGACAGAAACTACGACAAGCAGAAGGAAAAAAAGGAAGGAAATTGCATCTAATTTACATGCACATCCATATGTGCTATACGTTATGTGTAGGAGTGTTTCTTCTTTTTTTTTTAATGTGCTATAGGTGAGTTCTACACAATAGCTATTAAGAGTACCCTTCATATTTTATCCACACAGTTAGAACCGCTTTGGGCAAAAAGCTGAGCTATGAGATGGCTCTACCAAGCCTCTCTAACAATGTTGGTTATCTGTATCGCCTCTCCAATTTGACCCTGACGCCGAGTCCATTTTCTCTAATAGCAGAGTGACGATTCTCCAGTAAGCTTTGCAGAATCACACCGGAAAAAAATCAACCCTTCCTGCCTCTCCTTCATTTGCTTCTCCCTTAACCTTGTCTTTCTTTCCTTTTATCCTTTAGTCTTTGCGTCCTTCCGTCCTTCCTTATCTTATTCCTATTATCTTCAAACTACCAATTACCCAAATGCATATTTGCAATATTATACGGCTTCCAAATGCATTTTTCACTCTAGAGCCAGCATGATGGTTTTAGGCACCATAAAAACGTGTGTGTATTCATAAGAGAGGATGCCAAGTTATATTATTATCGCCACTGTGGAACAATGAGACCGTGCATTAAATACGTGATATCAAGACGACTGGCAGAGAGGAATAGCCACTATTGTCACCAATAGATACTATTGTCATCATTAAGCTCTTTCTCAATAAGAGATTTCCCTGCCCAGTGATAGTGCACTGGATAACACTCGCATCTCCGGGCCCACATGGAGAGATACTAGAATTGAAGGGGGAAGGGGGGTGAGGGTGGATTTCTCATGTTGCCTAGCCCGCCATCACACCCAACTTCACGATGTGGACATATACAGAACAAAGCAATGCTTAAAACGTCAAGATCAACTGGGTTTTTTTTGGGGGGGGGTTGTTTCTTTTTTACTGAATTTTGCATTTCATATGAAGAGACTTCACATGAATACCGAGGGACTAACAGAACAGTACAGGGGCGGCAGGGAGAGCCAGACATCGCTAATTTGCACTGACGTTCAGTTTTTGTCATTCATAGTGAGCCCAGACGTTTTAGCTGGATGTGTCTTGTGCAGTAAAATCGAAACGACGCCTCACCGAAGCGCAAAAGAAAACAAGGCAGAAGTGAGTAGTAGTTGCTGTTTTTGCAGCATGTGTCGTTGTGTCTCTGCCGACCAAAAAAAGAGGGTCTGTTTATACGCCTTTATAGTATTTTCATTTACGACTGCCATAACTTTTCACCTGGCAATGTTTTTAAGAGACAGCAAAGGACTTAAACCTACATTTCACTTCCCCCAGAGAGCTCATTGGCTGTTGACTGTCACAGACACAAGAGCCCGTCCCTGAGACCAGCGAGGGAGCCACAGTTGCTCGGGATGTCCCACCACCCTGACTGTCTCATGTGCTGCGACTGTCCGGAAAACTCTTACGATTACGCAAATGAAGGACGGGACTGAAAGTCTTTGGGAGAAATCGCCGAGTGTGAGCCGAGCTTTAGACCCACGCTGGGAGGAGTCACAGTACAGCGACATTTTGTGGATGCATGGTGGTTTTAGCAGAACTGTCCACAGTCCACAAGCTGGTCTAGGAGGACCCTCCCCCCAGACATCCTCACTCCTGTGTCTGCTTTACTCTCAGTCCCTGTCAGCGTCCCCAGAGTCTCAAAAAAAAAAAAAAAGAGAAAGAAAGAAAAAAAAGAGGAGAAATAGCCCACTCAGCTCTCACATAGAAAAAGGAAATAGAGAAAGCAAACATTTCTAGGACCAATCTTGTTTCGACTGCTCTGCCTCAGATATTTGCCAGATGGACCATCCCTTGAAAGATGAACATGTATACAAGTCATTCAGAAAAAGTTCTCCTCGTCGCTGTCTTTAACTGACTGGAATTGCTAAAAAGTTTAGCAAAACCCACGGAAAGAGGAGGGGGGTGGGGGAACTAAATTGCGAAGACATATTCTCCATACAGATCTGTAATTGGCTATGCTGCTTGGCTTTCCAGCAGCTCCATTGGCTTGTTAGTGAAGCCCTGATGTATTTGGTGCAACATGTGAAGAGCACTTGGAAAAGGTCTGGAGACCTGAAGGGTGTTAATTACTTGTCAAGAGGTTGTTAAGATGAGACCTGGGGCTAAAAACTGAGAGGCTGGACAGAACCCCCGCACTGATATCTCACACAGAGCACCCACACACACACACACACACACACGGAAATGCACGCACAAACACACACAATAGCAAACACTAACAGGTTAAATGCATGTGTAGATGCATACATGCAATTAGTGTGAGCGCGCACACACACACACACAAACACACACACACGCACGCATGCACACACACACACACACACACACACACACACACACACACACACACACTCACAGGGTAAACATCAGGCATGCATTTTCACAGGTTAGAGTGTCAGAAAGACAAGTGGTTGGTGTGAAGTACACTTTTCCACAAAGAGCAGGTGCAGCCTTTTGTCTTTCACCCCGCCTACAGTGTATAGACGCCTACAGTGATATAGGCGTCTACACGCACCCTAAAAATAACAACCCGTCCTTTATTTTGGCTAAACCTGGCATTAGTATTCATGCCGGCAGCCGTCATGCGTGTCACCCTGTTGTGCCTGTTCGAGCAGCAGTTTGTAATAAGCAACGTAATCACATCCGCCACCAAGGCCGAACACGCCACCACCAGGATGAGAGGACAGGGTAAATATTTGAACAAAGCTGGATCAATGAAAATCAAACGGCCTCGGGAAGGCGGGTGGTGGTGGGGGGGGGTGTTGGTGGAGAAGAAATCTCCAGGTAGAGATAAACATTAAAATCCTGACAAGGACAAAGTGTTCCATTGCCCCGAACAACCATGCAGTCCATTTCTTTTTTCCTTTTTCCTTTTTTTTCTTGTCCTGCATCTGTTATTCATTCATGAGGAGCAGTATAGCGCCCCCCCCCCTACCACCGCCGCCACCCCTCCAGCTAGCCTTCCTCTTCATTGCACTTATGATTTATGCGTTCCTTAACTAATCAAGGGTATGGTCATTAGTCAGGGATGCACAGGGGCCGGGACCTTGGCAGGTCAGTGGAAGGCCGTATCTGCCATTGTGACACCTCCAACGCGCCCCCCCCCCCACCAACACTGTCCCTGGATTAGGTCTGGGATAAGAGATGACTGGAGGTACGCCCCCTCAACCTTCCACCATTGCCCTCCAAGACATTTATCAGAGGACAGGACGGAGGGAACGAAGCCCTGGGACGTGTTGTGAAATGGACTGAGTCAATGACCGGAGTCTCGCTGGTGACCGAGAGCTTCTTCCAAGTTTCTTAAAAGGCTCCAAGCAGTCCATTAAAATCCAATGCGTACTTTTTCCTTTTTTTTTGTTTTTTTTTTTTGGTTGGCTCCAAAGGACAACTCCGACACCACAAAGTGCAAACCGGAAAGAAATCTGCATAACTGTCCATAGAATAGGAGGGGAAAGGGGGGGGGGTTTGAAAATGAGTATGAGTACGGGTTTGAAGATGCTCCAGAGAAACCCAAGTCTGGTTTTGCCAGCTTAGCTGTGGGAGTCTTTGGGGGCAATGGCACTGCAGTCCTGGAGCCTCTCTTTCTTTCCTCTCTCCTCTCTCCCTCTCTCAACCGCATACATAAAACACAATGATGACCACCACACTGCGTGCAGAAACAACACAGGAAGTGGAAGGGGTACAAAAGGTCAGAGCTGAAGGAATGCGGCGCTGGTGGCCCGGCTCCCATTTTACGACAAACTCGGCCAATCAGGCGCCTGCTTGGTGGACGGCCAACTTGGAATGCTGAGGCGTCCTGGCTTACTGAAATAGAGGCAGAGGGGAGGGAGGGTGTGTGTGTGTGTTTATGTGTGTGCATGCGTGTTTATGTGTGTGCATGCATGCATTTGTGTGTGTTTTTGTGTGTGTGTGTGTGTGTTTATGTGTGTGCATGCGTGCATTTGTGTGTGTGTGCACATGTGTGTGTGTGTGTGTGGAAGATGGGGGTCAAACAAAGGCTAAAAACCGTGTGAGGTTTTGCGCGATCTGTCAATCAGTGCGATTATCCCCAAGCGAACGCTAATTTCGGTCATTTGTACCCGATGTGAGCAGGCCATGTGGACCTTCTCTCTCTTTGCCCGCTGTGTGCGTGCTTTCAGAGTTCCCCTCTTTTCTGGAATGGCTCAGAGGGAACGGAGGCATTTGGAAAAGGTCCGCTGATTGGCCGCACTTCAGTCGAGATCCTCATCTGCACATAATTCACTTTCAAAGGGCAGAGGGGGGCAGCAGAGAGGATCCTCCGTTGCACCGACACCATGTACAACATGGACAAATGTTTATATCTCAGCCCTCTAATGAGAAACCGATAATAGATGCAAAAAGAAGCCCCACCCCGGCCCCACATCC
>JAJHIY020001525.1:0-50000 GCA_022114975.2 Lampris megalopsis | reverse complement strand
CCCGCCCTTCTCCCCTTCCTTCTGTCTCTCCCTCACAGGGTACAGGGCCGGACCCTCCTTTCCACTTGCAGCATATGGCCGCCTGTGCTCGGCTCTTGGCATTCCTGGTGGCGGTGCATTCCAGGAGAGTGAGGTATGGGAAACACGGTCTCCCACACAAACGACAGGCTGAGCCGTGCTGTGCTTTGAGCCCTTAGGAGCATAACTCAGACCAGGCAAGCAGCTGGACACAGAGAGGGATAAGCGCTGATCCAGCTCCGAGCCATCTCATCCACTGCATTTCATCCATCCACTGCAGGCGCTGAGCGCTACACCCACCTGTCTGTCTGCTCGTCTGTCTATCATTATCTCCATCTCCAGTGACCTGATCTCTCTATTTGTCCTTTCTCCCTCGATTCCCCCTCTCAATCCTCCTTCCTCACCTCGGTCGGCGCCGTCTTTCCTCTACAGTAATCCACCCTCTGCTCCGTTGGCTGACCCTTGGGTCCATTTTTCCTCCTAACATGCACCCCAGACTTGTCCGCGACAGCCCTCCCAGACTCCCAAACAGAGGGCCGGTCAAGCCAATCAGGGGCTTGTATATAAAATAAATTAATTAATTTAAAAAAAGGGGAAGTTGCCCCCCCCAACATCTGACCCAGAGCCCACCTGGCAGGATCAACCCAGATGTGAGGAGGGGTTAAAAAGGCAGCTTCACCTTGAAAGGCCACACTTCAGAGCCCGCGAAGCCACAAAAAGCAATTAAAAGTATTGATGGAACTTCAATAGCTCTTAAACAGCACTGCCAGACACCTTGGGGCAAGTAGCAGACTAATCTTTTTTATATTTTTTTTTCTTTCTCGTCCTCTCTCTTTCTCTCTCTCTCGCCACTCCAACTCGAGGTGGTCTCGGCCCCTAGCAGCTGACTGCCACCAGAAAAGGGCAGCTTGTGAAACGTATTTACGGCCGGGCTGGCGGCTGAAGGAAGAGAGGGCTTCTCGAGAAAGGGCCCAGGCCCCGAGGAGCCCAGAGCGACAATACTAGTAATTAATGTTTGTCAGATTTCAACTATATTGTTAGCCAGCTAATTGGTGCGCCGCTTGAGCATGCATGTGGCGTGTGTGTGTGTGTGCGTGCTCGACAAACAACCGGAAAATGAGCCGCCAACGTCATCGCCGCTTGCTGCACTGTTTACTGTGCAGACCCTTCACACACACGCATTCCCAGTCCGCTTTTTTTTTTGTTTCCTCGTCTTTTTTTCCCCCTTCAAAAAAAAAAGAAACTCTCCTTCGGACGACGGGTGGGGAGGGGGTGGGGGGTGGAAGAGGAGACCGGGGGGGGGGGGCGGAGACAGCAGCTGCCCGCCTGCTTCTCCTCTGACGCAGGGCAGCACCAACCAGGAGCAGGTTGTTTACTCCAGGCCTTCCTGCGGCGCTAAGCCGCCTACTTGCAGAATCGCCAAGTGACAGCACAACACTTCCTCGGCAGATGTCTAAATTTGTGCGAGGGCTTGGCTCGCACTTCCTGTGACAAGAGACAGTCGCCGTAGCGACAGTCAACCCACTTAAAAAAAAAGACTGTATACAAAAAACAGGCCTACGGTGACGTACCTTTGCACTGGTTGGTGTTCTTGTCCAGGATGGCCTTGGTTGACACTATTTTTCCATACCTGCAAAGTAAAAGACACGGGGGGGGGGGGGGACAAAAATGACATTTTAGTGTTTCTTCTTTTTTTTTATTTCGTGAAAATTAATTTTAGAGCACTTGGCTGGTGGGGCAGTTCGCTACTGCACACTGCTATTGCCCCTGGTGAAAGTATTTTCCACCCTCTCTGGACTCCATTTTGGTGGCAAGCAGCAATTTACAAAGTGGCACAAATGTCAGAAGCCGTCGGGAGAAATGGTTCGGGGTTAATAACGTCACGTGTACGGTCGACTCCAAATGAACGCGGGGGTCCTCTGACATTTGAGGACGTTACTGCACATTTTAAAAAAAAAAAAGGTCCAAAGGCCTGTAAGCGCAGTGAAAAATCTTTTAAGACGACTTATTACGCCGTATTTGTGCGGCTACCTATATTAATCCGCGGTCGCTTTAATTAAGAAGACGCAGCCGCGCTCCCCAAATCATACGGGACCAAAATTAACGGCTCATCACTTTGTCAGATTGACGGCAAAATAACATCAACCTTCTACCCTGTTGCTTTAATCATCTGATGAACAACGGGTCCAGAGCCGATGTGGAGATCTCGCGTAACCCCGACGCCCTCTGAGAATTAAGACGAAGCCGAGGGAAAGTGAGCGCGCTACGAACGCCTGCTTTCCGCCCGGGACCCCGATTAATCACGCCACTTCACTCTCTACTGCAGCGAATGGAAATGACTGTACCACGCTGCACCCTGTGCTCTGCTGGAGCAGGGGTGGAGGTGGGGCAGGGGTGGAGGTGAGGGGCAAGTGCTGCAGCATTCGCATATACACACACACACACACACACACACACACACACATCCGCGCTGCTCTGCAAATGTGGGCCGGTAAACCGGCGCTCGGCTGGGTAGCGTGTTTACGTGGGCATATATACACGTCGCAATGTGTGTGTTTGTGTGTGCGTACATATTCTGAGTGTGTGCTCTCCGGTCTGCGTTTAAGTGCACGTGTCCCTATGAGTGAACAGGGGAAGGAGAGCTCCACTCCACTCATACACACACACGCACACGCACACGCACACACAGGGAAGGAGCAGTGGTGCATCCTGGCCCATATTTCACCAGCAGGGGATAATTGTGCCATTTCTCAACGCGCGGCGGAGACTCTATTTACTGCACGCTGCGGTGGGGTGGGTGGTGGATATGAACTGATGAGCTCCAAGAGGAAAACTACCAGCTGACTCACACACACACACACACACACACACACACACACACACACACACACACACACACACACACACGCATGGGAAAAGACATACACACGTGCAGACTCACACAGACAGAGAGCCAAAAAGCACACTGATGATGGATTGAAACAAAAACATATAAAAATATGCACACAGACAGACGTCGGCATGCACACACTTTTGTCCACACACACACACACACACACACACACACATACGCACACACACAAAGACACTCACTAAAATGTGAACAGAAAGACGTAACAAACACCCAGCCCAGAAACACACCCAGCCACATACAGACGTGCTGCAGGTGCAGACCGGGGTGAGCGAGGCCGGGCCGCACACACGTGCGTGCACCGCCAGCAGCCACCAATCAGCACACATTCTCTCCCCCGGGCGATAAACAGGCCATCTCAGCAACAGGGGTCCATAATCTACTGCAGAGAAGCGGGAACGCCACATAGTCTCTGCTCACACGGATCCACTGCGGAGCAGGTGTAGTCAAGATTAACATGGAGGAGGGAAGGCTCCTCTGATTACAGCAGGGACGGCAACCCTGTTATTACCGCATCCGATTGGACAAGAAACCGGAGTGAAACTTAGAAAAACAAAAAAACACCACCAGCTTGAAAATCTCACCGAGGATTCAAAACTAGTTAGGTAGTGTGTAGTATGTGCGTGTGTGTGCCGTCCGTCTGCTCCTGTGCGTTATATCTGCTTATCGCTACACAAGTGTGTGCCCTGGACGTTGGGCTGAACTTTTGTTGTATGTTTTGAGCCCGGGAGGCAGTTTAGGAGCCGAGTGGTTTTTGGCACAAATTGAGGGAAGGTTCTCATTAAAACTTTGTTTAGACTCCGGGGAAACCGAGACAGTAGTTTGGCGGATGCCAGCTCATCACCGCTCACCTCATTAAACGTTAAAGATGGTTCATTAATGCATCTCGTTTGCCGTCCAACGCAAATATTCCGCAACGAGATGAAATAGACCAGGTCTGGCCACCGGTGGACGCACACTGGAAACCAAAACGAGGTATGTTCTCAGTTATGTTACGCTGGTATGTGTGTGTGTGGGGGGGGGCTGCAGAGGACCCTGCTGGCGACTCCCTCGCCTCCCTGCCAGGCAGGCCTGCGGAGGCTTTGATGCAACAGAGGCGAACCCTGTGAAGCCCAGGTTTAACACTGTGATGCCGCGGCCGTGATGTGGAGCCTGTCTCCGCTAATCCTATTTCAATCACTCTTGCAAGGCTCTTATCTCTGACTCCACCGGCCCCTGGCCCTCCCACTCTCCTCAAGAATCTGCTCCCACCCCCATCTCCGTTCCTCCTGCTCCCTCTCGCCACCAATCTCACCCTCTCTCTCTCTCTCCGCCTTTTATTCTCGTGCTTCTCTTTGCTTTCCTTCCCTTCTCGTTTTCCCCTCCTCTTCGGACATTTTCTGTATGTTTATTCCTCGCTTCGCCTCTCGCTCTCCCTGTATTCTCTCTCTCTCTCTCTCTCTCTCTCTCTCTCTCTCTCTCTCTCTCTCTCTTTCTTCCCTCTCTCCCTCCTCTCTAATGGGACTCTCATGGCAATCATTTTGATGCCATATCCAATCAACCATAAGGAGTGAAGGCTCCAGAAAAATGAAACCGTCTGTAAAAGAGGCAGGCTTTATGAGCTATTTTAGGCTGATGAAAATGTACAAATTGCACTGACTGTAAAACACGTCATTCGTTTGACAGCTGTCCGGGCACCGACACATGATAAAATGGAAACGGAGCCCAAAAGCGCTTCTGCTTTGGGGGCAGCTGCACGGAATAGGAGAGACATCAGAGCCTGGCATTTCTTTCTTTTCTGCCTCTTCCCTGGATGAAATGATCCAGGCATATTCTGTTTCCGGCATCAGAGCCGAGAACGTGAAGTGGCTCTTTGCTGTATGTGGGCAGAAGAAGAGAGAGAGAGAGAGAGTACAGAGAGAGAGAACAACAGAGAGAACAAGAGACAGAGAGAACAAGAGAGAGAGAGAACGAGAGAGGGAACAAGAGAGAGAGAGAACAAGAGAGAGAGAGAACGAGAGAGGGAACAAGAGAGAGAGAGAACGAGACAGAGCGAGAACAAGAGAGAGAGAACGAGAGAGAGAGAGAGCAAGAGAATGTGAGAGAGAACGAGAGAGACGGACAGTGATAGACAGACAGAAAGACGGCAAGAGACAAACAAACAGACAGACAGACAGACAGACAGACAGACAGCTGACTGAAACCCAGTGTGGTACATAAAGCAGAGTGGTGCATTTAACAGCATTGACCAACCACCCAGATATTACTATATGTGTGTGTGTGCAAGTGTGTGTGTGTGTGTGTGTGTGTGTGTGTGTGTGTGTGTGTGTGTGTGTGTGTGTGTGTGTGTGTGTGTGCATATGTGTTATCTGTGCAGGAAAGGCTCGACTCCAAAAAGGAAACATTCACCACCAGAGGAAGTAAAACAAAACAAAACAAACAACAAAAAAAAAGGCTTCTGTTTTTTCAAAACAATTTCTGGTTTCCAAGCACAGAACGTTATGAGCTAACTTTTATTAAAGTTTATGACTCATTTCAAGAGCTTTTCTTACATAATATACATATATTTTTTTCTTATTTTATTTGTTCATCTTTTGATGAATTCAAGGTTGTAAACGTTCTCCAAAGTAGACAATATCTCGATCTCATGTGCAGGGAACCTTCCATACAGACGTGTGTGTGTGTGTGTGTGTGTGTGTGTGTGTGTGTGTGTGTGTGTGTGTGTGTGTGTGTGTGTGTGTGTGTGTGCGTGTGCGTGTGTGTGCGTGTGAGACTAAATAGGTGCATATGTATTCGGTTCCCCCTGTCACAGTTGGAGCGAACACCTCGAGGTGTTTGATGGGGTGTCTGACAGTCCCCGGCCTGTGAGGCTTTGAAAGTGATCCTGCCACCCGACACTCTCGGCCCCTTTCTCCGAATCCCCTCGCCCTTCGGAGGCAGAAAAGCCCCGTGGCCATTGATAAATTTCTAAAGTGGGGGGAGGTGGGGGGGGGTTGTGGGTTTTCAAAGCACATAATACCGCCATGTTGTTATCACTCGGCGACATAAAGAGGGTGGTAGAAGAAAAAAAGAGGGGGGTATTTATTTAAACTGCAAGAGAATACAAGCTCGGCAAAGGAATTGACTTTTTGATTCGAGACGCAATCTGAATCCTGACTACGTTTTAGATTACATCTTGGATCATTTATAATTCAGAACATGACGAGGACAATAATCAAAAACAACATAACAGTGTTAAAAATGTGACCGTATTTTACTCAAATCATGTCACTGCACTGCTTGATAGTTTTACTAATTTCGGCAACATCTACACAATTAACGTCAAGAAGATTTTCTGTGATCAAAAACAAGACAAAAACACCCAAAAGGAATTAAATATAGAAACAAGACATTAGACACTGAAGTTATCTGATGGCGCAGCAAGACAATTTAACCAAATTACAGGCCTACATATGAAATGAGCTTTTCCGGTTCTTGAGTGTATTTCAGTCACGATAATATGCCGTGCAAAATCAAATGCCCCTCTTGGATGTCTCCTTCCATGCAGTTCAAACAGGCTGGTTCAGCACCTTTCCAAGCACCTGTGCTGTGCAGACGGATGGGGTGAAGGCTGAAAGGCCCTCTGCACAGAACAATGCCTTGAATTTATCGCTTTGTGTAGCTCATTACAAGGAGTAATTAGTGCAACATATTCACTGTTGAAGGCTGCAGTGTGTGTGTGTGGGGGGGTATTTGTGCTCCTGTGGGGGGGGGCAACAGAACAGCATTACAGCAGATATTTACAACTATCCATCCTGTGAGGTAAAGATTTGCCATGAAAATTTACTGAATTACAAATGACTTTCACTCTAATACTGCAAAATAATGCATTGCTATAGCATACATGTACTGCATGTGTCAATATTATATAGTAAAAGGGGCGTCCGGGTAGTGTAGCGGTCTATTCCATTGCCTACCAACACGGGGATCCTGGTTCGAATCCCCGTGTTACCTTCGGCTTGGTCGGGCGTCCCTACAGACACAATTGGCTGTGTCTGCGGGTGGGAAGCCAGATATGTGTCCCGGTCGCTGCATTAGCGCCTCCTCTGGTCGGTCGGGGTGCGTGTTCAGGGGGGAGGGGGAACTGGGGGGGAATAGCATGATCCTCCCACGTGCTATGTCCCCCTGGTGAAACTCCTCACTGTCAGGTGAGAAGCAGCAGCTGGCGACTCCACATGTATCGGAGGAGGCATGCGGTAGTCTGCAGCCCTCCCCGGATGGGCAGAGGGGGTGGAGCAGTGATCGGGACGACTCGGAAGAGTGGGGTAATTGGACAGGGTACAATTGGGGAGAAAAAGGGGGATTAATTCCAAAAAAATGAATTATATAGTAAAAAAACATCAAATTGGCACCCAACAGAATTTTGAAGTATTCAGTTATGATAGTTATATTCCACACAACAGGGTTAATACCTGGGTTATTGTTTTTCTTTTGTTTTTTGGTGCTGGTTGGGGAGGAGTGGGGGTGCTCAAGTTGACAAAACTTATCCGAATGTCTGTAAGCAAACAAACAAAATGTGTGAATTCTCAGATGGCGTTCGCCCCTTTTCATCCATTTCCCATATCTTGTGAACCTTTCATCTAACTGCACCGTTAAGGCACAAATCAGCTCCTGCCTCCTCCTCCTCCTCCGTTAACACTTGGCTGAGCAGAGGTTTGCTTTTCGTGCAACGCGCCTCATGGTGTTCGGCCTTTGATGCCAATGCAGGAGACACATGTCACCGCTGCAGACACACAGAGGAGAGACAGAGGGAGACAGAGAGAGAGAGAGAGAGAGAGAGAAGTATGACTTCGTCATACTTTACATCCAAAGCATGAAAAAGCGAGACGAGAGCCCGAGATATAAGAAGCTGTCAAAAAAACATGGGCTGGCCGGTAAAAAAAGCAACCCCAAAACAAAACAAAGGAGTAAAGTTGTGCTCTCGCTGCACAGCGAGTCGGGAAATGTGCATAAAGTGGCTGCGTGTGCATTATTGGCGTGCGAGTCTACGCCCGCGAGCACGGATGCATTCATGATCCGTCGCGGAGAAGTGACATCCCACTATATATGAGGAGGTGGTGGGGCGGCTGCCCTGCGCCGTCCGGCCCCCTGCCGCTGGGCAGAGTGTCTCACTTGACCCCAGGGCTCCGCTGACCCGCCCTGCAGCTCTCAGGCCTGCGTGCCAGACACAAGAGGTCCGGCCTTTTGTCCACCGCCCGCCTCTCTTTTCAGTCTGCACTGCCTGCTTCAGCTTGAAACGCGTTAAAATGCCTTTCACTGTCCGCAGAAGAAGAACACCGCAGGGAGATGAGCGGCTGAGCGGGACAGAAAGACATGGTACTCGTCAAATAAAGGAACTGATAGAGAAAAGGGGAAAGTGGAAGAGATAAAGAGAGTAAGAACAGATGGAAAGAAAGAGAGAGAGAGCGAGGGGAAGAATGAAAGAAGTGTGCTGGACACACAGCACAGTGTGGGCTCGGCGTGCAACTCTACCAGCAGTGAGTCACTTCACTGACTTCTTGTCATGACCTTTGAGCTATTAGCGTGGTTGAAGATGGCCCTTATTACCCAGCATGCAACAGGATTCTGAAGCCCTCTTTGGTACACTGACTCATTACCATGCCCCTCCGCTCTAAGGATCCAAGCTTTAAGTCCAACATCTCTTGCCCTTAAAGGCTAATAATGACTTTTCTTTTTACAACTCGGGTCTTATTTGCATATTTTTATGCCACCGTGCATATCGGTTATGATACAACTTCACTCGCTGGCTTCATTTTGGAGATTTCGGATGTGGGACCACTGTTGGATTCAGCTTTACACTGGCGCCTCTCATGGCAACTGAGCATGAGCATCAGGCGTGTTTAAAAAAAAAACTCCAATTAAACCCAATTATTTAAACCATGTGTTTGGAAGTGAAAACAAAAGTGCAAGTTAAAGGTTACTAGCCGCGGGGTGCCCAGGTAGCATAGTGGTCTATTCCGCTGCCTTCCAACACAGGGATCGCCGGTTTGAATCCCCGTGTTACCTCCGGCTTGGTCGGGCATCCCTACAGACACAATTGGCTGTGTCTGGGGGTGGGAAGCCGGATGTGGGTATGTGTCCTGGTTGCTTCACTAGCGCCTCCTCTGGTCAGTTAGGACGCATGTTCGGGGGGGGACTGGGGGGAATAGCGTGATCCTCCCACGTGCTACATCCCCCTGGCGAAACTCTTCATTGTTAGGAAAAAAGAAACAGCTGGTGACTCCATATGTATCAGAGGAGGCATGTGGTAGTCTGCAGCCCTCCCCGGATCGGCAGAGGGGGGTGGAGCAGCGACTGGGACGGCTCGGAAGAGTGGGGTAATTGGACGGGGTACAATTGGGGATAAAAGTGTGTGGGGGGGTTAATATATATATAAAAAGTTATTAGTCGAAATGTCCAGCGTTATCAGTGGTCGATAGCACTGCTGAGCTACTTCCTTCTTCACATGGCAGGAATGACCAGCCAATACTGACCGCAGGCTGGAGTAACCATGCACCAACTACACACTCTCACACCGGCGAAGTCAGAGATATAATGGGAAATCTTGCACACAGTCTAACTCAGGCACTAGCTTTTTTTAATTTATTTCTGATTTTTCCCTTTTTTCTCCCAATTTAGTGACCAATCGATCCCTATTTTAATTCAAACACCCACCCTCGTACTGCATGCGTTCGCCAACTGCATCTCTCCGGCCGGCAGTCTCGAAGGAGACCTCCTCCCCACTTTCGTGACAAGGCGACTCCAGGCCGAACCACTGTTTTTTCCGACACACACAGAGATGTATTCACATGACGAACACAAGCCGACTCCGCCCCCCTCCCGAAGACAGCGTTGCCAATGATTGCTGCTTCATCGCGTCCGGCCATAGTCGGATCTGATGAGACCGGGGCGCGAACCCCAGTCCCCAGTGGGCAACTGCATCGACACAAAGCCGATGCTTAGACCACTACACCACCGCGGACCCCGAGGCACTAGTTTTTTTAAGGACAGGTTCTTAGCTCATGGTCAGTTTTGAGATGCTATTGCAGAGCTGTGACCACTGGTGGCCCTGTGTTTATAATCTCAGATAGGAAGCCAGTGAGTAAAATGACACCACAACCGATGTGCACGATGCATAACACTGTGAAAGTGAGACCCAGGTTGTCAAAATAAAGCCATTATCCTGTAATGGAGGCTGTGGGTTGTCTGGCCTGGTTAACCAAATGACAAGGACTACATGCTCGGTTTATTTAATATTTATAGTGTGTTAGTATAATATAGTAGAGGAAAAACAACCTCTCACAGTGTTATACTTTTCAAAACAATGCCTTGGCAAGGTGTAGTAACAGAAATAAAATACCCCTGACAAATTAGATTTTGTTTTTTTGTTTTTTTGGCTTAGTGGACGAAATACGACTGTTGGCGGCATGTCATCATGATCATTTCAGATGCTGGGACTCATCCGTGTTTTCACTGGCAGGTCTTCGGTTATCTGGCGAACGGTTGGGCTTGAATCATTAGTGACACAGAGTACAAGTAGTTAGAACGGAAATACGATGTCGTTCAAGACTTGAAATATTAGTCCCGTTTCAGAAAACCTGAAACTATTTTGGCTAGCAATTAGCAAATTAGCTTTCAGCTACAACGGCGTACCAAGTTTAACATTTACATTTAACATCTTCAACATGGGCACCGTCGTGGCAATTAATCCGCTATTCCTGGCTGTGCAGGATCCCACTTGTAAAAAAACACGGAGGCCATCATTAATGCTCCAATTGCCCATCTTTGGCCATGACCGGTCTTTGAGCAACAACAAACTGTGGTCGCCACCTCCGGGGAGTCGGCTACATGTACTAAAGAGGAGCATCATCACCATCAGAGTTTGATAAACAGTCTGTGTGCCACATTCCCCCTGACCCTGTCAGCCCCCCCACTGCATCTGGCTGCAAACCAGGGCACTGGAGATGTCCTTGTCAAATCAGGATGTGTGCATGGCATCGAAATAAACACAAAATGAAACACCCACACACACTCAAACGCCCACACAAATACACTCACTCACATGCACAAAGTGCACATAAACACACACATGCTCACACGTATGAACAAACACACACTCCCACACACCCACGCACACAGCCACACAAGCCCAAGAACCACAAGGATGCACACACATAAACACAAACACACCTCATAAACACCTCTGCCACCAGGATTATATATTTGTGACAGGACGTGTGAGCAAGAAGGTTCATAAGATGAAGAGAGTGAGGTGACAGATCTAGCCACCCACACAGGGCAGACCACAGAGATAGCTGCAGACTGACACTAATGGAGGCAGGTTGATAGAAACCACAGAACAGTGCTGCTGTGTGTGTGTGTGTGTGTGTATGCGTGCATGTGGTGCATTGTGAGATGGGAGCATCTACAGTGTAAGCAGCATCACTACATGTTAGCCTGGAGTAGTTCTTTGTGTAGCTAGCTGGTATCTCTCTCCCTCTCTCTCTCTCTCTCTCTCTCTCTCTCTCTCTCTCTCTCTCTCTCTCTCTCTCTCTCTCTCTCTCTCTCTCTCTCTCTCTCACACACACACACACGCACACACATGCGCAAACATGCACTTACAGTACATCCAAAGTAGCATCTTTCAGACCCGGCCCTCTAGAATAGCCCCCGTTTGTTTTGCCGCGTCCAACCTGTCAAGACCACATGCCTTGCATTGCCGTCTGACACGCACAAATGAACACATCTTCTCTCTCCCCGGCTGCATGCTGCACACTACTTCAGATGAAAGGGGAAGTCGACAGAGGGAGATGGAGGGAAAAAAGAGAGCGGTGAAGGGGTGGGAGGAACGGGAGAGTGACTGTGTTTAAAGCAGCTGCGAGGGCGAGTCCTGAGGGCTTGGGTTTCTGTCCTCACGTCAGTCAGTCTTTATGCACGGGGGGGGGGTGCTCTCCTTCCACCAGCCTCTCATGCTGGGACTTAGAAAACCGTGCGTGGCCATACGGCTCTAGTCAAACAGGACGCACAACAGTAGGGGAGCCGAGGTGGAAGGCAGCACGGACCGGCAGGCTTCAGCAACGATTAGATCCGTTGCTATGGATTTCTTCGTGGCAAGCCGAGGCGAGATGCACCGAATGGAGGAGCGGCCACTCACCTGACAAACTGCAACCGCATCCGGCATGAATTTGGAGAAATGTGGGTCACTTAGCACTTTCATCCAATCAATGGAGTTTAAAGACACAAGTGCAACACTCGCATTTTCAATTTCTGCGTTTAATGTTGCACTTGCTTTATGTAAAATTAGTCTACCAACATGGGGATCGCTGGTTCGAATCCCCGTGTTGCCTCCGGCTTGGTCGGGCATCCCTACAGACACAATCGGCCGTGTCTGAGGGTGGGAAGCCGGATGTGGGTATGTGTCCTGGTCACTGCACCAGCGCCTCCTCTGGTCAGTCGGGGCACCTGCTCGGGGGGGAGGGGGGACTGGGGGGGAATAGCGTGATCCTCCCACATGCTACGTCCCCCTGGTGAAACTCCTCACTGTCAGGTGAAAAGAAGCGGCCGGCGACTCCACGTGTATCGGAGGAGGCATGTGGTAGTCTGCAGCCCTCCCCGGCTCGGCAGAGGGGGTGGAGCAGCGACCGGGATGACTTGAAAGAGTGGAGTAATTGGCTAAGTACAACTGGGGGAGAAAAAAAAAAGGGGGGGTCCAAATAAATAAATAAACATGACTAAAGTAATAGCTAATCTAAATGTACATTCAAACAGCAATAAGCGAAAAGCCGTAAAAACAGTTTTTGCTCATTAACGAAGAGCGACCGCTGTGCTTCCAGTCTAGTTGGTCTGAAACGCGTCTCCATCCTGCTGCCGAGCCGACCTCGAGCACACAAAATAGGAAGTGAGTCTCTTCCCGGCAGCGCTAAACACATGGATCGCCTCCGAATAGGCAGGCTGTCTGTGTGCCATGTATACAGTAATAGGGGGATAAATAATTCAGCGCGCTGCCTTAGGCCAAATCAACTTCACTATTCAGCTCGGCTCCAAAATCGATGCACGAGGAGGAAAAAGGCGTTGCATTCGGGTCCGTTTGGCCGGGCCTATGCGACGAGGCGGCCCAAAAAAACGACGTTATTTGTACTGGAAAGGAGAGGGAGGAAGTTTTAAATGACGGACGTGAGAGGCCAAATGAGCAAGAAGGGGAGCACTTATCAGGCAGAGCAAGAGATGGTGGGATAGATACGGAGAGAAAAGGGGACATCTAAGAGATGTTGGGTTTGACAGAAGTGAGGGAGACAAGAGCGGCAGAGGAGGAGGAGGAGGAGCACACTAGTCGGGTGGAGAGACAGTATAAAGTTGAGTATGGATGGCTCTGGTTCCAGGAATAGCAGATGCTTCTGGTCAGTGTGGGGCTGTGGCAGTGGAAGTAGTTTAGTTTGGGCATTCCTGTGGTTGTCTCGCTGTCTTACAGAGGTTAAGCACCGCTATCTGTCTGCAGGCCCTGAGTGACGCACAGCTCGGCCCAGCTGGTTAGGACACAGAGATACAGAGGAGAGAGAGAGAGAGAGAGACAGGCCAGCAAAGGATTAGGTTCAGGCTGAAAAAGAGAGAAATGAGACAGACGGAGAGAGACGGTCGGAGAGAAAAGCAAGTAAGAAATGAGCTGTTGGGAGAGATGGGGTGAGGAGGAGGAGGAGGGTGAATCCAAAGCCTAAACTGTGAAGGGCAGAGGCGGCTGTGGAGCTGTGGCTGATGGTGACGAGGGTTTGGGGGTTGAGGTTTTTGCAGGGGTGGGAGGGGGGGGGGCTGGGGAGTGGGGGGTGGGGAGGAGGGTGTCTTCGCTCACACTTCATCCCTCTGGCAGTTTGTTGAAACAGAGCCCGTGGGACAGGCTCTGCTCTGATAGCCAGGCAGCTTGCATCAACTCCGGGCCTCAGAGAGCAGTTAGGAATAATGTGGCACTGGGCCCTTTGCTTCAAGGAGCAGGTGGTCCCAGGGTCATCCCCCCACTCCACCCTCCTTTCGCTCCTTTACCCATGTTAGCCTCTCACTGCCTGTCCCCTTTCCACTCTCTCTCTCTCCATTAATCCCCCCCCCCACTCACACACACACACACACACACACACACACATACACACATGGGAAAGGTTATTTGGACAATTGGCAGTGATTAGCTCTTGATTTGGCTCTGGTCCTCCGTTTGATCAGGCTGTGGCACAGAGGGAGGGAGGCGGCGAGACAGAGGGCACAGCTGTGACCCGTCCCCGGCTGAAATTAGGTGAGGAGAACCGGAGAACCATGAGGAGATGAGGGGAAGGGAGGAGGAATATGAGAGTAGAGAGAGAGGGGGGGGGGATTGGAGAGGCCAGAGAAGAGGAAGGAAGGGAAGGAGGGAGAGAGTTTGGAGGCTTGGTGGGAGCTCTGGGGTCCTTTCCATCTCAGCACTCTGAGTTATGGATTCGGGCCGCTGGCAGGGAAAACGTGAGCTACTTTGGTGCTGTTATTCCAGGTGTGGGCCTCGAGTCACCCCCCTCGTAAAAAGAAACTAGAAAGCCCTCTTTTTCATCCTCTCTGTCTTTCCTCCAACAACCTGCAGGCTGGATCAGACCTGCTCCCGATCCCTCTCCTGGGTGGTGCACTGCAAACTAGAGAAGCACTGGTTGCTGCCCTGCCACTGGCTAGTGAAATGGATCATAAAGTCTGCCGGGAGTGTTTTGGGGCTGGCTGCGCTGGCTGGTCTGGATTACGCTGCCTGCATAGATCTTTGGATTGGACCGAGTCGGTTTGGGGTTGGGGTTGGCTCGAAGTCTCAAGCTGGCTGGCTGGGCTAAGGCATTTTTTCTCACGGTAAAGGCTGTTTTATACATCTCTCTATCCGTCTACCCACCCGTCCAGCCAGGCGAGCAGGCGGGCAGGCCCCTCACTATCTGGTTGTGCAGCCAACACTGCCCCCCCTCCCCCCGCTCCCTCACTGGCCTCTCCTCCACAGCCGTATATCAGGCTGATGGCTGCAGAGAGCTCAAGCTCCAGCCAGCTGAATAAAACACAGATTAAGCACCCTCTGAACCCATCTAATTGCTGGCCCAACAGCTCGCAGCGTGCAACTCCAACGGCTGTTAAAACTTTGTTGTTGTTCACGCTTTACTTTCACCCTCCGTGATCGCACAAAGTTAGGACTTGACTGGACACAAAAGAAAGCAGTACTCGGCCCCTGTAACTCTAGATACTGCATGTTCATCCATCTCTGACTCTTTGTGTGTCACATTAGCGCGTGCGCGCGCACACACACACACACACACACATTAGCACACATATATTTGAATGTGGGGAAACGGATCGGGAGGCCTTTGCGGAAGGTTGCCGAAAGTGTTGCGGGGTCTTGGCAAACAGAGCTGCAGAGTTCACAAGGGAGGGGTTAAAACCACAGTACAAGGCGTATATTTTTTGGCGTTCCCTGACATTTCTCATGCAGCGTGCAATGGCCTCCAATCAGCAACTACGATATGGCTCGCTCTCAAGAATGCGTCAGTTTGGCGGCTGCTTGTTTGCTTTTGAGATACGGGTGAGCCGGGGCCGCGGGAGCAGTTTTTCGATGCGCGTGACCCTGCCAAATCCGGCCCAATCAGCCCGTCATATCGTTACCAGGGCTTACAAGGGTCTGTGTGAGGGGAGGGCTATGTGTGTGTGTGTGTGTGTGTGTGTGTGTGTGTGTGTGTGTGTGTGTGTGTGTGTGAACATGCACGCACAGAAGCTCATCAGATGAGACAAATCTACGAGGCTGATGAGGAAAAACTGCTTAGGCAGCTAATGTGAATTTAAGGGAGAAAAAAAAAAAAGGCCCCGGGAGTCCCTTGTCTGCATTTTCCTAAAACTACGGCACTTCATTTAGAGAGGGTACGGGGCTGCACACAGAATATCCCCGGGAGAATCGAAAGGGCCGCGGGCTGCTGGACGGCATGGCGTGGTGGGGCAGGATGGGTGGGCTGGACGTCGCCAGGCCTGGAAAACACCGGAGGGGGACCCGGGCTGCCACACGGTCGCATGACCTTTTTTAAAATGCTGCTGCCCGCCTGCCACCGAAACACAGACCGCCTAATTAAAGTTTCAGTGGCATTGGATTTTCACTGGCGCAGCAGACCTCGGGCAACCTTGGGGGTGCTTGGACAGGCGATACGGAAGAGAGGGATGGATGGGGGGGGGGCAAGTGAGTGAGAAAGAGAGAAAGGGGGGGAGAGCGAGATAGAGAGCAAGCAAAAGAGGGAGAGGGAGAGAGAGGGAGAGAGAGAGAGAGAGTAAAGCAATGGGACAACCACCAGAGGACAGCAAGGCAGATACTGGCAACTACAGACCGAAGGAGAAGGAGAAGAAGAGGATGAAGAAGAGGAAGATGATTGCAGGAATGCAAATCTGATCCCACAAACATGCACTCTTCCCGAGCTCTTTTACATAAGCCCCCTCCACTATTAGCCCTTCCCAATATCCTGGCATCGCCTGTTCAAGATCACACAGAACTGGAAATGAAATTGAAACTGTGCCGAGTCCCTCACGCAGGGGGATCTGAGCGCCGTGCGGGAGATACGCAGTGTCAAACCGCTGAGCGCTCCGCCCCAGCGTATCAGCCCGCCTCGGAGGCAGACGGGATTGTGACGGGTGGGCATCGAGGAGAAATGTCTGCCTTATCACATGGCTGCCGACAGCATTAACAAACACACTGGACAGCATGTTCCCGTCTCCAAAAGATCATTGGATAATTGGCAGCGTTTTGACCGAGACATTTCTAGAACTATGGAGGGGAAAGTTATGTAACGGGACACACTTGCTCATCACTGGTATTTCACAATCTGCTGGCCTTGTCTCCACTAATGATCTTGACCCCCTTCTCACCATTCTAAGAAGCCAAAGGGCCTAACGGAGCTGAACAAAGCCGCCTGTCTGCCTGTGCATGCTTGCACACGTTTGGGTTTGGGTGTATGTGTGTGTGTGTGTGTGTGTGTGTGTGTGTGTGTGTGTGTGTGAGAGAGAGAGACAGAGTAAGTGAAACACAAAGACAAAGATAGAGAAAAGAAATAGCAGAAAAAGGGTGTGTGTGTGTCTGAGAGAGTGAGAGAGAGCGTGAGAGAGAGAGAGAGAGAGAGGGAGAGCGAGAGCGAGAGAGAGCGAGAGTGTTCCTGTGTGTCTGTGCGTTACAGCTTGATGAGGTCTTGGTCTGTGATTCCTGAGGGAGGCGGTCCAATCTAAGTTTTATTAGGCCTTATTGAGCTGTGTGCAGGCAGGTGTGTGTCTGAGTTTTAATGCACGCATGCGCGCCCGTGTGTGTTTGTGTCTTCTGCAAGTGCACATGAGTGTGTTTGTGTGTGTGTGTGTTCTGCAAGTGCACGAGTGAGTGTGTGTGTGTGTGTGTTCTGCAAGTGCACATGAGTGAGTGAGAGAGTGTATGTGTGTGTGTGTGTGTGTGTGTGTGTGTGTGTGTGTGTGTGTGTGTGTGTGTGTGTGTGTGTGTGTCCATCGGGAACAGTTGGCAGGGCTTTATGAGAACTTTCTTGTGCCGTCTCTAAAATACACTCACGGTTGGTAGCACTTTTATAGGGTGTGCAGGATATAGTGCATGGGTGTGTAATGTGTGTAACGTTGGGAAACACTCAGCAGAACCTCTGCTGGTCAAAGGACAAACGTGTGTGCGACCAATGTCGTAAGGTACAAACGACGGGCTCCAGTCCACACTACTTATGAGTTATGAAGCACAAACACACACCATTAGACACACACACACACACACATATATACATTATATATATATATATATATTTACAGTCAAATCAGGAACATTTATTTGTCATTTCATTCCATGCACCTGTGCACATGAAATAAAATGAAATATCATTTCCCCCAGCCCACAGCAGTGCAACACAAAGACAAAAACACATATCCAAACCACAAGAACACATAGTATATCCAAACTACAAAAACACTACAAAAACTACAAGAACACATAGACCCAACATATCCAAAATGAACAAAAAAAATCACGGTCCAAGAGAGCGAAGGCCAGGATGACTGTCAAAACTGCTGGTCTGCATGGGCTAGCAATTAGCTTAGCCTGCCCCGCTCATGCATCCTGTCAGAACGCCCTTGGCGTTTCCTCCTCAGGCACAGCTCCAGGCAGGGCTGTGGTCCCTGGGCCCACCGGACGTAGCAGACCAGGCTCCCCCAGCCGATCCAACGTCAGCTCTCCCAGTCAGACACCTTCGACACACCTCCCCGCACTCCACACAACGACACCGGAAACACAGTCAACGCCAGGCGAGGCCGCCGCCAGACCGCCCTCGGTGTTATCAGAACCGCTGGTCTGCATGGGCTGGCAGTTAGCTTAGCCTGCCCTGCTTCCGCGCCCTGTCAGACCGCCCCCTTTGTGTTTCCTCTTTGGGCTCCGCTCCAGGCAGGGCCGTGGTCCCTGGGCCCACAGGACGCAGCAGACCAGGCTCTTCCGGCCGATCCAGCGCCAGCTCTCCCAGCCATCAGACCAAGACAAAAACTTAGACGTAGTCGTGGACAAAGACACCGCATGGACGGTACTGGGTGAGCCGCCGCAAACATAAGTTCGCGCCGCCATCTTCCCACACCGGTACCGGGTGAGGCCGCTGCAAACGAGAATTCGCGCCGCCATCTTCCCACGCCAGAAGCGGAAGACTTTTTAAATGGGTTACTTGGGCTATTGTATTGGGGAAGTAGAGAGGTCAACGAGATCTCTGGGACTGAAATATCAGGAGAAATTGTTGTTGCTGGTGATGTAAACTTTCAGAGAAGTAACGGTTAAAACACACACTGATGTGCCATTACTGCAACTCAAAATCCTCTGTGGCACACGTGTCGTGTCATGTCGTGTCGTGTCGTGTCGTGTCGTGTCATGTTGTGGTGCAAATCATTTGTACAGTATTTCGAGTACAGTAATGAATTGAATTGTTCAAGGCTGCTTTCCTAATCATGCAATAATTGACGGAGGTAAAATCAACCCCCAGTCAGACTGTGTGTGTGTGTGAGTGTGTTGGTAACTGTTTATAAAAAAAGCCAAAGGAATCTAATTTAGGGAGCTGAGCTACCTTCTCCTCCTGTTCTTTTTCTCTCCTGTCTTCTCTTACCGCTACTTTTATGTCTGAAATCCATGACTGCTCGCTCGGCTTGCAGATGTGCGCAGCTTGTCAGTCTTGACGTTAAGATTTTGCACCGATATCGTATCGTAACATGATCAAATAGAGAGGCTTGACACTGGGCAGCAACATACATATTACCCAGCAATCATCACTGCATAGCTGCATGTGATGAAAATACCAAAGAGAACAAGAAATTATTCGTTGAATTGCAGTTTTCTTTATAGTTTGTGTAGAATAAGCATATAAATTTGTTATAGAGAGAATATTTTACCAAAAAAAAAAAACTCTAAAAAACGATGATTAAGATGGGTTTGCCTTTTCGAGGGCATATATAACAGATGGCAGAGTTTTCTAATTTGAGTTTTTCTTTGATCACAGCTGTATTTCTGAGGCGGCAATCTGAATCACTCACAAGGGCCGGTTCTCCGCCCAACACACTGTTCTAGGGCCCGCGCTCTCTATGGACCCCGGGCCCCAACACATTGTTACAGGGCCCGTGCTCTCCACTGACCCCAACACACTGTTGCAGGGCCCGCGCTCTCCACGGACCCCGGGCCCCAACACACTGTTGCAGGGCTTGCTCTCTCCACGGACCCCGGGCCCCAACACACTGTTGCAGGGCTTGCTCTCTCTATGGACCCTGGGCCCCAACACATTGTTCTAGGGCCCGCGCTCTCTACGGACCCGGGCCCCAACACATTGTTCTAGGGCCCGCGCTCTCTACAGACCCGGGCCCTCTCTCTATGGACCCCAGGCCCCAACACATTGTTCTAGGGCCCGCGCTCTCTACAGACCCGGGCCCTCTCTCTATGGACCCCAGGCCCCAATACATTGTTCTAGGGCCCGCGCTCTCTATGGACCCCGGGCCCTCTCTCTATGGACCCCGGGCCCCAATACATTGTTGCAGGGCCCGCGCTCTCTACAGACCCGGGCCCTCTCTCTACGGACCCCGGGCCCCAAAACATTGTTCTAGGGCCCGCGCTCTCTATGGACCCCGGGCCCCAATACATTGTTGCAGGGCCCGCGCTCTCTACAGACCCGGGCCCTCTCTCTACGGACCCCGGGCCCCAACACATTGTTCTAGGGCCCGCGCTCTCTACAGACCCGGGCCCTCTCTCTATGGACCCCGGGCCCCAACACACTGTTGCAGGGCCCGTGCTCTCCACGGACCCCGGGCCCCTCCCACATAGGCCCCAGTGCAACCGCACTGCCTATATTTACACCACTGTGTGCGACTGTGTTCATGAGTACACTCTAAGCAAAAAAAGGTTTCTTCTTTGAATGAAAATCTCTCAGGGATCATAGATTATGTTAAGTGCTATACTTAAGCATATTTTATTATCATTATTATTTTTATTATTCTTGCCTGTCCTGATATGTCTATGAAATAAAATGTCCTACACATATATGACACTTGTGTCTTTAGTGTCCTGTGTACATACATACAGAGAAATGTATATATATATATATATATATATATATATATATATGCCCATGTGTTTCTGAGTCTATGTCCCTTGTGTGTAACTTTGTCCCTGTTACAGTGAATGGCGGTGCTTTCACCTGCCATAATGCATCACAAACTGGACAGGCTGCACACTGTAATGACGTATTAGTGACAATACGAGTTCCTGTGCAAGGCCCATCAAACATGCCCTTAGACATAGTATAAACTAGGGTTGTCAGATTGCATGCACTACAACCGCTGTCAAACAGGAAATGCGGGGCGCACGCTACACATACTTTCTGCAAAGCATTTACCTCAAAGCCCAATTTTCAGTTGTGCTCCATAGAAGAAATTGGCCTCGTTGCACGAGGCCAGATGTACTGGTTTGTTTTAAAAAAATCAAAGTACTGACTAGCATGAGGGTCGACTGGCTGGGCCATCAGCCTCACTATTCTGCCAAGTTGCTTTGTCAAAATGGCTTAAAAGGAGAAAGCCTACGATGCACGGCGAAACACAAACGTGTGTACAGGCAGAGATAGGAGGGAAAGAGACATATCTCTCTCTTTCCCTCTCTCTCAACAATACTTCGCCATCCTTTTATCCAAGAAATAAATTTGCTGTTTCACAAATCAAGTTTCAATCAGACAGAGCTTTTGTTTAATTACACTGAAAAGACACAGACTTATTGTTCAATATAATCTATCTATCTATCTATCTATCTATCTATCTATCTATCTATCTATCTATCTATCTATCTATCTATCTATCTATCTATCTATCTATCTCTCTATCTATCTATCTATCCATCCATCCATCCATCCATCCATCCATCCATCCATCCATCCATCCATCCATCCATCCATCCATCTATCTATCTATCATTAAAGATCAGCATGCGCTCTAGTATTGGATCAGTTTAAAGTGTTAATATTGCAACAACCTTAGCATACACACAATTAATGGTTTTTTATTCATGAGGCCTCTCTTCATCTTTATGTGAGTCTATATCGCTTCTCTTACACGTGCCACCCTGATTGTAAAACTGCACAGAATACGGCGTGTGCACCACCGAGTACATAACAAATAACATCTAACTACTGTACAGCAGAGGGTGAGATTTCTGCTTTGTTTCTGTCCAGGGGGAAACACTTCACCTCGTTTTTCTATGAGCTGATCACGCCTCGACACAAAACTTAAAACACGTCAAGAATCGGATCTGTCTCAAGTTACCACCTGATCTTAAAAAGCCCACATGGGAGCAGCCAGGCCTGCATCGTGAATGCAAGTCTATGGAGTCAGAACAAGGCACACGCAGGCCATCTGAAGGAAAAGCAGACCCATGACAAACTGCCGCTGGAAAGAGAGATTTTGCAATAATTCAACAATTCGTGCTAATGAGCGAAAATAAATTTGCTCAGGCAAATAAGCTCCCCATCTCTGAGAGTCAGTTTTAGGGGCGGTATTGACGATTTCATGGGCGCCAACCATTGAAGCCGTTTTAACCACGCGGGGAAATCCCCCGGACCGCTTGTGCAAATGTGCTGACGCCATGTCGACTCCGCACGCAGCGAGTCCAACTCACAGCGACGGTGCGGCCAGCCTTTAAATCAACTGTTCCATGCAACGTGTTCTTGCGCCAAAGGACAACGCTAGTCAAATCCCTACTTGCTGGCATCCAAGTCACTTTCTGCATCCTTGGGGGACGCTGACTTCATCTTATATGCAGGCGCTGATCTACGGGGTGGCAAGGGTGGCAGCTGCCACCTCTGGGACACAGTCTTGCCACCCCTGTTGTCACCCCCTTTATAAATCAGATAATATGTTTTTAAAGTATATTTTATGTACATGCATGGTGAAGGTCAATGAGACCCGCACCAAACTCATCTCAAACAGAAGTCGCCGATTTAGAATCCTCCTCCCCCTCACAGGTGCGGGTCTACGGGGTGGCAAAGGGGGGGCAGCTGCCACCTCTGGGACACAGTCTTGCCACCCCTTTGCCACCCCAGGAAAAAAATCTCTAGATCCGCCACTGCTTATATGCTTTGCCCCTTCTGTGTTGAACATTGACGCCGGCGGAGCTTCTTGAGCACTGAGCCTGTGACGCCACATAGCAGAGAACGCGGCACATCCTGAAACGCCTCGGTGTTACAAGCTACCAACCCCTGCGTGCATTTCCGTCACAGTTTCTATCCAGTTACACGGCTTGAGGAAAAGTACATCATCTTATTCATGCTGTTTATTTTTTTTCTTCTACAGACAGCCACCAGAGAGGTGTTAAATGAGCATTTCCATGCTAGGTGCAGATGCGGAGCTATTAGGTAGTCAAGTGGTTGAACGTTGCCCTTCTAGAGCCACTTGACCCACCCCCGCCCCACCCACATGCGATTAACAAATCCCGCAGTGCAACTGGAAAATAAAATTTAAAAAAAAGAAAATAAAAATAAAAGAAGTGACGGGGTGCGAATGGGTTGTCAGTACTCACGGCTGGCAAAGTTTGATGAGGTCCTGGTCGGTGGTCCCGGGCGGCAGGCCTCGGATATACAGGTTGGTTTTACTCAGCTGCTCCGCCCCGCCCTGGCTGCAGCTGTTGGTGCTGGGGCTGGGAGGAGCCATGGGGTGAGGGGGTGGAGCATAGGGCTGCTGGGGGAGAAGGAGGAAGGGGAAGAGGGGAGAACGCAAATGAGGTTAATATGAGACAAAGTGTGCTTTTGAACATCTTTAATCCTCGAGACAAGAGTGGAGGGAAATCCGTTTTCCATTTCCACACTAAGCTACTAAAGCACTTTCACCCAGTTTGCCTTCGACCGTTTTAATAACTTGCTTTACTTTTGTGCGCTTGGCCATTTTGTTGGCACAGAGGTCGGTTTTTCTCTTCTCCTGCCTAAATGATGGGTACTCCGCTATGTTTCAGCACACATCCCTTCAAATATTTTGAATATCTTTATGAGACAGGAGGGAAAAAGAGGAGATGGGGAAAATATGAGGCTCCAAAAAAAAAGAGAGCTGTCAAGTACTGTTGAGAGATAGAGGAAGGAGGTCAGAGGAAGGTGGGGTCAACGCAGATCTGCTGGAACACGCAATGTACACAACTAATCTCACACATTTGAATATATTAGCGTGCACAATATGGGGCTGCTGCGAGACGGAGAGGAGATGCGACTGGCATCACTATGAGATGAAGATAATCTGCCCCCTAGCAGATAGTGAGTCGTATATCCACAGAACAAACTTTTTTAATTAAATCTAAGTCATATTTATTATGAGAAAAACATGGTGCTGGAAAAAAAAAATTCCCCATGCTTAATGACATATCCTCTATGGGAATTATGGCTTGTGGGGCTTCCTGGTGACTATAAATGTGGGTTCCAAACGATGCCAACTTCCTGCTTACTATTCATACCCCCCAAAAGCAATTTCATTATGTTGTAAAACAATTTACACCTCCAAGGGTGTGATGTTTTGATGCAGCCATCAGCAAACTTTATCTCTTGCACCCTTTCTGAAACATCTCTATATGAACCGCTCCCACTTAAAAGATAATTCCCTCATTCACATTCAAAGTGCATTAAAAACATAGCTCTTCCTCTCTCTCTCTCTCTCTCTCTCTCTCTCTCTCTCTCTCTCTCTCTCTCTCTCTCTCTCCTTTTCCTCCTCATTCTCCTTGCTCTCCTTCCTCTCCTCGTGTGTCTGTGGTGCTGTTAGTGTGGATTTATGGTCTGGGAGTCAGGGCCCCCCGCTCACTATCCATTTATATCTCTATTGCAGGGATGCTGCGCCCGGTGACAGACAGAAAGTACTGGGGCCCTGTGGGCATGAGAGAGAGAGAGAGAGAGAGAGAGATGTTTGCTAAGAGCGAGAGAGATAGGGCGAGAGAGTCAGGGAGACAGAGAGAGAAAGACAGAGGAGAGGGAGTGAGAGGAAGGGGGGGGAGGATGATGCGTAACGCAATAAAGAGTGATGGATAGAAAAATAGAGGGGAAAAAATGGCTGAGAGGGGGTAAAAGAGGGATATGGCTAAATGCCACTGCCAGCTCCAGTTAACCACGTTAACCCCCTCTGCCTCCCTAGGGAGAGCCACCCAAAGACCACCTACCATGAGATAATACACACACACACACGCACACACACACACCATTATCCCTCTGTACCACCCCTCACAGCAGTGGCGGCTGGTGAAGCATGGCTTATTTGACGCGCTATTTTGAGTGTGTGTGTGCGCTTTGCCAGCGTGTCGCCTCTCACTTTTCAGACGGCGAGCCGGGGTCCCCGGAGCGTGAACAGGGAGCCACGTCCATCAGTGGATGGCCAATTACCACGCTGAGCTAACTGGAACTGATGGACAGCCACTCGCTGTGCTGGACACACAATTTGCCCACATGGGTAGGTGTGTGTGTGTGTGTGTGTGTACACACACACACACACACACACACAATGCAATTTACTCCTGCACTGTGAACGCTCCCCTGACAAACAGTGCATCACCCAGCACCACTTGAGTGCTGGATGTACACAGAGGTGTAAATAAAGTTGGACTATCCTATGGTCATTCATGTCACTGGCATTCCACACTGTGGCAGTACAGAGGGATCTTCACTCACTCACTCACACACACACACACACACACACACACACACACACACACACACACACACACCACTACTCAAGCTCAAGCCTTGAATCTGAAGTTGTACTAGTTTTTCTTTCCCCTCCTTTCCACAATGTGTGGGTTCACACACAACCATACACATGCATGCGCACACACACACACACACACACACACACACACACACACACACACACACACACTTGGCTCCAGACTTGGCTTGCATCCTGGGCTTTGCATGTTCCGCCCTATTGATTTACTTTCATTTTTAAGGTCAGAAGCTGAAATTTTACACAATGAGTCCTGGTGGGTCACAGCGGGCCCATTACTTACTGAAGTGGGTGCATGACACTAAGGGGGGTTAATCGAGGCAAAGAGAGACACACAACAACAAAAAAAGGAAAAGAAAAGAGGAAAAAAGTGGCCAGCAGTGTCCTTCGGGATGAGAAGCGGGATGGGTTGGAAACAGCTCTCAGAGGACCAGCCTGTTGACCGTGTAGCATGGAGGGGGTGGGTGGGTTTATATATACTTTGTGCATCGCAGCAGTATGTACAGTAGGAAGTTTATGTTGTGGACACGAGTTTAGCTTGCAACAGGATGTGTAGAATTGTGCAACCGGAGCTGAAATAAGTCTGCACACCGACAGAAGCACACGAGAGACCCTTCAGAATAGCAAACTGCATCGTTTATGTTCTTTGCAAACAAATTGACCTTATTTTTCCGTATCTAAAGAGCCTACTTTCAGGCTTAACGCAATCCTGCCTGTACTCGGGGGGGGGGTGTAGGTACTATATGTGAACCTGTGTACGATATGATATGGCCTAAAGAGTTTCTCTGTTCCCTTTTTCCCCCCCTCTCTCTCGCCCGGCTGGAGGTTAATAACCGCCTTGTGTCTCTTTCTGGATGGTTCCATGACTGCTGTTTACCCCGGGCCTGACAGCTCGTGAGCGCCGGCTTCCCAAATCTAAAATGAATACAGGCCTCGCATGTCAAACTGATGGGTATTGAATGCAGCACTTGACAAAGGGTATTTCAGCAAGAGAGAAAGGAGGGAGGGAGAGATGGAGAGAAAGAGAGATAGAGAGAGAGCAAGAGAGAGAGAGAGAGCGAGACAGCGAGAAAGAGAGCGAGAGAGAGGGAGAGGGAGAGGGAGAGAGAGAGAGAGAGAGAGAGAGAGAGAGAGAGCTGTAAATAGAGACAGAGAGAGGAGGAGAGCCAGTGGAGGGAGGGAGGGAGGATGGGAAAACGTGAGAGAGGGGGGAGTAGGTGGTTATGACACTTCAAAAAACTCCGGGAGGTAAATGAGAAAAACCTCTGCCCCCCCCCTCCTCCCATCATCCCCCCCCACCACCACCACCACCACCACCACACACACACACACACACAAACACACACCACTTCTCCCCCAATCCTCCCACTGTGACACGCCGCTACAGAGGCTTGCTGGGGATTTCAATTTGCCGCGCCGTATTTCAGACGGGTAGAATGGTTTACACAGGACCAATTTACTGAACCAGCCATGCAGGGGGGCTCTCTGCCTCCGTGACACGCCACAGAATGTTTATGAGTGTATTAGGTGAGGATGATAAATCTATCGTAAGCTATATAGGCAGAGGGCATGTGGTGCCGTGCTGCACACACACACACACACACACACACTCTTCGGTCTGCACCTGGCCATTATTGTCGCCGGGAGTAATGGTAACACACAAAACAGCCAATGGTGTGTGAATATTTGTGAGTCTGTCAGGTTGTCTGTTTGTTCTGCTATGTACACGAGCAGATGAAGATATAGCCCTAGATTTTCTATGTTTATCGGCTTGTGTGTGTGTATGTGTGTGTGTGTGTGTGTGTGTGTGTGTGTGTGTGTGTGTGTGTGTGCACCATTTTTTTTAACCAGGAAGGCAAAGGCAGAATTTTACAACCATCAACCATAGCAAACAAAAGGAAAAAACAAAAACAAAACAAAACAAATAAAAGACATTGTAAAAGAACAAAATCTCCCGTTACACTCTGCGGCAGCCAACAACCCAGAGCGAATGCCCCGATTCAACGGATGTGTTTTGCATCAAACAGCCAACTGTGTCGTGATCAGCTAAATGGCACCTGGAAAGCTGTTCCCGCGCTGAGATCATTGTCTTCGCTGATGGAAATACATTAGGCTGTCTAACTGCGCAGACTTCCTCAATGAAATCCATTCATCCATTCTCTACTGCTAGCTTAATCCAATTCAGGGGCTGTTGTGGTGAGCTGGAGCCTCTCCCAGTAAGCACTGGGTGCAAGGAAGAGAGAGAAATCCTTTGCTTTTCAAAGCCACTTATTCTCTGTACTGGGAAGGGGCAAAGGTCATCCGTCTCTGCATGCCATCTTTTTTTACCTGGCGCTAAATACTCCACTACATGACTACCAGAGGCTTGCGAGGTGGTGGGGAGGTGACCTATAGTGGTTGGGGGTATGAAAGCATGGCTGTGGCTCTGCTTCCCGTCCCCCCAGTTCCCCCTCGCTCCCTGCTCTGTGCAGGGCCAGAGGGTCGGGACGGGCCCGGGCCAGAGGAGAGGTGGCTGTGCACCAGTGTGGTAATTGGTTGTGATTTATGGGGGGCCACAGCAGCCAGAGAGCTAGCTCATCACTGGCACAGGGCCAGGCACGGCCATGCTGTCAATATCAGAGGAATAGCCCCCCCATCATACCTGCTGTCACACCCAAGGCGGGTGTTTCTGTGTGTACGTGCACGTGTATGTGTGTGTTTGCATGTGTACTCATTCATCCATGTGGGAGAAAAGAAAAGAAAAAAAGACTGCCAGAAGAAATGACAAGCAGGCTCTTTAAATTGAAGCAAAATAGACCCCCTACCCGCCCCCAACTCGTCCTCCATTAATTCACGCCGGTAAAATCTTTGCAAAGACTCTTTAAGACAAGCAGTAGTCCCTGAGGCCTCCCTCCCAAACTGCCAGAACTAACATCGAGCTCAGCGACTGGCTGCATTGGCGGCAGCCTCTTAGCATGGAGAGGAACACAAATCCCCCTGTCCATCCCGCATAGCTGCTTCCAAACCTTTAACCCTTCAACATGTGTTTTCAGAATTGCAGCCGCCTCTCAGACAGATGGAGAGAGAGAGAGCTAGAGAGAGAGAGAGAGGGAAAGAGAGAGACAGAGCTATTGCTTGTACTCATCTTGCTTTACATTGTCTTTTCTCTCTCTCTCCCTCCCTGCGTGTTGCTCTGTCTATGCCTGCCGAGGTAAACCCATAGCCAGAGGAATGAATAGCAAATCATCTCTGACTCGCCTGGGAATGTAACTGCTGCTGATTCTAGAGCCAATGTCTCCTATTAGGGAAGACTGAGAGCTCTCTGTACGCGGGGGAACGACAGGGTGTAGGAGGAGAGGGAGAGGGAGAGAGAGAGAGAGAGAGAGAGAGAGAGAGAGAGAGAGAGAGAGAGAGAGAGAGAGAGAGAGAGAGAGAGAGAGAGAAAACGCATGTAGAGGATGACAGACAGGAGGCAATATCAATGTAGAACATGTGTGTGTGTGTGTGTCTGTGTGTGACTGTGTGTGTGGTGGAGGGGGGAGTAAAGGCATAGAGAAGGGAGAGAGAGAACGAGACAGAGTGAGAGAGAGAGAGCAGATAAGGAGGAGAAGGAGAAGGGGAGAGGCTGAGAAAGAAAGCAAGTCATGGTGACTGAGTGAATCTCCTCTAGGCTGCCACTTGCCTGCAGGCTTCTTTCCTCGGTTAAAAAAAAAGAGAAAAGGCCAGGGATCTGGGATGCTAGCAAGCCCACACTGCTGTTGAGTATGACGCAGGGGGCTATTTTTAAACATGCTGATTGGCCCATGTAGGGTTTTCTTTCTAAGCTGGGGATGAAGCTCTCTCTCCCTCTCGTTGTGGTTCACTTTTTTCTTTGTCTCTATCTGCCAGCCTCCCTCTCTCCTCCTCCTCCTGTCAATCTCTCGCTCTCTTTATAGATCACGTACACGCTAACTCATTTTCTCTTCATTGCATCCTTTCTCGTTCTGGTTCTTCCTACCCTAATGCTTGTTGTCTCTCTTTCATTACTCCCCCTCCCATTTCTCTCTCTCTTACTCTCTCTATCTCTCTCTCTCTGGGAGTTAAGAGTAGGATGTCATGTTCTGTGTCAGGGTCCGTGTGGGTACAGAGACCCCGGGTTTAACTGGAGGCTGTCTCTTTCCCTGGGGGAGGCAGCAGGGCACATACAGTACGTGGTATCTGACAGAGAGACCGAGAGCTGCGGAGATGAACAAGGCATGCTTTATGCAGCTACACGGCTTCTTTAAAAACGTATGAGTCAACTGTTTTATCTGGAAAAAGGTGACGCGATGGGAAGATAGAATTAGGGCGCCTTCAGATGATAAGAAATTTGCTATTTGCCCAAAGCGAGGTAGGGCACAGAGCACAGTGCAGACACTTGGTGCAGAGGCAAAGCACAGAGCTGGTACAAACCATCAAAGCTAAGCTAACTACCTTTAGCATTGGAATTAGCTAAGTGGTTAGCGCAGTCGCCTCACAGCAAGAAGGTCCTGGGTTCAAACCCCAGGGTTGTCCAACCTTGGCAGTCAACCCGGGTTGTCCTCTGTGTGGAGTTTGCATGTTCTCCCCTTGTCTGCATGGGTTTCCTTCCACAGTCCAAGACAGGTAGGTCAGGTGAATCGTCCATACTAAATTGTCTCTAGGTGTGAATGTGTTAGCCCTGTGATAGACTGTCAGCCTGTCCAGGGTGTCTCCCCGCCTGCTGCCTACTGACTGCTGGGATAGGCCCCAGCATCCCGTGATCCCAATTGGAATAAGCGGCTGGGTTAATGGAATTAGCTAAATTCGTAAACTATATGCCTATTCGTGGGGCGTCCAGGTAGCGTAGCGGTCTATTCCGTTGTCTACCAACACAGGGATTGGTGGTTCGAATCCCCATGTTACCTCCGGCTTGGTCGGGCGTCCCTACAGACACAATTTGCTGTATCTGCGTGTAGGAAGCCAGATGTGGGTGTGTGTCCTGGTCGCTGCACTAGCGCCTCCTCTGGTCGTTTGGGGCGCCTGTTCAGGGGGGAGGAGGAACTGGGGGAATAGCGTGATCCTCCCACGTGCTATGTCACCTTGGCGAAACTCCTCACTGTCAGGTGAAAAGAGGAGGCTGGCGACTCCACATGTATCGGAGGGACATGATAGTCTGCAGCCCTCCCTGGATCAGCAGAGGGGGTGAAGCAGCGACCGGGACGGCTTGGAAGAGTGAGGTAACCCATCCATAACAAGAGGTCCATAGCGTAACAAGTGAGCAATTTTCTCAAGAAACTGGTGAACCTGCGTCTCATCTGAAAATAGGAAAACTGTTCTTTTTCGATAACACGCTGACACCCAAAAACTAACAGATCGTCGATCTTTATTCATTTCTGTAGGGCTAGAAGGGAGCATGTGGGTGCACTGTTTACTTATACTGAAATAAATCTGATTTTTTTTTTTTTACATTGTGGGTGAATCCAGTGCGCCCTGCGTGGGAACCAAATGAACTTTTGCCAGCTGACCCAGAGTTGAACGACCTATCATGGTCTCTTCCAAATCTTATGAAGTTTGTGGGTCTGACTAATTGTTTGATTTAATTCATTGCTTCTTTTTAAAGTTACGGTCTAGTTCTGTGCAGCTCAGTGTTCAGTTTCACATGGACCATCTGGAGTTTGCCTCTGAGCACACTGGACATACCACCCCTAATCTTCCTTTTCCAGCCGACTCTGTGGCGTGGTCCTGATCCTGCACACAAAAGGTGCTGCAGCACTTTAAGCTGTCGTCGGGACATTTTCTGACATGGGAATGCAGTTTCTCAGCATGAAAGGGGGGGGGGGGCTATGTGCAATTTCTACCCGTGTGTTGACCTTCATCGATCAGCATCGTGAATTGCGACTACAACAAATCAGAGCAAGTGAGACAGGCGAAGTCAAACAGAAAGGTGTGCGTGTACAGCGTGTTTGCCAACACCTGCCATTTTCAAAAGCCTTCAGTAAATATTGGTTTGCTGCGTTCGCTGCATTGTTCATGGAGGACTGCGAGCGGAAGCCAAGTCTTTGAGGGACAAGGCATCACAAATGTTCACACAGTGATAAAAGACTCTCAGCCAGGCCAGCTTCAGTGAATCTGGAGGCAGAAATCTGGGTAGGGGAGAAGCGTGACTCATTCACTTTGTTCCCCACTTAGCAACCTCGAGATATTATTGTTATTATTATTATTTTTATTTCCCCCCCTTTTTCTCCCCAATTGTACTCAGCCAATTACCCCACTCTTCCAAGCCGTCCCGGTCGCTGCTCCACCCCCCTCTGCCGACCCAGGGAGGGCTGCAGACTACCACATGCCTCCTCCGATACATGTGGCGTCGCCAGCCGCTTCTTTTCACCTGACAGTGAGGAGTTTCACCAGGGGGACGTAGCGCGTGGGAGGGTCATGCTATTCCCCCCAGTTCACCCCCGAACAGGCGCCCCAACCGACCAGAGGAGGCGCTAGAGCAGCGACCAGGACACATACCCACATACGGCTTCCCACCCACAGACACGGCCAATTGTGTCTGTTGGGACGCCCTACCAAGCTGGAGGTAACACAGAGATTCGAACTGGCGATTCCAACGGAATAGACCGCTACGCTACCTGGATGCCTCAACCTTGAGACATTTACCTATAAAACACTTCAGAGAAAAGCTGAAATGTTACACATTCAACACTTGGAATAAATGGAATGTTTTAAAAAGATAAATGTATAATATGTCTATTATTTTGATGCCTTAAGTGGGCAGTTTTGACTATCCTTTTGTGTCCTTTAAGGTGCTGCTGGAACCATGTGCTGTTTGTTCAATGTGAAATATCAACCGACACGACTTCATTGGCTAGTATCAACTACAATTATCTATCACCGTGATGTCAGAGAGAGAGAGAGAGAAAAAAACAACAACGCATGAGTGTATTAATTACATCAATAATGAAGTGTCTCTTCAGGAAGAATTAAGATGTATTATCATGTGCATTACCCAGTGTGGTAAATTAATGGCTCATCCCAGAGCCGAGCACTACCTCCACTCGTAAAGAATTAACAGCGGCGAGAGCTCGGCTTTGCTAAGTCGGCCCTCATCGCAGGTCTTCTGTCGAAAGAAGTTACTCTCAAGTGTTTCATCTGCAAAGCGGTGTGGGTGCGGAGGAAAAACACATTAGGTCTCCCTATACACAAGCTCCATGACTAACGAACAGGCTGAGCATGTTGGGTATTCACCGGGCCTGTGTATGTATACATGGTGAGCACGCTGTGTGCGTCCGTGTGTACTACCACCCCTCCGACTATCATAAACTTGGCTTTTCGCAGACATTCAAAGTCAGCTGGTGTTGAGGTGACCTGACCGGGGTTGAAGTGTGTTTGCGGGGTGTTATTACAACAGTTTGGCTGAGAGTGAGGTGGCCGCTGCAGCGGGATCAGCAAAGAAAAAAAAAAAGCCACGGAGAGAGCTGTGGGCAGAGCCAAAGTGAAACTCCTTGGACATAAATATTTGGGCTGATTTGTCATCATTATAGCCAGCTGGGTCCGCTTGCTAGCTAGCTAGCGTGGGAGTGGAGACTGCAGAATGGATGCAGTGAGAGAGAGTGTGGGAGGAGAGACAGAGAGAGAGAGAGAGAGAGAGAGAGAGAGAGAGAGAGAGAGAGAGACAGAGACAGAGACAGAGAGAGAGAGAGAGCAAGAGAAGGTCCTAGACTTTCGTTTCCAACCGAGCCACCCTTGGCTCCTATTGTCTCTTTAAAAAGAAAACGAGGGCTTAATCCATGACTGAGAACACCACAGTTGCTCTGTTGAAAGAGGCTCCCACTCACACAGACAGCGTTTGTATTTATTTCATCATACTGAAGAGTTATTTTGCAAAAATCAAATTGACCAAGTCTGATTGACAGAACTGTTGAATGGGTTGTGTTGAATAGTTCATAAAGCACTAGGTGATTTTTTACACATATAGGTGTATGATCATGTCATGATCCCAAAACAAGGCCAAAAAACCACAACCACAATTATGGCAAGGGGAAAATGTGCTGCCGTGTTGATGTTATTTTCCAATCCCGAATCCTCGGTTTAACAATGAATACTGCAGACAGTTGACCGATGGAATCGACTGCAATAGAGGTTTTATCATATGAGTTACAATTACCAAAAAACATTTAAAAAATTATTTATCCGCTGGTCTGTGAGGCACACATTTGGAAAAATTCATTCAATTCAAAAATAGCTATTACACAACCATGTGGTATTTTCACTTGAGCGGGGCTCTCCGTAGCTGCCAGGCCAGGCTGAGAATAATATGCAACTGGTGACTGTCCCTTGGGTCATTGGGCTTAGCAGCATGACAGAACGTTTTTCAAACCAATCCTCTGTAGTATCTGAACTGACACGGTTCGCCGAATGGAGGCAAAGACACTAAATTCCAGTAATCGTGCCAAAATTGTTTGACTTTGCTAAAACTGGTTGAACTTGTAGATGTATCGGCTGCAGTGCTGCCTGACATGACGTCTAAGAGAACTTTGATTGTAATCATGGGGGAGTCTTGAGTTTGACTGAGCCTTGCCACTGTAGTTTAGTGCGTTTCAGTTGCCTGAGCGATATCCTAACTGGAAAGCCGTCCGCTCCCCCGGGGCCTTTAGACACAGAGGACCCTTGCCACCAGCCTCCATTTATGTGTAAAACAGGGCATTGTATATTAGAATGATTAGAATGAGCCAGCCACAGCACATCCAAAGAGAGCAAGTCTCTCTCTCCCTCTCTCTCTCTCTCTCTCTCTCTCTCTCTCTCTCTCTCTCTCTCTCTCTCTCTCTCTCTCTCTCTCTCTCTCTCTCTCTCGCACTCTCTCTCGCCTTTGCTCTAATTGGGCACATTCTTCAGGAGTCAGTTATGTTTCTCACAGGAAGTCTAAACACAAACAGAGGGCTCAGAAAGATGGACAGAGAATGTAGAGTAGAGAGGAGGAGGAGGAGGAGGAGGAGGAAAGTATGAAGCCCACTTCTGTATCACTCGTTCCTCTCAGAGACAAATGTCTGCCAGCCCGGTCACACACATGGGACTGGCATCCTGCCCTGCCCTGCACTTCGAAGAGGACGGATGCAGAGAGGGATGGGTGGGGAGCAGAGACAAATAGAGATGGAGAGAGATAGAAAGGGAGAGGGAGAGTTTCTGACGTAAAAAAAAAACAAAAAACAAAAACGTGTGCACGCAAAGACAAAAAAGTCATTATGGGAAGAAGCACACATTCACGCACAGCAAGAGCGTGACTATGATTAATTAAACATCCTCTATGCTCTCCCACTCTCCTTCATTAAAAACACCCGCCTCTACTTGTTCACACGCACGCACGCACACACACACACACACACACACACACCTAACAAACACACAACAGTTGGATTTGTCTCAATTGGCCTTTGTCCATCAGGCCTGTGCTGAGACAGACTGCAGTCTGACCACTCTACCTCAGTGGCTGGCTGACTGGCTGGCTGAGTAGTAGATTAGACTTATTATCAATGTGGTGAACGCTTGGGAGAGGGAGAGACACACAGAGAGAGAGGAAAAGTAAGAGTGGGGGGGGGAGAGCGGCATAGACAGATAGTGAGGAGGGAAGGGCTGTCCCAGAGCACCGATTGTTACAGCAGTCTCCAGACAAACAAATTTACGTCTCCCCTTCCAGAAGGTCAACTGTGCTCAAATTCATAAATAAGGCTGTAATTGGAGCAGGAGCGTTAGAGGGTCTCAAAGGCCACTAACACCCACCACCTTGCTTCATGAGTTACTGCCTGACACCGACCCGTGTGTGCATGAGTGTCTGTCTGTCTGCCTGCCTGCCTGTGTGTGTGCGTGTGTGTGTGTGTGTGTGTGTGTGTGTGTGTGTGTGTGTGTGTGTGTGTGTGTGTGTGTTTCAATTGTCTTATGTTACATAGTACTCAGAACTGCCAAGCACAATTATGTTCTGCTGATTGATGTTATACTGCATTTTACTTATTCTCCACACAAAAGAGATGACTGCACACACACACACACACACACACACCTAACCCTACTGTACTCCTTGTGTGTGTGTGTGTGTGTGTGTGTGTGTGTTGAGACCCTAGTACTTCCTCAGTCCAATTAGTGTTAAGTCAGAGGAGCACAACTCCTTCCTTACATTTTAATGTAAGCCACATACACTGTATGTAGAGAAATGCATGCACAAACATGAAGATACACACAAGACGAGGCAAGGCCCAGAATGCAGAAGCACGCATGCACAACTCACGCACACATGAGAACGGCGTGAGCACACTTAAGTGAGCACACTAGCAAAAAAAAAAAAGATAAAAAGATAAACTCAAATAAATGCGAGTAGGTATGGAGATATGCACAGGAGTAAAACACACACATGCATGCTTTTCACTTTGAATATTCAGTTTCTTTCACATGCAAAGTAGCTGCACTGTGTCTGGACTGTCACTTCAGGCCCCCAAGGAACATTTTCACTGAGGCGTCTGACAATACACCAGACTAAATACACCAGACTAAATACTGGCACCGCATACAACACGCCGCTGTGGCGAGAACGCTTGAAATACCCATGACGAATCAGCTTGAGAAAGAATGGCTGGTTTATCATAGTTTATGGGGTGACTTTATTATATATCGCGTTTTTTCCCAAAACCATCAATGGTGTTGTGAGTGCTCGAGCGGAATATCAACACGGATACAGGAAAACAGACTTTGATACAACATTTCTGTTGTATTAAAATTTTTAATACATTTCTGTGGGCTGTTTTTACAACAGCCCACAGAGATCACATGCGATCTGGATTGTGCGTTCAGTCATTGTGTGTGTGCATAATAAACAGGACATCACAACATTTTGCAGATTGACAGAGACTGTGAGATTTGGAAGAGAAAAGTGGAATACCATCAATGTATTAAAATCTGTTTTCCTGTATCTGTGTTGATATATATGTATATATATATAAAAAAAACCAAGCGAAGAATTTAATACGTAGTCGCTAAATGGACTGGGGCTTTATAGTATATCTGTGGGCCCCCTGCAGGTCATGTGGGTCCCGACAGATTACAGTTTAAACTACTGCTGATAACTATAAACTGCAGGTTGTAAACCATTACAATCCTCTAGGAGTTCTGAGAATAGTTGGATAGATTAGCAGGTTTAGAAAAAAATCCTACTCTGCTTATCACTGTGCGATGCAATTTACTATATGGTTTTTACAACAGCCCACAGAAATCACATGAGATCTGGATTCTGCATTCAGTCATTGTGTGCATAATAAACAGGACATCACGACACCTTGCAGATTGACCAAGACTGTGAGAATTGGGTAGAGAAAAGTGGAATACAATGCTTGTGTGACAAGCAAGGCCTGCTGACCTTGCTTATATGCTGCCCCAATGTAGCAAAAATAAGATGCGAGTTGTGGGGTGTTGTTAATTGTCAAAGTTGGTTGTTTTGTTAAAAAATAAGGACATGCTAGGTGGCATGAACATCTATTTCATTGCCTTCCAACATGGGGATCGCCGGTTCGAATCCCCGCGTTACCTCCGACTTGGTCGGGCGTCCCTACAGACACAATCGGCTGTGTTTGCGGGTGGGAGGCCGGATGTGGGTATGTGTCCTGGGGAACTGGGGGGAATAGCGTGATCCTCCCACATGCTACGCCCTCCTAGTGAAACTCCTCACTGTCAGGTGAAAAGACGCGGCTGGCGACTCCACATGTATCGGAGGAGGCATGCGGTAGTCTGCAGCCCTCCCAGGATCGGCAGAGGGGGTGGAGCAGAGACCGGGACGGCTCGGAAGGGTGGGGTAGTTGGCCGGATACAATTGGGGAGAAAAAGGGGAACCCCCCCCCAAAATAAATTCATAAATAAATAAGGACATGCTGGACTTAGCATTGGCTAATAAGCCATATCAATTTTACTGATTGCTCTGATGGATACAGAATGCACTGGGAGATGCAATTAGGACAGGAAAATACCAAAATACATGACGAGTCTCATGCTGCATTAAAAACTAATCATGTATTCTGCTATTTCTCAAGTAGACATTTCGACAAATCATTGAAAGAATGTATTTCTGTGAAAAATGCATTTCTGTTCGACCCGACATAATATGACGGAGTTGCTGTGCAGCGGGATACTTCTGACCCGCTTCATCATCCAACTGGTGTCCTTTCAAGTACTGGATCATCATGTCTTCTGCTTGTACATAATTTAGACCTGTGTCCTGCTATTTCGGTCATTTTTTTCTCTTCATACCGACCCCCCCCCCAACACTCCATGCATCCTCACCCCATCCACGTTCATTACCGTCTCGCTTCACCTCATCTCATCCTTTCAGTCAGCTCTCATCTATCTTTAAATCTATCCCCATCTTCATCTGTCCGCTCGCCCCCCCCCCATCTCGCCATGTTTCAACTCTTCTCCTCCCTCTTCAGCCTCCTCCCTCATTGTCTCAACCCCACCAGCCTTGCCTCTCTCTCGCTCTCTCTCTCTCTCTTCAACCCCTCCTTTACTCCTCCCACTCCATCAGCCACTGGGGAGCCTCAGCGTGGCAGTGAGCAGAGTTTAGTAGGCTACGGACGATGCTGTGCCAGATTCTGCTCGGTGGGTTAAGCAACGTACCCGCTTCTGCAGGATATCACCATTACTCAACACACACACACACACACACACACACACACACACACACACACACACACACACACACACACACACACACACACACACATACACACACACACCATCCCGCCTCCTCGGGCCTGAGCACCTAGGTGAACACGGCAAGGCTGCCATCGTCTAGCGGACAGTGAGGCTCTGGAGGGGATCACTTTACTCGGTATCAGTGCGAGAACAATGGTGCATTGTAGCATATCCGAAATCACCTCTGGCTATCCCGTCTCTGCTAACCCGGATGCACCGCGCCAAGGCAGACGGCTATGTCGATAAAGAGGTTTAACATACTGAACAGAGAAGATGTGATGTTTAAATCATTCTGTAGTGTCTACTTATCCATACATGTTATAATTCGATGCCTCTTTGATTGTTGTTTTCAGTATTTCAGCATTCGCCCTTTTTTTCTTTTCTTTACAGCAAGCTGCAGTTTTGAGTACATTTGGTTTAGAAATTTTGGCGTGGCTGCTGATTTAGTGACCCTTCTTGAGATGCCTCACAGTGTGATGTAAAGGAAAAGAGTGTCAGCCTCTCTTCTGGGCAGCCCATCCAAGTGCTGTCTATCCCATGACTTACTGGAAACCAAGAGAGGAATGATCTGTGTTTCCCGGCTCCCCCAAGCACAGTTCAATCGGTTCGGGTGTGGAGCTTTATCCAAAAGTGTCACAATCCAGAGATAAATACAGCCAGCGATGTCGGGCGGCTAGCTACAGCCAGAGACGGAAGAAATAAGGTTGGATGGAGAGAGAGAGAGAGAGAGAGAGAAAACGAGGAGAGGCAGAGGCAGAGTGGAAATGGAAGGAAAAAAAGAGGGGGAAAGAAAGAGAGAGAGAAAGATGTATAGAGGAGGCAGACCTCCGCCCGTGGAGACGAGTTGCTAAGTCCTCCAGCCCTCGGTGGTGTGATTTATTCATGAGATAAGTCACCAGGGCCGTGGAACAGGAGTGTAATGGTGTAACGTTTCCCCCCTGTCTGATTGCCTGCAGCAGTGACTCAGGGCCGTGTTGCCCTTGCTGGGCTTGGGGGGGCGGGTTGATGCGATCAGGGCCAGCACAGATAAGCACAGACCATCTGGGTGCTAATGGGGCAAAGGGAAGTCGCTGGCAATGCTATTGGCCTTTCTTCATCCCTGTTAGCATTAAAAAGTTGTTGGGGCATGGTGGTCTATTCCGCTGCTTACCAACATGGGGATCGCCGGTTCAAATCCCCATGTTACATCCGGCTTGGTCGAGCGTCCCTACAGACAAGATTGGCCATGTCTGCGGGTGGGAAGCCGGGTGAGGATATGTATCCTGGTCGGTGCACTAGCGCCTCCTCTGGTCAGCTGGGGTGCCTGTTCAGGGGGGAGGGGGAACTGGGGGGGATAGCGTGATCCTCCCATGCGCTACGTCCCCCTGGCGAAACTCCTTACTGTCAGGTGAAAAGAAGAGGCTGGCGACTCCACGTGTATCGGAGGAGGCATGTGGTAGTCTGCAGCCCTCCCTGGATCGGCAGAGGGGGTGGAGCAGCGACCGGGACGGCTCGGAAGAGTGGGGCAATTTGCCGGATACAATTGGGGGAAAATCCCCCCAAAAAAGTTATGGGGTCGTGACACTTGGTGGTGGGATGACAGTGATCACATGGCAGGGATGGGGAACAAAACTCATGCTATTAACACACTGACGGGCTAACGCAAAACACACAACTGTGTGCTTTGTCAAATGGGCGGTTTCGATGTGAAGGTAGTGATGGTGTTCCCCACCAGTTGCCCCCCCCCCCGGCCCAGCTTAGCCCTGCCTGCGTGTATCAGTTCAGAAAGCTTTTCAGAATAGGAGTGCTAATCTAGGATCACAGTGTAGCTCGAATGACCGTTAATCTCTCAAAAAGATGTAGACTGGTCCCCGATCAGCAGTCCTGTTCGGAGGCGCTTTATGAATAAAAGCCAAGGATTATGGATCCTCCCTCTGACAGCTGTTAGGAGCGGTTTTAACTGGATCCTGTTCTGACATCTCCTCCGGTGAAATCAGCTGCCTGGTTAGAACGCTGAGTAGCCGCGGCCGTGCGGGGTCTTTAGCTTTCACAGATAAAACGGCGCCTCGTTTTTTATTTTATTTTATTTATTTTTGTTTTGGTCTCTTCAAAAATAAGAACAAAAATGTACCCTTTTGATCCACACTTTTTTTTTTTGGGGGGGGGGGCTCTTCTCTACAATCGTATCCGGCCAACTACGCTACTCTTCTGAGCCGTCCCGGTCGCTGCTCCACCCCCTCTGCCGATCCGGGGAGGGCTGCAGACTCCCACATGCCTCCTCCCGTACATGTGGAGTCACCAGCCGCTTCTTTTCACCTGACAGTGAGGAGTTTCGCCAGGGGGCCGTAGCGCGTGGGAAGATCACACTTACCCCCCCCCCTTCAAACAGGCGCCCCAACAGACCAAAGGCGGCGCTAGTGCAGCGACCAGGACACACACCCACATCCGCCTTCCCACCCGCAGACACAGCCAGTTGTGTCCGTAGAGACACCCGACCAAGCCGGAGGTAACACGGGGATATTGGTAGGCGACGGAATAGACCGCCACGCCAGCCGGACACCCCCAAAACTACCCTTCTGATACGCACTTTTTGTGAGTGATCAAAAACATTCAGCGGAAGCAGTTTCGCAAATATTTCAGAAATGCTACACAACACACTTCACAACGAATAACATCCGAGGCGAGAGCGGCTGCTTGTCCGTTATAAGAGACTGTACAGGACTCCACAAACACAGCAACCAAATCCAGCTTCAGTTCTCGGCTTAACCGGCCTACCATTATATTTTCATAAACCGCGGCAAATTACGAGGGAGGGGGGATCCCAGTTGAAAATCAGCGGTGGTCCAGCCCATTGTACTTTCTAAACGATTCATTTACCCTCCGATGGAGTCCTTTCCATGAGAAGATGGCGGCGGACCGTTCTTGTGGTGTGTGGCCCTCCATTCTCATGGCTGAATGCGTGCGGCTGGGCTCGGAGGGAACAGCGCTCGCTCCATTGTACCCGAGCACAGATTACCACATGAACAGGAAGCTCCTCGGCGCAGCCGGCTGCCAGTGACAGACCCCCTCTAAACGCTCAAGACAGCAGACTCATTGTAGGGGCCCGACATGGAAGGGTCGGACTGTGACCACAGACACAGAATTAGCATGATAATGTGCCTCAAGTGGCGGGGTTTTTTTGTTTTGATTTTTGATTTTTTTTTTCCTCTGAATTTTTTTTAATCTCATACGACGCAGGGGACGCGGAGGGGGCGGGGCATCCCACACAGGAAGCAACCGTCAAGACGAGGCTGGCCTTAGATTGGGGCTTGGAGGGTCGCCGTGTGCGTGTGTGTGTGTGTGTGTGCGTGTGTGTGTGTGTGCGTGAGTGTGTGAGGAAGGAGGCTGAGGGATTGAAATGCGTAATTGATTAATTAAACACCACATCAACTTTGCTGGCTGCTGCAGGCCCCCGGGATGGTCCGCTAAGCATGCAGGAGGCCCGCTCTTGAGCGTCCTCGTCAGGAAGGGGACAGAAAGACCGCCAATAAAAAAAAGCTAATGTGTCGAATAGAGCTTCTCGGCTTTACGCAAGGATCGCATCTCTCTAATGAGGAATTCGCCACCATACTCACGTAAGAGGTAGTGGACTGACAGGCGGCCGCCCGGTCTGAATTTCACGCTACAAACCACGCTCATTGGAAATCTATGCCCACCTAAGACGTGCAAGAATAGAAAAAACGTGCTGTGACTGAGGGATCTTTTTTTAAGGCTCCGGGGCTTCTGAGTGATTCTATTTTTACTCCCCGAAGCTAAGTTTAGCTAATACAGTTAACGGAAACAGTTACTACTGGGAAGAGCTGCATTTCCTGGAAGGCAACGCCGCCTTATATAATTAATATTCAATTGAACATTACAGAGAGCTTAGTGGGGTGTCAGCCATTATCGTTTTCCTTTCGACTAACCCGGCCAGCATGTTGCATCCATATGAGCTCTGCGTCAGTTGCACATCTCAATATATGAGTTGTTTTTTGTTTTGTTTTGTGGCCTCCACCCAGTCGGTCCTGCAGCCGGTCAGCGTGCTGGATATGTGTGCAGTTGCTTCAGAAAGCATGCGTGATATCCTGACTTCAAGACCACCTATTCACACATCAATCTGACTAACACACTCAATACAACACTCAAGTTAAGCTTGCGAGGTACCTTCCTGCTCGCATGAAAAACTACTACTATGACAACTACTGCTACGACTACTACTACTACTACCACGACTACTACTACGTATGACCTGGTCCAAATGACTACTTCCTGTATTGTCTGTGTGCAAGCTCATTGGTCAGTGTTTGGCCACTCGGTCAGTGTTTGGCAAATGCAGGAGTCATTTCCAGCAGTGCTTATCATTTAATAATGAGTGTGTGGAAATCGGTGCCGGTATCAGTTCCCTGAGAGGAGTCTTACATTCTACTGTAGTCTTTCCCATTACATGTGGTGTATTATTTATATTCTATTATACCCCGCATAACACGTTCACACTGAGATGTTCGAGCATCGCTGTGTGTTTTCACACCGCAAACATACGCAGGGTTGGGTTTTTCCCCCTCTTTCTCTTTTCTACTTGACATGGTCTGTTTACTTGATATGCCTCCGGACTTATGTTTTCATTTACCGTTTTAGTAATAAGACCCCCCCCCGCTACATCCTATTATCTGCTATTATCATACAGTACCGCACGAGACTAATGGACACAGGTTGGAAGACAGACAGACAGACAGACAGACAGTGTGTGCGTGTGTGTGGTGTGGTGTGTGTGTGTGTGTGTGTGTGTTAGTGTGTGTGTGCGTGTGTGTGTGCGCACGCGCAAGAGAGAAAATTAGGTACATTCATCTCATTTATGATTTCTGGACTCAAGGACTCACTTTCTATTTAGACAGAGATGAGCGAATTGTGTGTGTGTGTGTGTGTGTGTGTTGTTTTGTGTATGTGTTGTTGTGTGTTGTTTGGTGTGTGTGTGTGTGTGCATGTGCAGATTGTGCGTGTGCATCTGACACGGGGCGAGGAGGCGAGGCATGGTGACAAACGAGGAGAGCGCGGCGGCTCTTGTGTAAGCATTAAACTATTGCGGCCTGATGTTTATTGGGAAACAAGGGAGCAGCAGAGAAGAAAACAGCGACTGTAAAGTCAGCTAAAGGGCATTTGAGCTATTCTGGTGACAAACAGGACCATGGCTAATGTATATTACCAAGCGGAGATTGGGCCAGCCATTTCTGAGTGCAGGCGGGGAGACAAGCAGCCGGCCAGCCAGGCAGCCGGGCAGCCGGGCAGCCGGGCAGACTATTTAAAGACTTGTGTGGGACCGGCGTTCTCCTTTCGCCTCCTCGTTCCCCGCAGCGAAACAATAAATAACTGAATCACAACACACTTAAAAGGCCCAAAATGCCCACATATCTCTGTCTCTCCACAGTCCCACTCCTCTCTTAACTGCCCCGAATGATTTCAGCTCTGGGAGAGAAAAGTCGTCCGCGTAAAGCAGCAGTCAGTCTCGGCCTCCCCCCTCCCCCCCTCCCCACCCCCCGACGGACTTATCTGACAACCCTGCTACATTAGACGGGCGGCTGGAGAAAACAGGGGGGAAAAAAAGAGAAAAAGAAATAAATAAAACACATCCAATTATTCGTGCATAATGATAGCTCTGTTATCCAGGGAGGCAGGGCCTCCCAGACAAAGAAGTCCCCCCTCTCTCTTTAATGCATCTTAAGTACTGACAGTCGCCAGGAGTCACGTTTTGACGGGCACCTAATTTTGCAGCGGTCCCTTCATTCCTCAAGAGTTATGGCCCGTTGGCACCGTCTCAAAGAGATATTTATGGAGGAGGAAGTGTGGGCGCCAGGGCACATTAAACTTGGTGTTCCCCCACAAAAAAAAAGAAGAAGCAGGCCTCAGCCAGCGCTACCTGAGGATCAGGTTTGCAGAGACCCGCCGTGTTTGATGGGCAGTTTATGCAGAGGCTCTCCCCGTGTATATGACCGTGAAGACCTTCTGCAGAGACACACTTGCAAGGTTCACAACACCTCATTGCCTTTGCTACTGGTAAACAATAAATCCTGCAACGGGAATAAATTGCTTGACCTTGGGGTTTGCTGGCGCGCCACTTTGCAGCCGAACACCTGAGACTGTTCTCCTCTTTCCCTCTCCCCCCGGCTCGCTCTGTCCCACATCTGTTCTGAGGAACCAATCCTGCATTTGTCGAATACGCGGCTGAAAAGTAATAAATAAGAGCGGCACAGTAAAACGCTGGAACGCAGTGTAATTATGGCGGCGCTGGGCGGGGCGCTGTGGGCGGCGGCGGCCGGCACGTTAACGTGGGCTGCAGCTGCGGTGCTCAGGTGCGCTGGCAGGCCTCCGCTGGCCTCTGCTACTGCTCGCTGTCAATGGGCTGTTCTTAATAATTCATGGGCTGGAGGAATCGGCGGGCCCTAATTGGTGGGCAGGCCTAATGCTCTCAGCACTGCAGGGACCAGCCAAGCAGCTGGCTTTTCTTTTCTTTTTCCCTCAGGCAACCTGTGAAAGAAGGGACTCGCCTCTCACTGACTTGAAGTTGAAAGGCCTCTCTTTAAATCCAAGTAGCACCTTGAAGCACACAGACATGTTGTGTGTGTGTGTGCACGTGCACACCTGCATATGTGTTTGTGTGTGTGCACGTGCACGCCTGTATACGTGTTTGTGTGTGTGTGTGTGTGTGTTCGGGGTGCAGGATTTGGACCCAGGCGGCCTTCACATGCTGTTAAGAGTGAAGTGTGATAGGGAATATGCACCCTTGGAAGTGGTACGGCTCTCCGAGCTATTCCCCTCCTGGAGGGAGGGAGGGAGTGAGGGAGGGGACGGCATCGCCGTGTGCCGGGGTAAAAAGGACACCTTTAAAGTGTGTTCAGACACACCGTGAACTCACGACGACGCTGTTGCATAATGCATTGACGTCTGTTCGGCAGTCAGGAATCACAGGGCAAAGGCCTCGGGGAATACCGCTCACGTTCCCATATTTTGCATTTACACTTCGGCAGCGTGCGCCAGGTCCTATAACAGAGTAAAAAAAAGAAAAGAGAAGAAAAGAATATAACCAAAGACAGGTTGCCTGCATGCCTCTGGTTGGGGGGAGCTTTGGACCAGTACCTGCTGACAAGGCATCCCAGAGCTCACAGAGGCCAAAGACAAGGAGGATAAAATTAGGAGACAGCACATGATCCAGAGGAGACCGAGAACTGTGCCAGGAAAGCTGAAAAGTAAATGGCATGATCATAAGCTTGTGTGTGTTTGCCTGTAAGTGTGCATGTGTGTGTGTGTGTGTGTGTGTGTGTGTGTGTGTGTGAGAGAGATTGTGTGAGGATAAGAAAATCGCCACCGGTGCCGTCAGGCTTGGACGTACTCAGGCCCACACACGCATGCGTTACTTTGTGTCTCGCATGGTTTGCTTTGCGCTCCCCGTCTTGCTAATCTCTCCATCGCAGGCCCGGTTCTGGTAAAGCCGGGTCTCCGAGCTGTGGTGAAACGGGCACACGGTAATCCAGCTCCCTGCCATCGCTGGCAAATGCTCAGCAGGTTGCTGCTGCCTGATCAGGGTTTTCCATGTCCATCTCCCCACAGACCCAGAGTCAATTTCTCTGACTCACTCTCCATTTTGTTCTGTCGGCGCACACACACACACACACACACACACACACACACACACACACACACACACACACACACACACACACACACACACACACACACCCTCCACTCCCTTCTGTTGCGTCTCTACCCGGTCGAACTTTTGTCTCCCTCCTTCCTTTGTTTCCCTTGCTCCTCTCCTCTCTGCTCATCTCCAATTGCCTTTGTTTCTGCCCACTGCCCGCCTCCTCCTCTCCTCCTATCTCTGCCGTCATCCCAGCTCCTCTCCATCACCCCCACATACCCCCCCACCACCACCACCCACCCATCCCTCGCCTCTACGCTCCTGCCCAGCCCACCCGCTTCTCCAATTTCTCTAATAGCCCAAATTGAGTGCAGCCTTGAGAAACTCTGGTGTGTGTCGAAGTCCTGCACCGCTTGTTATCTCGAGAGGTCTGCACAGGCTCAGGCGGAGGAGAAAGAGTGCGTGTACTGGAGGCTGAGATCTGTAGAGAGAGGCAGAAAAAGAGCAAGACAGAACAGACAGAGAGAGAGAGAGAGAGAGAGAGAGAGAGAGAGAGAGAGAGAGAGAGAGAGAGAGAGAGAGAGAGAGAGAGAGAGAGAGAGACCTTCACCTGATGCTTTTCACCTTGAGAGCCTGCTGACGATCCGCTCGCGAGCTGCGTTGTGCGTCTGCCGCCCTCCCTCCAGCCCTCCCTCTGCCTCTGCAGTCGCCTTTATCGAATTACAGGGGTGCAGTTGCACCCTGCGCTGCGCTTAAAGCAGCAGTAATGCGTCTCAGCATGGGGTAGGCTAGTCGTGTCATAGCCGGTGCGTTCCGGGCAATTACCGACGGCGGCGGCAGCGGCGGCGGCGGCAAAGGGCCCAAATGGAGAGGGAACAAATAGGCGTGGAGGAGCATTAGTCTGGATGACTCATTAAGCAGCCGGGCCATCATGCCCAGTGTGATTTCAGCTCCGCTCCAAATGCGTTAGCCGTGTCATTTGTCTGCAGCCATCGACTCCTTCCTACCCCCCCCCCCCAGACTCATAATCAGAAGAGGAGTGAGTGACCCTGAAACCCTCTGAGGTGGTGGTGGTGGGGGGGGGCAGACATTTTAAGATAACATCATCCCTCTTCAGGGTTGGGGAATTGTGTAATATTCAGCTGTGGCAATGCGACATGTGACCCCTCCATGTTGACTCACACGCTACAGTCGCTCCACTCACTCCCGCCGCCGTTCAACGCCACGCAACCGCTCCCGAGGCTGCAGAGTGATGTGCAGCATGCCCCCATGGACAAATGACGTTCGATATCCACAACCCCCCCCCCCTTTTTCTCCCCAGTTGTATCCGGCCAATTACCCCACTCTTCTGAGCCATCCTGGTCGCTGCTCCACCCCCTCTGCCGAGCTGGGGAGGGCTGCAGACTACCACATACCTCCTCCCATACATGTGGAGTCGCCAGCCGCTTCTTTTCACCTGACAGTGAGGAGTTTCACCAGGGGGACATAATGCGTGGGAAGATCATGCTATTCCCCCCCAGCCCCCCCCCCCGAGCAGACGCCCCAACCGACCAGAGGAGGCGCTAGAGCAGCGACCAGGATACATACCCACATCCGGCTTCCCACCCGCAGACACGGCCAATTGTGTCCGCAGAGACGCCCGACCAAGCCGGAGCTAACGTGGGGATTTGAACCGGGATCCCCTTGTTGGTAGGCAACAGAATAGACCGCTATGCCACCCGGACGCCCCACAATTCATATATATATATATTTGGGGGTTTTTTTGGTTATTATATTTATTTTTTGTTAACGCCGTCGTCTTCCAGCGACAGCGCCCCATGTTTACTCTTTCCCCGTCTTGGCCGAGCCAAACGGAGCGCAAGCAGGCGACTCTACTGCAAACGCAACAGTTGTGCCGTCATCGGCACAAGGCCGAGCGAGCCCGCTAACCTGGGCCGCTGCAGGCGAAAACCGGTCAGCCTTTATTAGAGGAATGATGGGCGCTACACAGAGACTGGCGGTGGCGGTGGTTGTGTGTTGCATGTGTGTGCATGTGTGTGTGTTGTGTTGTTGGGGGGGGGGGCTAGCTATCAAAGAGTGCTGCTAAAACACGCACCACATCCTAGCAAGGAGATTGGATTCCAACTCCCAGGCCCGTGGCCGCGCCGCCGGGGTCACTCCACAATCTGCACGGGTCAGAGCCGAGGCAGCGCTACAAGCAGGGTTTGACGTTCTCCATTAACTCACCATCGCTAACGGACAACACAAAACCCAGCCCCTGCTAAGGACAACACACGTGGGTGTGTGTGTGTGTGTGTGTGTGTGTGTGTGTGTGTGTGTGTGAGACAGAGAAAGAGAGACAAGAGACACAAAGGTGGAGGCAGAACAAAGACAGAACCGCAGACAATTAGACAATATCTTTGTATTATCAGAACATTCCTCATTTGCATAACAGACACCTTTTTGCTTTTCGCAGCACTGGACTGACAGGTCTGTTCTCCTGCACACTGTGAGGGAGGCGCGGCAGCTGCGTCCCTTTATCCATACAATATGCTGTACAACACGTCTATTTAGGCTGCGGAGACACACTACCGGCAGGCACACCGCCGAATGATTTATGAAAGGAACGGGCTGAGCTGCAACTGCACCACACCGGATGTCTGTGTGTCTGTGTGTGTGTGTGTGTGTGTGTGTGTGTCTTCCTGCCTGTGTTTGAAAGAGGAATCATGTGATAGTTTCTCTGGGTGTGTGTCAGTGTCTGGGTGTGTGTCTGGGTGTGTCTGTGTGTGTCCGAGCCTATTTTGTTTCTGTCTGATATCGTGATTGCCGCGGGAGTTGAACTCTTGTTGTTCTCTTTTGACCTCGGGGAAATTTGTTTTTCTGACCGGCCACCCTTCAAGTACAAGAAGCAAACGCTACTATTTGGAAAAGCTTTGCAAAAAAATAAAATAAATTGAATATCTGTCTGGAAGTATCTGTTGGGTCCAGTTTCTCTTAAATGGTCGCACAACCTGCTTTATAGCTGCTCTGCCCCCTCCCAGGCCGTGAAGGGAAAGCAAAGGCTCAAACTATATGGATACTGGAAATACAGGAGTCTTACAGCATATATATATATATATATATATATATATATATATATATATATATATTCACTCATTCATTCATTACTTCATTAACCAAGCCACCCATCCCAATCTGGGTTGCAGGATGCTGGAGCCTATCCCAGCAGTCATTGGGCAGCAGGTGGGGAGACACCCTAGACTGGTCACCAGTCCATCACAGGGCTGACACACACACACACACACACACACACACACACACACACACACACACACATATACATTTGCACCTAGGGACAATTTAGTACGGCTGATTCACCTGACCTACACGTCTTTGGACTGGGGGAGGAAACCGGAGCCCCCGGAGGAAACCCACGCAAACACGGGGAGAACATGCAAACTCCACACAGAGGACGACCCGGGACAACCCCCAAGGTTGGACTACCCCCGGGGTTTGAACCCAGGACCTTCTTGCTGTGAGGCGACTGTGCTAACCACTGCGCCACCTCTACATATTATATATATATTAAAATATATATATATATATATATATGTGTGTGAGTGTGTTGCCGTGCTCAAATGAACACCTTGAATCTAAAACGACAGCGCCCCTTTTAAACAACAAAATAATTCAGACAGACCCACTAAGTGTGCGCTGACTACTGTGGAGTAAAGCGCTCTCGTCCCTGCAGTAACGCTGCCGCCTTCATATCTAAGGCTGGGATAACGTGCTGATTTTTTTTTCTGTTTTTGAAATATTTAGACTTGAATTTCAGCTGACAATCTTTTCCCCTAAAACTGATGTACGGCATTTTGGAGCAGAACCCTTGGAAGGAGCCAGCAGCTGTTGTTTACCTTCACGTCCTGCGGTCTGGGTTTTATGTTTGGTTATCTCTGACAAGCTGGGCATTACACATGATGGAGAGTCGGCGGCGGCAGCCGGTTTGGAAACACGAGAGGCTCATGTGGTACGCAGCCTGTTCCCCGTTAGCGTATAGGAGGCGCGGCGTATACACAGTCACTGTAAGATGGAGTTCGACACCACAAGCCACAGCTTCATCTGCACCCCGCCCAACCTCGGATGACCTCAAAGGACGTCGGTTCCCGAGAAAAGGTCATCCAGGGTAGCCGGGCACAGGAGACATCGGAAACAGCGTGTTTTTTGGGGGGTTTTTTGCCTCCAAAAATTTCATGCTTACACGCAGGAAAATAAAGGACAACACATGCAGCCAGTCTGATATTGACCTGTTTTGCTTTGTGACCAGCGAAAAAAAGAAAATTGAATATTAACCGGCGGCGGCGGCGGCGGCGTGATCATTAGATGGCGGTGATATCGACGGCAGAAGTGGACTCCATTGTTTTGATTGGAGGTGTGAGAATGATAGTGGCCCCGTGTTGTGGGGTGAGTGCAAGGTGAAGCTGTCTGGCAGGCCCAGACTTCACTCCGCCACGCTTCGTTTAACATCGTCGTGTCGTG
>JAJHIY020001524.1:130000-147500 GCA_022114975.2 Lampris megalopsis | reverse complement strand
ATTCGTCCACCCCCCACATATTTTATAGCCTCTCCCAGAAAAAAACTTGCAATGCCAACCCCATTTGTAATTCCATCAATTATATATCTATCAAAAAAATAATTGAGTTTAGCTAATTTTCTTACACTAGCAATTAAAGATACTTCATAAAAAGCATCTATGTAACCACGATTATATGACCAATTATATATGAGATTTATAATTTTATCAGAAAGACTTTTTTTAGAAACAACTTTTTCAACTAAATTAAATAAGTTCAAATTTTGTAAAGCTGAATAAACAGGCTTATAAAAAAAAGACGCTATAAATATTCCAAAAAAAGCTATACTTACTGAAAAAATTGCATTTGTAAAAAATTCATACCAATCCACAGAATTTTTGGAATTTTGGTGTAAAAGGTCTATAGACGGAATTAAAAATTTTGATAATATATCCAAATCTATTCCTTCTTGGTTGAAAGAAATTCCTATGGCCCCAACAAATAAAGTAAACAGTACTAATACAAACATAGAAAATCGCATAGTATTGTCCGATTCATGAGGATATAAACAAGCAGTTTTTTTAGTACCGGAAATATCTATAAAAAGACGTGTTATACTTTTGACATTTCGATTAATTCGATGTGGATATGTGTTCTTCCAAAAAAAAGAAGACCTTTCATTATTATTCATTGTTAATAAAGTTAATAAAGTAATTTTTTTTTTTTTTTTTACTTCTTTACCCCATAAAGATATTGAATAGAATGAACTCTTTTTTTTTCCGTTGAAATTTTCAAAATGAACGCGCAAATGTCCTTCAAAGGTAAGTAAATACACCCGAAACATATAAAATGCAGTCAATCCTGCTGTGAAACAAGCTATTATTGCGAAAATTGGTGAATACAACCAACTATCATTAAGAATTTCATCTTTGGACCAAAAACAAGCAAGAGGTGGAATACCGCAAATAGAAAGTGTACCCAATAAAAAAGTAGTTCTTGTAATTGGAACATATCTTCTTAAACCACCCATAAGAGCCATATTCTGACTTTTTTCTGGCGAATATCCAACAATAGGTTCCATTGAATGAATAATGGATCCGGATCCCAAAAACAATAAAGCTTTAGAATAGGCATGGGTAATCAAATGGAATAAAGCAGCTCGATAAGAACCTATACCTAGAGCTAACATAATATAACCCAATTGAGACATTGTAGAATAGGCTAAACTTCTTTTTATATCTCTTTGAGCAAGAGCCAAAGTAGCTCCTAGTAGTACTGTTATTACACCTATTAAAGATATGAAATTCATTATGTAAGGTATAGCTATGAAAATAGGAAGAAGTCGAGCTACAAGAAAAATTCCTGCTGCTACCATAGTAGCAGCGTGTATAAGAGCCGAGATGGGAGTGGGTCCTTCCATGGCATCGGGTAACCATACGTGAAGGGGGAATTGTGCGGATTTAGCAACTGAGCCACAAAATAACAAGAGGGCACACAAAGTAACAAATAAAAAATTCACTTCATTATTATAAATCAAGTTACTGAATATTTTGAATAAATCCCGAAATTCGAAACTACCTGTTATCCAATAAAAACCTAAAATTCCTAATAATAAACCAAAATCCCCTACACGGTTAGTTACAAAAGCTTTTTGACAAGCACTTGCTGCAGTCGGTCGTGTGAACCAAAATCCTATTAATAAATAGGAACACATCCCCACCAGTTCCCAAAAAATATAAATTTGTATCAAATTGGAACTGGTAACTAATCCCAACATGGAAGCATTGAAAAAACTCATATAAGCAAAAAATCTCAGATATCCTTGATCATGAGACATATAATTGTCACTATAAATAAGAACCAAGATTCCAACAGTAGTAATTAGTATTGACATAATAGAACTAAGTGGGTCGATCAAATATCCGAACTCTAAGGAAAAATCATTATTGATGGTCCAAGACCATAGATATTGATAGATAGAACTGTTGTTGATTTGATGAATAGACAGATCGACTGAATAAATCATAACTATAGTTAAGAATAAAACACTAGTAAAAGCCCATATACGACGAATATTTTTTGTTGCTGTCGGAATCAGTAGAAGTCCAAATCCTATTGACACAGTAACTGGAAGTGGAAGAAAAGGTATTATCCATGAAAAGTGATGTGTATAATCCATACAAATAAAAATAAAGAATAAAAAATCTTTTGATTCTTAATGAGTTTTGTTTTATCTCTTTTGTAAAGGGTTCGGTTAATAAAAAACGTGAACATAGAAATCGAATTATCTATTATGAATTATTCTGAATCTTTGCACAATACTTCTAATATTCCAAAGTACAAAATCAAAAATGGCCAATAACAAAATTTCTAGTGAAAAAAAAATAACCTTTTTTTATCTTTTTAGTACTATTTATTACTATGTAATAAATAAAAAAATTCAATTATTATAAAAATTATTATAAATTTTTAAATTATAATAAATTATAAATAGAAAAACGAAAATTTTTGTAATAATTGAATTTTAAATTTGACAATTAAAAAAAAAAAAATTGTATTGTATTTGTATAGAGTGAGGATAAATAATTACAGCAAAACTAAGAACATTCGTTTATTTTGACATGAATCATAAAAAACAATTCATATGCCATGAACAAAAAAATCATCATTTTATTATTAAATTCAGAAAGATTAGTTCATTTTTGAACTAATTGATTATCTTCTATTATAATAAAAAGATATCTATGTTTGGAAAAATTAAGAAAAAGGGTTATAATATTCAATGTTTTACTTTAGATAGAAAACAAAAAAAAAAAGAGGAATTAAGATAGATAAGATATATGGTTAATTAAATAATAATTCGTTTTGATTTACAGAAGAAAAGAAGAAATGTCTTTCACATCGAACGATAGCAATGAAAAAACTATACTAGTTGGATGGCAGTTCCAAAAAAGCGTACTTCGATATCAAAAAAAATCATTCGGAAGAATTTTTGGAAAAAGAGGGGATATTGGAAAGCATTGAAAGCTTTTTCATTAGCGAAATCGATTTTTACAGGGAACTCAAAAAGTTTTGTAACAAATACAAACCTGAATTAGCTCGATTCAAAGAATATTCTTTAATACTAAATCCTTTGAATGGAGTGCTTAATTGTGGATCGATAAATTCACTATTTTTCTTTCATTGAAAAAAACCGAAATGCATTTATTTATATTCAAAAAATGAAATAAATAATAAATTAATAAATGAGTCATTAAAAAGTACACATTAAAAAGTAAAAGTACAAAAGAACAATTTTTTTTTTCATTCCTGGATTGAAGTCAGAACTATCTAGTGACAACAGTGTTTTTTTGAAAGAAAAAGTCTAAACTAACAAAAATACATTCTCGATTGTTAAATGTTAAAACTGACACTTGAAACGAAAAAAGAACGAGAATAAAAATTTGTATTGAAATTGAAATCTTCCATTTTTTAAATGATTTTTTATATTTACAATAATCTAATTTTTTGTATTTAGTAAAAAAAATTCATATATATATAAATATAAAATTCTTCTATTTAAAACATATTATTCAAAATGAATTAGATTATATATAAATTTATATATTCTATATTAATTTATATATTTTTCTATATATTCTTTTTATTTATATATTATTTATATATTATTATATATTAATTTATATATTTTTCTATATATTCTTTTTATTTATATATTAGAATAAATTGAATAATAAATCCAAAATTTTTATAATATATCCAAATTTATTATAATATATATATATTAATATATATATATTATAATAGAATTCTTTAAATTCTTTAATGTTTAGTAAAAAAAATGTTTAGTAATAAAATATTTCACTTTAATTGATTCTTTCAATCTCGACGATTGACTAAAAATAGGTTATTATTATTTCAAGTAAGCCGCCATGGTGAAATTGGTAGACACGCTGCTCTTAGGAAGCAGTGCTAGAGCATCTCGGTTCGAGTCCGAGTGGCGGCAGGATAATCTGATCTTCGAAAAGAATAAGTCCTATAATGAATTCAATTCCCGATTTCTATTCCTAGTATTGAGACCTTTTTATATAAAAAAAATATGATATTTACAACTTTAGAACATATATTAACTCATATATCTTTTTCGGTCGTTTCAATTGTCATTACAATTCAGTTAATAACCTTATTAATCAATGAAACCGTAGGACTCTATGTTTCGTCAGAAAAGGGCATGATAGTTACTTTTTTCTGTATAACAGGATTATTAGTTACTCGTTGGATTTCTTCAGGACATTTTCCATTAAGTAATTTATATGAATCATTAATCTTCCTTTCGTGGAGTTTCTCCATTATTTATACGCTTCCAGGTTTTAAAAAACATAAAAACCATTTAAGCACAATAACTGCGTCAAGTGTTATTTTTACCCAGGGCTTTGCCACGTCGGGTTTTTTAACTGAAATGCATCAATCCGCAATATTAGTACCTGCTCTACAATCTCAGTGGTTAATGATGCACGTAAGTATGATGTTATTAAGCTATGCAGCTCTTTTATGCGGATCACTATTATCAGTCGCTCTTCTAGTCATTACATTTCGAGAACTCATACAAATTCTTGCTTTTACCAAGAATTTGTATTTTTTAAATGAATCATTTTCTTTTGCTGAAATCAAATACATAAATATGAATGAAAAAAATAATGTTTTACAAAAAACTTCTTTTTCTTCTTCTAGAAATTATTATAGATATCAATTGACTCAACATTTGGATTATTGGAGTTATCGTATTATTAGTTTAGGATTTACCTTTTTAACCATAGGCATTCTTTGTGGAGCAGTATGGGCTAATGAGGCATGGGGATCTTATTGGAATTGGGACCCCAAAGAAACTTGGGCTTTTATTACTTGGACCATATTCGCGATTTATTTACATACTAGAAAAAATCAAAAATTGGAAGATGTAAATTCTTCAATAGTGGCTTCTATAGGATTTCTTATAATTTGGGTATGTTATTTTGGAATCAATCTATTAGGAATAGGTCTACATAGTTATGGTTCATTTTCATCTAATTGAATTAAAGTGAGTAAAGAACCTGACAAATACAAATATGGAAAGTGTATATATGAAAACTTCCCATAAATCGTCGAGAACCCTTTAAATCAAGTACTATAGTGATTCTAAGGGGTTCTCACAAACAACAAAATATTCGATTACAATTCAAATTCATTTTTTTATTAAGTTAATCCAACGGAAAAAATCTTTTTTTTCATTGTACATAGGAGTTATTTCTCTTTTTTTTTGTTGTATTCATTTATTCACGAAAAATATCTATAAAAAATTAGATAGAATAGCTTCAACTTTATCAACCGAGAATGAGAAAATGAAATCCGGATAAATACCAATACCTATTACGGGTAGAAAGATACAGATTGAAACAAATAGTTCTCGTGGTCCAGAATCCGCAAAATTAGAGTTTGGAACATTGAATAGCTTGTATCCATAGAACATCTGACGTAACATAGATAATAAATAAATAGGAGTTAATATCATTCCAATTGCCATTACAAAAGTAATTAGCATTTTTGGCATTAAAAGGTATTTTGGACTAGTAATTATTCCAAAAAATACTAATAATTCCGCAACAAAACCACTCATTCCTGGCAATGCAAGAGAAGCCATCGAAAAGCTAGTGAACATGGTGAATATTTTTGGCATTGGGATCGATACTCCGCCCATTTCGTCGAGATAAACAAGACGTATTCTATCACAACTCGTTCCTGCCAAGAAAAAAAGCGCAGCACCAATAAATCCATGAGAGAGTATTTGTAAAATGGCACCGTTGAGTCCCATTCCGGTTATAGAACCAATTCCTATAATTGTGAAACCCATGTGAGATACAGAGGAATAGGCTATTCTTTTTTTTAAATTCCGTTGACCGAGAGAGGTTGAAGCTGCATAGATTATTTGAATCGTTCCCACTATTACCAACCAGGGAGAAAATATAGAATGAGCGTGGGGTAATAATTCCATATTGATCCGAATAAGTCCATATGCGCCCATTTTTAATAAGATTCCAGCTAGAAGCATACATGTACTGTAATGTGCTTCTCCATGGGTATCTGGTAACCACGTATGTAGGGGTATAATCGGCGATTTGACAGCATAAGCAATAAGGAATCCAAAATATAATATTATTTCCAATGCCACAGGATATGATTGATTAGTTAATTTTGAAAAATCTAATGTGGGTTCATTAGGGCCATATAAACCCATACCTAGAACTCCTATTAAGAGAAAAATGGAGCCCCCCGCAGTGTACAAAATAAACTTTGTGGCCGAGTAGAGACGTTTCTTTCCCCCCCACATGGATAAAAGTAAATAAACAGGAATTAATTCTAACTCCCACAGCATGAAAAAAAGTAAAAGGTCTCTAGAAGAAAATAATCCTATTTGACCGCTGTACATTGCTAACATGAGAAAATAGAACAATCGCGAATTTCGAGTAACTGGCCAAGCCGCTAAGGTAGCTAAAGTGGTGATAAATCCTGTCAGTAAAATAGGTCCTATGGAAAGCCCATCGATTCCCAGTCTCCAGTGAAAATCAAAAAAATTGATCCATTTAAAATCTTCCTCCAGTTGGATTAATGGATCGTCCAATTGGAAATGATAACAGAAAACATAGGTTGTTAGAAGGAGTTCCAACGAGCATATACATATAGCATACCACCTAAACATCTTATTTCCTTTATGAGGAAGAAAAAAAATGAAAGAACCGACGGATATCGGCAAAACAACAAGTATTGTTAACCAAGGAAAATAACTCGTGATAAAAACAAGATACGTTTGACCAGAAAAACCCGTGCTCAAAATATTTTCTATTTTGAGCGCGGGTTTTTCCCAGTAAAAAAAAAATGTATTCAAGTGGATTTTTTTGTAACGTATCAATAACCTAGACCCATGCTGCGAGTTGTTTCATATGATAAATAAACACGGACACTCAAAAAATCCGTGGGGCAGGCGGATTCACATCTCTTACAACCCACACAGTCCTCGGTTCTTGGTGCGGAAGCAATTTGCTTAGCTTTACATCCGTCCCAAGGTATCATTTCCAATACGTCTGTGGGGCAGGCTCGTACACATTGAGTACACCCTATACATGTATCATAAATTTTTACTGAATGTGACATTGGATCTATAAATTCCAGATTTTAACATCAAAAATTAAAAAATTTCGATCTAGTAAACTCATAAATGAATCCTATATTTAGACACCAGATGAATCAATGATTTGTCAGAATTTTGTTAATAAAAATCGACTTCTAGATGAATTCATAAGGAGAGAATAGGACCAAGATACTTTGATTTCTTATGTTTTCGCAAACATGATCATAAGTTGTGTAACATACATGCTTGATGAATATTATACTATTCTAAATTATACTTTTTATTTTATGATTAATATTAATTATTCAACAAATTCGATTGATTGATACGAGTTGATTTTCTGTTTCGATGAATCGACGAAACAATAGCTAGACCAATAGCTGCTTCAGCAGCTGCAACAGCTATAATAAAGATTGAGAAAATGTTTCCTTTTAATTGGCGACTATCAAATATATCAGAAAATGTTACAAGATTAATATTAACCGAATTTAGTATAAGCTCAAGACACATAAGTGCTCTAACCATGTTTCGACTTGTGATCAATCCATAGAGACCGATAGAAAATAAATAAACACTCAAAAAAAGTACATGCTCGAACATCATTGACTAACTCCTTATCAATCTCGATTCATTTCAATATGAACAATTCAAGCGATTCGATTGACTAGAATATAACAAGTCTGCAACAAAATAATAAATATATTATATCGGCACTAAAAAAAGGATTTTCTACATAAATACTTTTTCACGTTCACATAGAATTCAATGGAAATAACTGTGATAAAATCGAACAAAATTCAATTTTTATTTATAATATAAGTTCTAAAGATTTTTTACTGGCGAGCCATAGTAATTGCACCTATCAAGGAAACTAAAAGAATTATAGAAATTAGTTCAAAGGGAAGATAAAAATCTGTCGATAAATGAATCCCAATTTGTTGAACGTTACTTATTAGGTCCTGTTCTATAATCTGGTTTGATCTTGTAGTCCAAATAATTCCGTACCATGACGTATCTGGTATAGTAGTAATTAGTGAAAAAAGAATACTTGTACAAACCAGTGAAGTGACTCCATCTCCAATGGTCCAAAAATACGAATCATTGGAATATTCTGAACCATTCATGAACATTACCGCAAATATGATTAAGACATTTACGGCTCCCACATAAATAAGTAGCTGTGCGGCAGCTACAAAAAAAGAGTTCGATGGAATGTAGAATAAGGATATACAAACAAGAACCAATCCCAATGAAAAAGCAGAATAAATAGGATTGGTAAGTAATACTACCCCCAGACCCCCTAATATAAGAACTGACCCCAGAAATGCTACAAGAATATCATGTATTGGTCCAGGTAAATCCATTATATGTAAAATAAGAGATAAATAAATCGAAACTTCATGACCTTATTGATATGACCAGGAAAAAAAAATTATATACTCCAATTTTCTCCGCATTGAATTAAATCCTAAGGAGTGTGAATTGCTATAGGTACAGTTATAGGACCGATGTTATTCCATTTTTTTATACGAAAGAGTAATTTCAAACTATACTAAAACGAAAGTATAGTATAAAATATATATTTCTTTAATATTTATATAGAATTTTTCTAATACAATATCTAATAGAATATTTATTCATTTTTTTAATAATATTTTGTTTTATATTATCTTATCCAAATTTCTATTTTTATATTTTTTTTTATTTTATCTATTTATATTTATTTTATAAGTATTTATTATTATATTATAAGTAGAAGAATTTTTTTTTTTAACTATATTCTAAATTCAAATTAAATAATTTTATTTTATTTGAATTGTTCGAATTGTGTAATCTTCAATTACTGACATTGGTAACCGACTCAAAGCAATTTGATTATAATTCAATTCGTGACGATCATAAGTAGAAAGCTCATATTCTTCAGTCATTGATAAACAGTTTGTTGGACAATACTCGACACAGTTACCACAAAATATACAGACCCCGAAATCAATACTATAATTAAGCAATTGTTTCTTTTTCATATCTCTTTCCAATCTCCAATCAACAACAGGTAGATCTATTGGGCATACACGAACACATACTTCGCAAGCAATACATTTATCAAATTCAAAGTGAATTCGACCACGAAAACGTTCTGACGTAATTGATTTCTCATAAGGATATTGAATAGTTACAGGTAAACGGTTTGTGTGGGATAAGGTAATTATGAAACTTTGACCAATATACCTTGCAGCTCGTATTGTTTGTTGACCATAATTCATGAACCCAGTTACCATGGGAAACATATCGTGAATATCTATGAATATTTTTGTTTTATTTCTTTCTCTTGTTTGAGACAAGTTATGAATACAGAAGATCAATCTTTTATAGTGAAACAAGTTGGGAAGAAGTTGTCAATAATAGATTACCCAAAGAAATAGGTAAAAGAAATTTCCATCCAAGATTTAATAGCTGGTCCATTCTCATCCTAGGTAAAGTCCATCTTGTTGTGATAGAAATGAACAGAAACAAATAAGCTTTAACTAATGTAATAAAGATACCAATTGTCATTCCAAAGACTCCAGCTGTTTTATTTATTCCGAAAAGCTCAGGAATGGATATGTACGGAATAGATAAATTCCACCCACCTAAGTAAAGAACCGTTACGAATAACGAAGAAGCTAATAGATTTAGGTAAGAAGCAAGATAAAATAAACCAAATCTGATACCAGAATATTCGGTTTGATAACCTGCTACTAATTCCTCCTCTGCTTCTGGTAAATCAAAGGGCAATCTCTCACATTCAGCTAGAGAAGAAATTATGAAAACTATAAATCCTATGGGCTGACGCCATAGATTCCACCCCCAAAAGCCATATTTGGACTGTGCTTCAACTATATCAACTGTACTTGAACTGTTAGATAATTATAGTCGATAATAACATTACTGTTTCCATCGCTATTCCAAAACCGTACATGAGATTTTCACCTCATACGGCTCCTCGAAAGTCTAAACTAAATCTAAGGACCGGGCCGATTTTTTATCTCTTGATATATCCCTAAGATAGATAAGATTCAAATTTATCAGACGGTTCTGAATTAGACCAATTGAATTCTGTCTGTCTGTTCTAATAAAAAATTTCATAATAAAGAGAAATCCATTTTTTTTTAATAAAAGATACAAAAGGTACTTCTGAATTCATCTCATCCCTTAAAAATCCAAATTTGAATTTGTTGAGTAATAACTGAATTCTTCAATAAAATACTCTTTTAGAATTCTCAATAACCCCATCGTTTTCGATTACGAAAAATAATTACACAGCAGTTTCTGAGTTATGACATGAATTCTATCTCCATGAATATGGATATAAGAAATAAAAAAAGGGGGGGGGGGGATCGCTTTTTTTTTGTTTTTCGTTCCTATTCTTCTTTTTTTGTTCAAGTAAAATAAAAAGGGACTTAAATGAAATTAAAGGATTATTTCGTTCCTGATAGTCAGTTATTTAATTAGTGGATAGGAGCATACTCTGGATCGGAATCGTGGGGAGTACTCCTTCATCATTTCTACCAATTTAAAGCCCCAATTAGAATTCTTTTTCTATTTTGCGTAAATGCTCTTTTGGATAATTTACAAAATCTGCGTTACTAATCCTTTGTGTATCTTGGTGTTTCTAACCATCCAGTCATTTTTTTATTAACCCCCTTATTTATGTTAATACATGTATCATAATTCATACAAATGGTAGCGAAAACTCAAAAAGGTTGGTCTTTTGAGCCCGCTTCAAGACAGGATGACTAATCACCCAATCTTGGGGTAAACGGCCTCTTCGGCTTATAATTTTTTTTTGTTTTCACTTAATTCTTATACATAGAAAATGAGACTCAATTTTTTTACTGCAATTTCAAATCATCATACTATCTAGTAACTATAAGTAATATAGTATTCATAAATAATATTCAATAGAAGCTGTTTTGTTTCACTCATATAACTATCTGATTTAGTTTTTCAATCTGAATTGCGAAAAAGAATAATGAAAATGAGGATATCTATTCAATTTATTCTTTCCCTTTCCTAGAAAATACTATAAAGAGGGGAGCATAGCAATAGCATCGAAAAGTTTATGTTTCAACGAATCACACGTAGAGATATTGATAACACACATAGAGTTAATGGTATTTCATAACTAATAGATTGAGCAGCAGCTCGTAGACCACCTGAAAAGGAATATTTATTATTCGATCCGTATCCTGACATAAGAAGCCCAATAGGAGCAATACTTGAAATGGCGACCCATAAAAAAACACCTATACTGAGATCGGCTAAAATGAGGCGATACCCAAAAGGAATTACTAAATAACTTAGTAGAATTGATATGACCACTATAGACGGTCCAATACTAAACAAACGAACATCTCCTCTAGATGGGAGAAGGTCTTCTTTAAAAAGTAGTTTAGTTCCATCTGCTAGAGCTTGAAGAATTCCCAAGGGGCCGGCATATTCAGGCCCAATACGTTGTTGTATCGCTGCAGATATTTCTCTTTCTAACCACACAATTACTAGTACCCCTATTGTAATTCCCAATACAGTAGTCAAAATAGGGAGAAGTACCCATAGAATTCCATAGAATTCTTTTAAGAATTCCAATATAGAAAAAGAATTGATAGTTTGTACTTCTGTCGTATCAATTATCATTTCAACGATCAACCTCTCCCATAATGATATCTATACTACCTAGTATCGTCATGATATCAGCCAATTTCATTCTTTTAACTAGCTGAGGAAGAATTTGCAAATTTATGAAGCCGGGTGGACGAATTTTCCATCTCCAAGGGAAAACACTATTATCTCCTATCAAATAAATTCCTAATTCCCCTTTTGGGGCTTCTACTCTCACGTAAAGTTCTTGTTTCGACAATTCAAAATTGGGTGAAGGTTTTTTACTAATAAATCTATATTCAAAATCATTCCATTCGGAATTTTTTGCTCTATCAAAGCGTCGGACTTCTAAATTCTCATAGGGTCCTCCAGGAATTCCTTCTAGAGCCTGTTGAATTATTTTTATAGATTCCCTCATTTCACCGATTCGTACTAAATAACGAGCTAACGAATCTCCTTCTTTTTGCCATTGGACTTCCCAATCGAATTCATTGTAACACTCATAATTATCAATTTTACGAAGATCCCATTGTGTTCCAGAAGCTCGTAACATCGGTCCTGATAAACCCCAATTTATTGCTTCCTCTCCACCAATAATGCCCACTCCTTCGACTCGCTCCAAAAAAATGGGATTTCGCGTAATGAGTTTTTGATATTCAACAATTCCTGTTAAAAAATAATCGCAAAAATCCAAACATTTATCTATCCAGCCATAAGGTAGATCGGCAGCTACTCCTCCGATGCGGAAATAATTATGCATCATTCGCATACCTGTGGCGGCTTCGAATAAATCATATATCAATTCTCTCTCTCTGAAAATATAGAAAAAGGGAGTCTGCGCGCCGATATCCGCCATAAAAGGCCCAAGCCATAACAAATGAGAAGCTATACGGCTCAGCTCCAGCATAATTACTCTGATATAGCTAGCCCTTTTAGGTACTTGAACATTTTCCAGTTGTTCTGGTGCATTTACCGTTATTGCCTCTGTGAACATAGTAGCTAAATAATCCCAACGTGTTACATAAGGCAGATATTGTATAATTGTTCGGTTTTCCGCTATTTTTTCCATCCCTCTGTGTAAATAGCCCAATATGGGTTCACAGTCAATAACATCTTCACCATCGAGAGTAACGATCAGTCGAAGAACACCATGCATTGATGGGTGGTGAGGACCCATATTAACTATCATGAAATCTTTTTTTGTAGCTGTGACATTCATAGGTTTTTCCTCGATTCATTTTTCCATGAATTGCTGAAAACAAAAAGACGTTCATCAAAATTCAAGATCTAATAAATCAAATAATTCAAATAATTCAAAATGACTCTTCAAATTAACGATTTTTTGGCTCCCGAATATCCAACTGGTCAATTAATTTCTTATAACGCGCTCTATTTTTCTTTGACAAATAAGCCAGCAGACGTTGACGTTTTCTCAGAATTTTTTGTAGACCTCTTTGTGATAAAAAATCTCTTTTGTGCAATTCCAAATGTGAAGTAAGTCTTCGTATCTTATTGGTGAAACTTAATACTTGAAATTCAACAGAACCCCTGTTTTCTTCTTTTTCTTCTTGTGAAATAACCGGTATAAATGAACTTTTTATCATAAAATAAAATGAAAGCTTCCCTCTACCACTCTTTTTTTTATAGATATTTTTATTGATCAGTAATAGTAATGATACTCATTTTTTATTTTGTATATAAATCTTAATTTTCTTAATAATTCCTTATTTTTTCTTTCAAATCAACTTAATTATTATTAATCAATTCAAATAGAAAAAAATACTATATTTATGGATTCAGCAAATAAAAAATTCTATACTTAAAAAATAATATGATTTTTTTCATTTGATTCATTTTTCGATCTAATGGATACATCGTTGAATTAGTATGAATGCCACAATGTGTGTCCGCATTTATGTATATATTCCATTTGTCTTATTTATGTCTATATTCCATTTGTCTTCGCATACCAGATATATTATGGTAAATAGAACACAAATGTAGATTAAGAAATTTTGAATCGTGGATACATACGTATTCTTGGCATACTGAAACGACTACCATTATTGGTATCAAACCAATAGCGATTCATACAAGCTAAATCTTCTAATCGGTAATTGGGCCAAAGAAAACATTTTAAATTCATTAGTTTTTTTTTATCTCTATCAAGATATTTATTTTTAGCCAAAACTTGACAGCAATTATGGACTTTATTCTCGTTGTAAAATATTGTGTTTGTATGGACACTATTTCTAGGATTTAAACAAATTAGAATTCTCAATTCTCTACGACGTCTAGGAGATAGAATATTTTCAGGAACAAACAAATCATACTGATCTTTTTCTTTATTTTCTCTTATCTTTTGATCTCTTCTTCTTGTAATGTATTTATCAAAATTAGTCTTATCAACATTCTTTTTTTCTCGGTATCTTTGATTAATTTGGCGCTTACTCGTATGAATCAACGAAAGTGCTGTGGTTTGATACATAAAAAATTGTTCATTGTTTTTTTTAGACAGGCGAACCGGTTCGATAATTAATATTCCCTTTTTCATCAATTCCTTATTTTTCATCAATCCCGGAAGAGTGAAATCCTTTTGATTATGAATGACCATAATATCTAGACTTAGTTCTCCTCTTTGAATCGAGGATATAGCAATTTCCCTTGGATTTATCAATCTAAGTAGGAGACAATATACTTTCACATTATTAAGTATTCTTTGATTAAAGGAATCCTTCCAGTTCAAATGAAAACCCCAATACTTTCTTAGTAAGAAATTGAGTTCTGCCTCTATTTTTTTCTTGTATTTTGTTTTCGTTATATACTTACCACCCTTTTTCCTGTCCGATCCTGCACAATCTTCTTCAATATCTTTTTCTTGGTTTGAGAGAGATGATTTAAGATCTATTTGACCCACGTATTCCGCTTTTGATCGATTTCGAGTCTCTAACTCGAATTCAAGAATTTTTTTTTTTTTTGATGGTCTAAAAATATCTATTCTTTTTTTCTTTCCAATAATATTTTTCTTTTCACTAACATTTTGATTTACATTAAAATGGAAAAAAAGTAATTTGATTGGTATGATCCACGGTTTAATCTTATATGCATTATAAAATATCAAAAATTTTGAAAAGAACCAAAATTCCAGATTCGATACCGAACGATTTAGTATTTCTACATTCATTCCCATCCAATCAAAATACTTTCGATCCATATTTTTTTCGATATCTATAACAGCATCTTCTGCTATATAATTCTTGATAGAGATATCATTCGTTATATAAAATTTTTTTTTTTTACATGTGTTATAATTATAAGACGTAGATTTATATGATAAAAGATCATATTCATTTTTTTTTTTTATTTTTGTTAATGAGTCTACTTCTTGTTTTTTGTAAAGAATTAATCGGGTTTTTTCATAGGAATCACATTTGGTTAAATCTTTATTTTGAGCCACACGGCGTTCATTGATTTTATTTCTCCATTTTTTTGGTACTAATCTAGACCATCTGTTCTCAGATAAGTCATATTGATAATGTCCCTTTAACCAATTTGTCCATTGATTCATTACAGAATCGAGAGGTTTCTTATGTCTTAATTTGGAATGAAATATTCCTTGGACTCCAAAAAAAGAATCCTTTATTTCATTCTTAAGAAAAAAAAATCTTCCATGATATTCAAACAAAGATCTTAACTTATATACGTTAATAATTTGGATTTGTGATAATTTAAAAAATACATATGCCTGTGACAAAGAGGATACGTCACAAGAATTCTGTGAATTCGTATTCGTAGTATTATAAGATTTATGTATAATCGAAATAAAGTTAATTATACTTTGATTTCTTTTATCAGTTCTTTCTGCATTTTCTTCATTGTTGTAAATGGATTTTTTGATAATTTTTTTTGTAGATTCTAGAAAAAGTTGTCCATTGATGCGAGGAATACTAATGATATATAGAAATATATCTATGTATATTCTTTCGATGAAAAATTTAAAAAAAGAATGCGATTTACGGGTTAATCGAAGATTTCGTCTTTGTACTATCTGCAAAATATTTTTTTTTGATTCTACTATTTTAGCATCCGAAGTTGTTTTGTTCGAATCAATATTTCTCTCTGAAGTTCTAAACCCCCTTTTCTTTTCTTTTGTTATTTTTTCTATTTGCTTTAGAATTGTCTTTGTTTTAACATTAAGATCTTTTATTTTTTTTTCTGTCAATGAATAATTTGTCCAATTAATAGATTGAATTGGGCTGGGTGATTCGGAAATCATTGGATTATTCTTACTGATTGTTGAATCTTTTTTGCTTTTACTCAATTCATATATATATTTGAATCTAAATAGAAAAAAAGAATTTGGGATTTGTTTTATTTTTTCCTTTACAAATAAAATACTATTGAGAATACTTTTGATGATCCGTTTTGCTGTTTCTTTTGATATATTTAGAAACAATTTTGTTCTTTCATTTAAAACTTTTAGAACTAGAAAAAAAGAATTTTTCAATTTTTTAATTTTTTTTTTTAGTTCTTTAAAAATGGGATCAAAAAATGAAAGTCGATTTCGGGGATAACTAGAAAAGGGCAATTCGACTTCCATTCCCCAAACTGTTAAAAAACAAAAATTTTCTTTTTTTCCTTTTTTTTTCATTGGATCTTTTCCATGATGAGATCGTATTTTAGATCTTCGCCAAGGTTTTAAACGAAAAGGAAATAAAATCTTTATCTGAATACCATCTGTTAACCAATCTTGGGGAAATTCTGTTTCTGATAATGGAACACCATTATAGGTGCATTTAACATGTATTTCTCTATTCCATTCCTTCAAATCCTCATACCACTCGGGGAATTGGAATAATAACATACGTCCAATATTTTTAGTTATTATTAATGAAGGCAATACAATGTTTTTTCTAAAAAAAGATTGGGTTATCAGCATCAAACCTCTTATTGCTTGAGCAAATATAATGTTATCCCAGGCTTCTCCTATTTCGATACGTCTTTTCTCCTCTTTTTCGTTTTTTTTTCTTTTGCTCTCCTCTTTTTTCTGACTTTCTTTTGTCTTTTCCTCTGTATAATCGGAAATTGTGACTTCTGTCTTTTTCCGCATCCAATTTTTTAACATAAAAAAGATTTTCGTTGAATCGAAAATATCAAAAGAAAAGAACGAAGCTTTCTCCATTTTGTCCAAAAAAAGCGGGGAATGAACATTTGTTTGAAATATTTCCCAAATAACTGTTTTACGTCTTTGAGCACGCATGGATCCTTGGATTATGTCTCGCCGAAAATCCGGTTGTTGTGAATAACGTATTAAAGCCAATTCCTTGTTTTTATCAGTATTATCAGTATCCCTAGTATGACTATCTTCATTCTTTGAGTTATCAGTAAAAATCACTACACGTTTGGCTTTTCTTGAACGAATCTGATAATCTATTGCTGCTTCACTTTCTCCTTCCTGTTGTTCTAATTCGTTGATTAATTTGTATGACCATCGAGGGACTTTTTTACTGATTTCTTCTATTCCAATGCATTTTTTTCTATTTACTATTGTTTTATTGTTCAGATCGGTTAAAATTGCGTCGAATCTTTTTTTTTGTTCAGAATAAACTTTTACTTGGTCATGTTCTCGAAATAAATAAAGTTTTTCAAAATTAAAGCTCAATACGGATTTTCCCGAAAATTGACTGATTAAGTTAAAAAAAAAACAAATTTCAGTTAAT